>VXBJ01003090.1:742975-787827 GCA_013400055.1 Nycticryphes semicollaris
CATCATATAGGAAGGGAAGGGAAGGGAAGGGAAGGGAAGGGAAGGGAAGGGAAGGAGAGCTGCCCCTGAGAAGAATACACAACAGACCATCCCAGTCTGACTCTGCATATGAATTTACAACTTTTTTTTTTTCCCCAAAAAACGTGTTCTACTGACCTAAACCAAATAAACAAAAATAGAAATGAAAGTCCCTCTCATTCCTCTTTTTTCATAGGCTACTGAAAACTAAAGCATTCTTGGCTATAGCATCCCTCTTGTAGATTAATATCTCCAAAAAGCATTGAAGCATTGGTTTACGTCTTATAGCTCCACATAAATTTGGTGCTCTTTTCTTCTTCTTCATTTATCCACCTCAGCATCAACTCATAGAAACTCTCCAGAATTCAGTGGACCTAAGTGAAACAAAATCCTTAAAGGATGCAGAGAAAGGACGTGCTTCTGCTGGGCTCTGCCCTTTCCAGATTATGGATTTCAAGTGTTGTGGAATGTGTGGCAAAATAAATTGTGGTCCAGTACAGAATGAATGGCTCACTGACATGGTCCTTTGCCATTTTCCCTGCAGGGTGGTGGAAAAGATGATCTGATCCTTCTTCCCCCATAGAAAATGTCATTGTCCCTCTTGACTTTTTCTAGTAACTAGAAATCTCAGAAATTGCCTTTTCTCTTCTCAACAAATTTATTACTCAGGTATATAACTGTTATAGATATTTTTATGTCAGCCATAAGATTTAAGGAACTACTGAAGTTTTTCACTGCTATATCAAGTCCTGGCGATATATGGATTTCAACAGGATTTGTCTCAATTTTGTTTTGCATATGTATAGGTAGCTAATTCATTGGCAGGCCAAAACAGAATCGAGACTATTGAAGTTGAAATCTGTTTAAGGGGTTTACGCACTTGCCTGTACAGAGGACAGTTCTTGAGGGTTTCAAGAGGGAAGTTCTCAATGTATTATGTTCCACAGGCTCTCTCCACCGGAATTTGGGCCTCCATCCACTTTCAGTGCTGTACAGAGAGGCTTTTTACTCCATGACTTAAGTGATTGTTCAAAGTTCATTGCTTCAGTAGGACCCTAATTCATTCAGAACAAGTGTTAAGGGTGAAATTATTGCCTGTGGGCTTAGGAATAACCAACTATTTATCCCGAATATGAAAAATCTATATTGTTCCTATTCGGTGGTAAGACTCCCATGTAAAGTAACTTTACTTGACCTCCTGTAGATGCTGTAGTCATTAGGTGTGTCAGCTAACACAGGCATTCCTTTTGGTTTCTGTGTTGACCGACTTCTGAGTATTTTTATCTGGCAGACCAAACACAGAAATTTCATGATGGAGGATAAACAGCCTTAAGCAAATGCAACATTTGAAGGATGGTGTTAATAGGAGAGAGAAGTAAGAAGGATTAAAAAGTAGCAGGCCCCCTGAGAGTTATTATTGCCTGGCAATTTAGAGTCATTTCCATTCTTAAGTAGTCCTTGTGAGGAAGAGCAAGAGTCATTTTCAGTTTAGCACTTGAATATTGAACTAATGCAGAAATGGCAAACTTGGCAGTGGCTTCGGCAGAGATCCAAGTATTTTTTCCAGAGGGACCTTTTTCTGCTCCGTATTTAAACTACATTTGTCTTAGAACTGCTTGAGTCTATTTTAAGGTAAACTAAGATCTCATTTAGCCTTGTGATATTTTCAAGCTTCGCCAAGAAGCAGTGACAGAATGAAGAGATCAAAATTATTACATTCCAGTGAACAACAGCTTTGGGGGAAAGGACTTAGGTAAATAGATGCATGACATTAAAGCCAGTGCTTTAGTAACTCATATACCATTGGCACTTTAGCTTACCTGTCATTTTAAAGTGCTCCTAAATCTTTTAGATAAAGCACCCAAATATGTCCAAGGAGAGTATGGAGGTACTGAGGGACTTGTGCCATAAACTGGCTGTCTGGCGAAAGTAAGGAGTGATTTGTGTCCCTGTGCCTCTGAGTAACCTCCTCTAGAGTCAGCTGGAAAACTTGGCCCAGACTTCTTTTGGTGCTCTGATCACAATCCCAAGGCATATGTCTGTAGCTATATATATTTGTGTCTTTCACTTTGAAGTGTCTGAAAAGAAGTGGCCCACAGAGCAGTGTATTTATAGACTGGGAGGTGGGAGGAGATGTTGGCTGCCATGTGGTTAAGACAAGGACAGTACTTGACAGGGCAAGGTTTGGTCTGGTTTGCAGATCTCTGGAGAGCGAACATGCCACATCTGGCAGAATATTATCCCCATTCCCTTTGGGCAATAAAGTCAGTAACAGGCTATTAGAACCACACTCAGGCTTTGACTCTTGGGTGCACTCCAAGGATGCTGGAGGACCCCTTCTTTAGCAATGTTGATGATCACGGACCAGCAATAAACGAGGAACATGATAGCATAAATATATTCCATAATAGGTCAGATAACACACCTGTTGAAGGCATCCTACCATTCTGGATGAACAGAAAGGTGTTTGGATCACTCAGCTATATAGATTTTTTACCTCTGAAATTAAGTGACATGAAGGTCTTCCATGTTTCCATTATAGGCTCAGACTGCAGACTTAGGGAAAACAAGGATAAGCTTAAAATTTTTATTTAAGTGCTTCTTATGGAGCTCCCATGGAATTTTGCTGGAAAAATCAGTGACCTCATAGTCACACTGGATTTGGTGACAGAAGGGGGAGATGAGTTTGTGACTTTTGAATGCCAAGTTTGTCTACCATTTGTCTAATACAACTGTAAAACTAACAGAACCAGGTCACAAGTACAGTTGCCCCAGAAATGGAGTTGCAGCACCTATTTAGTCAAGCAAGTCAATAATCAGCTCATTCTTTCCTTCTGAATCCTTCAGGTTAATAATTTTGTTGAATAAAAAAGGTTGTGTCTTTTTCTATTCATGGAAGAGTTTAGATCTTGGGAAATGCTTACATTTTTAGAGGCGTCACTTTTTACAGAACACTGAAAAATTAAAAGGACCTTTCATTTCTTTTCAAATGAAAGGCAGCTTGAGAATTTGGATTTTATTTGGAAGTTTTTTTTTTAAAAAACTTGACTTAATCCAGGCAATCACAATGCACAAGCTGCTTTGTGTAGGGTCAATGCATGGCCATGCAGTAACTTTGTGAAGTTTGGCACAAAAGGAGGTAAAAATAAGCTTTTCTGGAGATTACCAGCATCTCCAAATCCATTTAAAAAGCATGACATAGCTTTCTGTTCTGCTCTTTTCAGTTAAGAGAAAAAGCTTTTTGGCATACAATGTATGTAGCTACCGTAGCTATTTTGTTCATAATGGATGGGAATGTGGGGAAGCCTTACTGTTGCATTCACAGGATGTAAAAATCACGCTTCTGTGCCAGGACTACACCACAGAAAAAAACAGGGCAGGAATGCCCAACCCAGCACAGGCTGAGCTGATCAGTTTAGCCTGGCAATCCATGTTTATTGATCTGGTAAGAAGCTACAGAACATCTAGAGAAGGGCAACTAAAATTATTAAAGAGATGAATGAGGTTCCTACATAAATTGACAAAAATGCTATGACTTCTCAGTTTGGAAAGGAAAAAAAAACAAATGGGGTTATGAAGAAAACATGAGGGTGCTGCTGAATAGGATAAGGGCAGACTATCATTCAACAGGTCCTGCAGTTCAAGAACTAGGTGGTATTCAATGAAAATCAGTGGGTGCATATAGGATCATCAGGATCATGAAGGGATTTGATACATTTCATGGTCAAAAATCCCTAAACAGATATAAAGGGGGATAGTCATGTGTGTACCTTCTAGCAATACCCATCTAGTGATTGTGGATGCCAGGAGACAACCAATAGAAATGGCCAGGGTTGCACGCTTTTCCTGAATAACCTTTCCCAAGTAACTTTTCCCAATGCCAGACAGAATAGAGGGCTAGACAGACCAATGGTCTAACGCCCTGAATGTCTTTTATGTTTGTACTGATGGACATAGATGCTCTGGTGTAGCTGAATTGTGCCTACACAATGTTCTGTTACATGCTACGGACATACAGCTTTTTTCTAGTGACAGGAAACACAACTGTGAACTAGATTTAAAAGATGTTTGTAAGGGAGCTCTGTGTACCTGTTAAAGGGGAGAATTAAAGCACTGACATTTTACAGAGTGCAAGCCTGAATATGGCATAGTGAACTTCCCCACTGTCTAGGTATGTCTCAATTGGCCTGGCTTCAAAGAGGTTGACCATTCATAATACGTGACTGTAAGATTGATTTTTGCTCTGAAGAAATTAAATCCAAACTGTAAATTGATCTTGTCTTTGTATATACAAAGGGCACATTACCAGTTCCACTGGTTGCTATCTGCTGAATCATTGCTATGTGTAAAGCCTGAGGTCAAAATTCTAGCGCTACTCCTGCTGCCTATGTGTGACTGCAAGCAAGGCAGTTAATTTTTAAGAATGCATCTTCAAGAGCTCTGAATCTGGCTCCATTAGTACTAGATTATTAATCTCTTCTGTAAATAGTTGGGTTATTCTGTGATACCATAAATTAAGCAAGATTGATCTAAGTGGTACTGCTGAGAGCTTAGACCATAACTTTTTCTATTTCTCCCTTTCTCCTATCTGAAAAATGAAGAGTCCAAGGCTTCCAGAACTTTTAATGTTATTAATGTTTGTACAGTGCTCAGAGAAAAGACACTATAAAAAGAAAGATCTTATTGCTTAATAAAATTTCAGGGTCTAGTCTTATTATTTTTATTTATTGTCATTTGACCTTTAAAAGGGGTGAAACCTGAACTTTCTACTATTTCTAAATACCATTTCACATCTTCTGTTTTAAAACTTTTAGCCTCTTTGCTTTAGTATTAGTCATCATTAAAGGCTAAAGAGGATACTCCCATCTAATGCTTTGAAACTGATAATTAGACATTTTAAAAATAATAATGGCTAGGGATTAGCCGTACTTTAGCTTTAACATTATACTGGACCACAGAGCTTACTACAACTGGATTTTAAAATAGTAAATCTAATGAACTGCTATGGTATTTAGAAATTCAAGAGCTCCAGTTTCCTACCTAGACATGTCTTGTGCTCACCCTCTCTTTTCTTGAGTAACCAGCAGAATCATGCTACAATTAGGTAGGAAGCTTTGGATGTGGAAGCAGGTGCATGCAGCACCTGTACACTCTCATAGCTGAACAATGACACATCAGTTCCCAAACAAGCAAGTATCTTTATGGAAAACAGTCTACTAATAGAATACGGTGCATTCTCTGGGCTGTGGCTTCAGCAGACGCAATTAGTAATAACCACAACCTGTTAAATTTTTGGAATACTATGTTGCTTGAAGATAAGTGGTTATCTGGCAGTGCAGAAGTTCAGTTCTCAATCAACCATTAGATAAGCAGAATTTTCAAGCCTGTCAGATCTCTTTTTAAAAGTATTGGGATGATGACAGATGGAACCTCTCTTTTGGACTGTAAAGAGACTAGCACAAACAGTTCTGACATCATAAGACAACTTCAATAAAGTTAGATACATCAGCATGAACATTTTTAACAGACTGTTTAAGATGACCATTTTTAATATGGTTAATATGTGGATTTCAGGAGTACAATACTGGCTGTGTAAATCTTTAATGTCTGTAAAATCATATTTAGCCACATAAAATATGTATAGATTTGTAGACAAAGAACTAAATTTTGAAAAAGTTTACATAAAATATTTAAAGAACCACTTTGTTGATAGCATTTTTTGATAGCAAAACTTAGATATTATTTTTAGAAGAACTGATGGGTCTTACTACATTGCCCATTGTAAGAAAAATGCAAGGTGACATTGTATTTTGAAAGAATCTTTAACATAAGCGATATTATTCAAACTTACACTCAATATATAGGAGAAGTTTCTTCTTCGGGAGACTTCACCTGCATAAAAGTCACTGTATCCTGCCATTAGAACTCATTGACAAATGTGTTTAATTTATGTTCAGTGTGATTGAACTACTCTATCATTCATTCCTGGTTGGACAGTTATGGCCACTTAGGACTTTTACGTTACTTTTAACCTTGGATGATACTGATTTTTCCTTTTGATGGTCTCTGGACCAAGAAACTATAACTTAGTTGTGCTCTCAGCAGTTTTGTCTTTAGTGTCTGTCTTCTTCTTGGTTCATTTATATATTTCCCAGTGTTTGTTCAATATAAGGTCTTTTTTCAATATAAGGTCTTTTAATAAAGGAAACAGAAATCTCCATGCTCATAATTACTTCTCTCTTCAGTTTTTAAACATCTTTAAACATCCATATAAGCATTTTTCCATGCTGACACCTTCATTGGTCAGTGCTAACTAGCATGTCATATTTAGCCACATAGTGTCATATTTGGCCCCTAAGACTAAGGAAAAGAAAAGGTAGGAAATCCACATACAGAGGAAGAAACCTTTGTGATGAAAATAAAATTGCTAGCTATTGTTGGGCAGACACAGCCTGGGGAGGACGACTACTCACCAGCATTCTAACATTGCTGTTTAGTCATATGTCCAAGACTGCTCATTAGCATTCCCAAGCACGCATCAATTTGAAAATGTCTTTCTTTTAACTCTGCCCCAAAGTGCACTTTATTTGTGTAATAAGTTCCTTCAAGATGTTCAAAATCAGTTGTGGCTGTTCTGGTTATATTCAAGTGACATCCACTCAGAGGGGGAAAAAAAGAAAGTTTCATTTTGCTAAATAGTAAAAATAGAGAGTGCAAAGAAATAAAGTATTCTGGACTGATGGCTTTAAGCAGTGAGAATAAACATAGGGTATTCTCAGATGATATTTAGGGCAGTATTGTCATCTTAAGAGCATAACATCCTTGTTCTTATTGAATCTGACTCTCAGATTCACCAGATATCCCCAAGAGAAGCACACCTGTATATAACATTATTTTTTCCTACTAAGGATATATTTTTAAATGCTCAGTAAGTTTATCAGCTAGACATGCAATCAATCCAGAGACTGATGAGTCCAATTTTATTCAGAGCACAAATTTTTTTCTCCATGTTACTCATTTTATTGATTTTGTTTATATTTTCTGCTCTACCAAGAGCTGTAAAAAGCCCCCTTTCCTTTCCCTACTCCCCCACTAAACATTACTAATGTAAAAGAATGGAGCTTTGTGAAGAGACAATTCAGCATATATTTTGATACACCTATATTTGTACCTCACTTGTTCCATTGTTCTGTGTTCAGATGTTATATATTTCCTTTCATCTTGTATCACATGTTTCTCGGGAGTTAAAAGAGACTGAATACCTATTAACCGGCAAGTCAGAGACTTTCTTGAAAGAGGTTAAATCTCCTCCCTTTGTTATGACAATTGATAACAACCCAACTATTAGCAGGTTTCCAGAGTGTATCTCATCATGCGTTCCAAGAAAAAACAGTTTGTGGAAGTGAAATCTAACAAAATCATAAAGAATTGGCTAAAACAATAAATATAAGGGTTCTGTAGCTGGTAAACTGGAACCGTGATCAGCAAGGGCATGAGCTGTACTTTATAAGGCACAGTCACAACATATTGCTGTCTAATTTGATTTCACTCAGCTGGTGAAAGGCATTTTTTCTAGCACAGCAGAATTCATCCTCTTCTATCCCAGATTCCTGTAAAACAGAGCATCAATACTTAGAATCATAGAATCATTGAATTGTTTTCATTGGAAAAGACCTTTAAAATCAAGTCCAACAACTAACCTAACATTGCCAAGCTACCACTAAACCATGTTGCTCAGCACCACATCTACCCGTCTTTTGTATATCTCCAGGGATGGTGACTCAAGTACTTACCGGGAAAGCCTGTTCCAAGGCTTGATAACCCTTTCAGTGTAGAATTTTTTTCATAATAACCAATCTAAACCTCCCCTGGCACAACTTGAGGCCATTTCCTCTTGTTCTATCACTTGTTACTGGGAGAAGAGGCCAAACCCCATGTCACTACAACCTCCTTTCAGGTAGTTCTAGAGAGCAGTAAGGTCTCCCCTCAGCCTCCTTTTCTCCAAGCTAAACAACCCCAGTGCTCTCAGCCACTCCTCAAAGGACTTATGCTCTAGAGCTTTCACCAGCTTTGCTGCCCTTCTGTGAACACACCCCAGCACCTCATTGTCTTTCTTGTAGAAGGGCCCAAAACTGAACACAGTACTATATTACACCATAGTATTATTACATGGCTTCAAGGACTGTGGCAAGAATTTACTAATTAGATAAGGATTTGTTTTCAAATGGAATGACTCAACCACTTCTCTGTCTCTCCATGCGTGCCCTGGCAGGGTCAGGACACCAGGATCCTCCTTCACCAGGTTCTCTCTTCAGGGTTTTGGTGAAACAGTGAAGCAGGACTTTCCGAGCATTTGCTTTGCTGTATGCTGTGAAGTATTTCAGGTGAATTACTAGATTATTTAGCAATAGTATAACAATACAGACAAGTAGGGAACATGCTTGGAGCTGGCATCATAGTTGTCTGTACCGCACACATTGCATGAGGCCAAAGATTTGAAAAGGCCTACAGCTAAGAGAAGCCCACATGTAGCTTTCTCAGTGTTTCTTTTTTGGGAGTCCAGGATGTGCTTTTCATCCAACCCTGCATTTCCATGGTGTCTCTAGCCTCTTGGAGTGTTCTGTTGACTCCTGATGCAAATTGCAATAACTTTTCAAGGGGAATGTGTAGCTGCACAGAAGACCTCCTACACCTGTAGAGTGGAAGAAAAGAAAAAAGAAAAAGGTCTGTGCAATCTCCATTTTCTGGAAGAGAGCAAAAGAAATTGCAGAGAGGAAACTCATTGTGGGCAAATTTAAAATGTATGATCTGATCCATTTCCAGCAAATTTATTCCTGTATATTTCAGTTATTCATTGCAAAGTAGGTTTAATTGAACACAGGATAATACTTTCCTATGTTAGAGAAGGGAAAAAACTAGTTATCTCCACATTTAAGCCGTATGTAAAGCTACTTCTTCTCAAAGGGTGACACAAGAGGAAATAATTCCTACAGTTTCGGAATTGCATATTTGTATAGTTGTGAATCGTTCCTGCCTTTAACACTTGACAGCATGTAAAGTAGATGGACTGTTTTTTGCCCATATTCACTACATATCTGCTTCCTCCTGACAATACAATTTTGGCTACATAATAAATCCCTGCTGCAAATCATCTGAAGAATTCTTGTCCCATAATTCACCCAAAGCTTTTTGACCTTGTTAACTGCAGATTTTAGAGTAGGAGTTTGAAATAAATGTCAGTCTTGCTGATGCAGCCTTATTGTTTTCTCCCAAGAAGATAGCTTAATATGTTTAGGCCACTGGAAGTGACAATCCTTCACAAATTTCAAGAACCATCATTAATTTGTTTTAATAATGAAAAGAAAAACAGAGTGTGACAACAACCTTTGTTCCATATACTAATGAAGCTCTAAGATCTGTAATGAAACTATTAAGTATGAAAGGAGGAACCAGAAGAAATGTATGCTCCCAGTAACTGGTATCCACTAGACTGTCAATGCTGAGGTTGGTCTTTAAAAGACCCCAGTGTACCAACCTGGTAACATTGAAAGGAAGTATGTTTTTTCCTTCATTGCTGCCAAACTTAAAAAAATGCAGTGTATACCTAGAAGACTTCATCAAAGTCTTTTCTCCTTATGAAGTCATAATAAGGGAAACTGCTATTATCAGTAAGAGCAAGAAGGTGCTATATTAAAGGCTTTATAGCAGTTGGACTTGAATGACAATAGCTAAGGGGCCAAATATAGATTCAGTCCTTTTGATAATTTTCTCTCCTGTATATCATTAATAGAACAAGATAATATGGGGGGAGATATTTTTCTTATTTCTACATATTTTTTTCTTATAGAAAATAGAGTATGTGAAGAGAAAAGTTGGTGTCTTGAAGGGACTGGTGCCATCAGTATTGAAAGCTACACTGTTCTGCCTGTAAACCACATTCACAGAACAGTCACAACCATAAATGAATGCTATATGGGATTTTGCTGGTGCTAAATGAAGTAAGGTTGTAAGCACTAGAGATGCTTGTAGAAGGATAGTGTTAAAAAAATACCAAAAATCCAGCTATATAATTATGGCACAAGCCTGTTGACTGCATTAGAAACCTCTACAAAAGTTCCCTAGGGCTGTGGCTGCATATTGTGCAGTGTAAGATTAAGAATAAAAAGTCTTATTTTTAGGAGTTTGTAGGTGGTTTTGACAGACAGTGATTGCTGGAAGCAGTACACCTGAAGCAAACAAAGTGAGAAGTCTTTCCTTTCATGCTGTATGAGATCAGAGCTGCAAAGGACCCTCTTTGGTTTTCTGACATTCATGCCAACCTCTGGACATGATGCTAAGCAGAGCATCTGAGATTTTAGTGGTTCGTCTGAAGGATGTAAGCAATTCTAAATGAGTTAATACCTGCCAAGGTGTCTCGCTCCTTTTTGGAAGCAATTTCATGTGATTCTAAGCTGTGTCACTTGTTAAGTGAAAGTGATTCACGATGCATTGAAATGGAAATTCAAAAGAAATTGTTTCTGAATGTAATGCTCATGAGAGCAAATGACCTTAAGTGAGGCATGATGCAAACAGGAGAAAGACTGAGCAAGCTGTTCCAGTAAGTTGTTATCCTTCCTCTCCTTGAAAAGCAAACTTCTATACAGTTACCCTTACATTTCTCTTTAGTAAATCCAGACTATCTGCATTGGCCCAGGCTAAAAAAAAAAAAAAAAGAGGGGGGGAGGAGGGGGAGGAGGCTATGTTCAGTCTCTTTAATCATCTTAAATCTGTTTCTTTACTGTTACATTGGCATCAGTGAATTCAGAGGTACTGAGTTAACAGAACTGATTTTAAAACATATTTCAATTAAACCATGTGATTTATGACTGTCGAAAAGGCCTACTTTGCTCTACACATGAAGGCAGGCACAGTAAGTGCATTGACACAGCTCTTTTTTTAAGACACATGACAGGCACCTTAAATATCTAACTTGAAGGTGCGAACATCCACTCTGCTTTTCTTTCAATAATTTTTCACACAGTAACTTTCCAGAGAGAGACCTGCAGGAGCACCATTTGCTCCTGTCTAATTCTTGAAGTTCACTTCACCCTTCACAGTGTTTTGGGGTGGGTTTGTGGTACTTGAATGGACTGTTTCTTCATGCCATAGAGAACTGTTACTGTATATCCCAGGTCCTGCATAAGAGTGGGCATATTCTGTGCCTGATCTAGGCAGGATCACTCAGGTACTCACCAGCAAATAAAGGATCATGATGGTGGTTCAGCATTTTGGATTTTTCCTGGATATTTAGAATGTAGCTTTATTCTATTTGGAATTATACAGTGTTTATATGTGGCTCTTCTCTTTGAATTTGCTGCTACACTGAGCATGGAAAAGCACAACTTTCCTCCGGTGTAAAATGAATGGTGACAACATGTAATTTTCTTCATTGCAGCCTTTGCTGTAATTTCCTTCCTTTCAAGCAATAGAGTAGTCATTTCGATAAAACCTTCTCCATTAGTCTTGTCACTATCTTGTTACTTGTGTGTAACTGTTGTATGACTAAACATCCTAATTGTCTGGAGAAGTACAGTTCACAGGTGTTTTGTACATAAAGTAAATATTTCCCAAGAACATGTTATGGAAATAATTCACTTAAGCACTTAGGTTTCAGTGACCAAAAAGAATATCCTTGCTGAAAATGTACTTAGTATTTAATTCGAACATTACTACACACTTGGATTCCTTTCTGCAAATGAAGACTTTTTTTTCTAATTAACAGCACTAGGAAGAATATAGATAGTTGTTTTCCACATATTACAGTTCCTCTTATATTGAGTAAATGCAACCTACCTCTGAGGGCCAGCTTTGGTTTCAGGACAGGCTATTTTGTTACGAAGCTGATAGAAGTGAAGAATTAACACCCTCAGGCAGGCAGCTGCAACATCAGTGGTGCTGGCCAAGAATGGCCAACTATGGAGAGAGAGCAGAGGATGAAGACGTGGAGACCAGGACCTGGGAGAAGGTATTCTGGCTAACCACAGGAGCTTTCCTGGAGACCAAGTGTTGCCAGAAGAGGATCTCCAAACTTTAGTTTGTGACCTATCTGGGACCTTAGCCCTTTGTTCCCTACTCCATGAAACCACATTTTACCGTTAAAAAATAAACCCAAGTTTTTGCTCCCTTCAAATCTCTTGATGCTTTGACCCCCTCAACATATTTGTTTCCAATATTATTTCCCTTTCCACCTCCTGCTTTAGCTCTGTGCTGTCTGTGATGCTTGTGGCCAGTAAACTACAGTTACATCTGGTTTTCAGAAGTCTCTTAATGGTATTATTTTTCCTGGTTCCAGCAGCCAAATCAGGAGGCAGCAGGTTCAATTTTTAGCAGGGTTCACTGAGGAGAACTGTGTTCTTTTGCACCCTAAGTTGAATTAGGCAGAGGGGGGTTTGTTGCTATGGTGGGTTTTCTCTCTTAAATTCTCTCTGGTGCCTTCCTGTCTTCTTCTCTACCTTTTTCTCTGCATCTTCATCTTTCCTTGTTTTTATCAAACCTCTTGATATCATTTAACCACACTTGTCACTCCTAATAGTCTGCTATACAGCATCATATCTTCACGATGTAGAAGCAGGACATTACACTAGAATAAATCACCCTTGTTGAGATAATATTCCTGTGTTGTTGAGAGAAGGCGGCAAGCACTATTGCCTCCTTCGAGCAAAAGGATAGGAGTTTTCAGCCTAAAGAAAACAGATTAATAAAAGGAAATTGGGCTGATTTATTCTTGCTTAGTCATAGGCTGTCTTGCTTTCAGTATGCCTGCAATAACATAACAGCCTTACAATTTGGAAGAGTGCAGAACAAATTTTTCTAACTAGAAAAGCAAATAATTTTGTTTAAAAACATATAACAGTACTTTAAATACTCAAGAAACACTCAAGTCATTTCCCCAAGTTCTTTACTAATTTTAAAAATAATTATATGGATATTTAGTAATTATGCTCTTTGAAAAATTAGAGCTTTTTTTTTCTTCTTGAAATTGCAATGGCACCCGAAACAAATTTTTTCCCCTTTTTGTTTGTTGGAACCTACATTATTCATGACTCAGGTGCATTGCAGATAAATTTTCTCCTTAGACTTCTATTCTGGCCCTGGTGTAGAAGGGTAAAAAAATATTTCATTTCATGCTACTGCTACATGAACATTAGCTAACTTTGGCAACTCCATAATTATCAGTGGGAGATGTTAATTTGGAGCCCTACAGTTATTTCCCAGACCATTAAGGTTCTTTTCAAAATACAACTGGGACTTCAGTGTATTAAGAGCATATCTTCAAGACTGCATGCCACAAAAGATTTTCTCTTAAAAGCCCGTATCTAATTACAGAGTACCCATTGTTAGAGAAATACATATAGTCACTGTTGCCTTTAACAATAAAGCACACCAGGTCGTTTTTGGGGACAGAGAGGGGGAGACACCTCTAGCCTTCAAAACGATAAGGCAAGGTTCTACATAATGTTCGCTTACATGAATTCTCAAAAGAAACAGAAATGAAACGGGAAATTGCTAAATGCAAAACCAGTCAATAGGAAGATAATGACACAAGTCAGTGAAGAAAGATTGATTTTTGTCCCCCCTCATGCTGAGACTTAAATTTACAATTTGCTAACATAGCGATTAGACAACAGGTGGAATCCAACAAGTATGATTCACAGTAAAGCAATGTTTTGATAGAAAAACACTATATAATTTAGATTATGGTATAAACATCCAGTCATTCTGCATGAATCCACCTGTGGATACAGCCACAACAGAAATTATGACTGCAAATAAAAAATGCCTCTGTCCCAGCCATAATCAGTCCCTTAGAAAACACACAAAACCCCCTTCCTTCTAATATCCCAATTTGAAAATGCTATGAACTATATCAAATTGAGAACAGAGGTGGTAATCCTCTAAGTTCAATTACGGAGTTACCACTTCAGCAGTCTTTCTGGAACAATAAAGTAGTTTGAATGCAAACTTCTTTGTTAAAGTCAAGCTTGCCTCACATCCTGAGATATCTTTGATTGCTAATAGCACTTCAACCGAAAAATGTGCAAGGGCTCTGGTTAGAAATCACCAAGAAATAAGCTTATGTTCAGCAGTCAGACATTTTGAGACCAATAATTTGTTGTTTTCAAATTACTTACTTTATTGCATTAGGAGCTATAAATAAATGAGATTGCATTTACAACAGACAGTGCCACCTTCCCCCAAAATACTCCACTTCTCTCCAATTGATTGCATTCACAAGGGGCAAAATCCACTATACCAGCAAGGTCCAGCTGGTAGAGAGAAGGCTGGATGCAATGCCAGTGTGAAGATGACCACCCCTTGTTCTGATTCCTTTGTCACTGAAGTAAAAGCAAGCTGAAATTTGTCAAACAACCAAATGAACCTTTGCATAGCAACATTAAGGCATATTGATGATTGCATTTTCTTCCCGGTGTAAAATTCATCCTGGGGAAACCTATGATTTATCAAAAGCTCACCAAAAAATCTTAAAAGTGATTATTCCTCTGTGTTGTCGTAAGATTGAATTAAATTTAAAACCAGGAATGAAAAGCATTCCTGTAGCTTCAATGGAGGAGTTTGCTTTTGTTTATCATTCACATGAAAATTAGTATTTCTTCTTGGCTGTGTACTCTGTGAAGTGAGAGCATTGAAAAGCAGTAATAAGTCATTTCTTCTGGCAGACTCTGGAAGTTTATAAGTAGGGGTCATAGCAGGACTCTGTGAATTTTAATCCAGTTTGCATCCTATAAAAACAGCAGTACTTCATCCCTTACAAGGCTTTGCTGTATTATACTGCTGATACAGACTGAGCTGTTGAGGAGGGTGTTTAAGGAGAACCGTTTAGTGCAACTGGAAAGAGAAATGTGTTTTCTCTGAACTGAGAACACGAACAACTTGAAGACAGAAGAATATAGCCAGAAAAGGCAAAGAACTAAGAGTGACTAAGGCGATTATGAATATTCACTTCCCAAAGGCACTGCAAAAAACAGCAGTATCTTTACATATTGTTATTTTTACATTACTGTGGTATTTAATATTAAAGGAGCTGGTTTCCCTTATAAACTGTGAACAGAAATTACTTTACCTGTCATTGAAAAGACATACTCTGTTGAAAGCATTTTCTACCAGATAATATTTGAGACAGAAGAAAGTTGTATAATTAATAATAAAAACGTGAGAAAATTTGACAGCACAGCTGCTGATGCTGATTAACATTAAAGGAAGCTACATTTAAAAATTAATGAAAAATAAATACTTACAGCTGATGCCCAGCTCATATACTGAATATACAGCAGAATATACTGTGGATAACATGTTATATAATATCTCTGCTAATCAAAATTATAAAGCTTCTCAATCACTTTTCTTTATAAGCTGATGGACTTCAGGAGGTGGATACCTCTTCGAATACATGGAAATCTTGAGGAAACACCCCAAAAGAGAGCTCTCTCCCCTCCTGGCAGCTCGAAAGGTCTTTTTGCCTTTGTAATTTAACAACTAGCATGGGCATGTCCATGTGCAACTCTGTGTTCTCCAAGGGTGACATAAACCAGGAAAGAGAAGAACATTTCCATTGAACCAGTGTTACACGTTTTCACAATCTGATTCTTATGACATGGTCTTCTATGGTCATTGATATTTATGATATCATGCAATCAGTGAAATAACAAATTAATCTTCAAGATAAACAAACACCAGACTAAAGCAGATCAGTCAATGGAGGGCCACCAATATGTTCAGGGGGCTGGAGCATATGACGTACAAGAAGAGGCTGAGAGAGCTGGGTTTGTCCAGCCTAGAGAAGGCAGCTGTGGTAAGACTTTATGACTGTGTATAACTACCTAAAGAGAAAAGACTGAAGCAGACTATTTTGGAGCTACATAATGAAAGGGAAAGTAAGAACGGATACAAATTGCAACAAGCGAAATCACAGTTAGATATAAGGAAAAAAACTTTTCACAGGAAGAGCAGTCAAACACAGAGAGATATTGTCCAGAAGTCCTTTCAACCCTAAACTATTTTATAGTTGTATGACTCCATAAATTACTCAACTGGAGAAAACTGAGAAAGTGTGAGATGCAAATATTTTTGTCCAAAGAATATTACATGTTAAGAGGTTCAACATCATAGATGTACATAGTTCATAACTGTATAATGTTCAAGCTTCAAACCATATCTTCAAATTGTAAAGCTTGTTGACTTTGTCATATTCAATTCTATTTCAGATGGGCTGGAAAAAATCACTTCCTTTGTGGAAACAGACTTGTATATACAGAAAAAAGTTGTTAAATATTGAGTCATTTATAGCCAAGTAAAAACTGAAATTAATTTCAGTTGCATATGAACAAGAATTTCATGAACTGAGGTAGAAAAACAAAAATGTATTCAATTGCATTGAAATTGATAATTACAGTTTCCAACAAAAAAAAATTGATGCTTTTGACAATCAGATTACAGTGAAAATACACAAGTGAGAGAAAGCTGCATAATAAGCTAATTGAAATGTTATTTTTCCTAAAATTTCTCTTTAACTAAAATACTTCCTCATTCTTCTCATGCAACTTACCTGTGACTACTGAAAACCAGTCATTCAGGTTTGACATCACTGCAGTTGCTCTTCTACAAATGCTGTTTAATACATTATGGTACCTCTTCACTTTAAGTAAATGAGAAATATACATACCTATCAGGAATTCTAGATTCAAAGCAAAATAGGACCACCAAGTGCCAGTAAATAGCAGCAGTGTGCTCTTCTGGGTAATGCAGCTCAGAGCTACAGTAGGTCAAAATTAAACCCTTGGGTCAGCACACAGACCGAAAATTTAACATTTTAAATTATGAATAACCAAATATTTTATTTTATTTCAATTGAAAATATTTTCTAGTCTTTTTCAGTTATTGGGCATCCAGTCTTGGTCTAATACACATCCAAAACATATACAAAGTAAAAATCTGGATTTTAAGTTGTAACAGAAGATCACTCTGATGATCAGCAATCACTAAGGCAAATGACATTTATCCTGGACAAGAAAAATTACAAATTAGCACCCCCATTCAGAACTAAAATAATGTACAGTGCAGGAGGACTGCTTCCCTCCAAACCCCAAATCTCTATCCCAAAATAAAGGTATTTTTGAGGGCTTTTTTCTAAAACTGCCATCTAAAAAAAATTGAAAGTAACATAATAATGAGTCCATTTCTATGGAAATGGTCTTGTTATTATTTAATCAGGGCAGCATCTAAGTGATTCATGAACTACAGGTTGAAATTCAATAAGAAGTTCATGAATCTCTGAGTTGAGAAAATTTGAAGGAAAGAAAAAGGAGAAGAAAGAAAGAAACCCCGTGCCCAAAGGGCTTAGTAAACACTCCATCAATGATGAATGCTACCTAATTTACTTTAAAGCAGTTAAAAGCTACTCAGTTCCTTAGCTTATTCAGTGTTCACTTATAGAAATAGTTGGGTACCAGTGACGCATTATAGTAAGCACTGTATAAATCCATAGCAAAAGGAGAGATAACCATTAGCTTAGAGAAATTAACTGCACAAAACAGTTGTGAAGGGAGCTAATTGAAATCTGGGAATACTATAAAAAAGCCAGAATTTTTTTTCCACAAAGGGATAGGGATTGCTTCACTGGAATAAGGCTGCCTCATGCTCCAGGAGCTTTTATATTCATGCCAAATATGAGGGGGGTTGTCATCCTTAAGTTCCTGACCCCAAGGCCAGGAAAAGTGCCCTTTATTGGTTTCCTTGTGAGGTTTCCATCAGCTTGTGCATTTAGGGTTGCATTCACACATACACACACACACACAAATATATGCTTGTGTATGCATTAGAGATTCCACATGCACCTTAAACATACCTTGTAGTCACGATTCTAAGAAAAAGCCCATTATTCTAATGTTTCCGCAGGGTGATCTTAGTAAGACTATTAAACAGTTGTAATTAGCTGGAGCTTAAAATAAGCAAATGGAGGAAGAAGATTTGCACTGCAGTTTAGTTGGACGTGCAGAATGAGCCCAGACAGCTACAGCATCCTGATTTGCAGAAGAGTGATACTGATTTCCCAGGGAACAAAATGCTGCACCCACCTTTCTTCTGCCTTTTATCGCTTATTTCCCCACCCAGTCAAGTTAAATGGAAAAGGGAGACAAAGAAGATGGTAGGTGGAGAGAATACTGCTGTAGAAAATGATGCAGCTCAAATTCTCCTACTTTTCTATTTCTGTCTTTTGACTGGGGATGTGCATGTTTTTGTTTTTTTTTAAATAATAACAAAATAAAATAAAGTAACGTTTTTAGAGCACCTGATTGCTTTCCTCTTAAGTTGCATCATATTTTTTCGGCCTGCTTTCATCTACCTTTTTTATATGAAACATAAATGCAATTCTAACATTTTTTCAGGCACAGAGAGCTCCTAGTGATACTTTATCAAGACAAAAAAACCTATAAAAGCCAAAACGCATTTTTCATATTATTACTGTAACCTCAATAACAACAAAGGTACAATATTGTTAGATGGAATTTCAAGAAAAATGAGATTTCTTTTCCAAATCATTCCATAACTATTCTTGCTGTAGGGGCATGTGAAACTTTGGAACATATGTGTTTTGCTGAATAAGAACACTAACGGTGCTGCTAGTACTGATGTGATTCTAAAAGGTGGTGACAGAGTGATGCTAGCGAATAAAAAATAGACAGGATAAAAAAGGGACTATGTACAGGGACTTTGTATAAAATGAAAAATAAATATCATATGGAAAATCATTGGGTTTTCTTCAGTTTCTGCCTTCTATAAAATAAAATCCTGTTGACAAATGACAGAAGTCAGCAAATGTTTACTGTATACTTGTAGTTTAATGGAAGATAGAGATGATCCAATATGATATTCCCCCCTCTGTAAAATCATTGGCTTGCCTTACTGACCATCAGTATTTGTAAGTGCATTAACTAATAATAATTGCAAGCACTCCCAATGACATTTGATAATTTGTCTGGAAAGGGGACACTTTACATACCAGAGAGATCTCTTTTGGTGGTTTCAGGCTACCTGCACAGGACTGGAAATGTGAAGGATCTCCTCAAAAGGAAATTCTGACTCAACCCTTTGGTATGAAGGTACAAGCAAAATGTGAAGAACTGGAGAGAATTTTTGTTCTACCAAGAATTTATTTATTGCTGAAAGCAAAGGTCAGACATCTTCATGACTGGACTGAGAACTGCACTTAGAGGCTCTGATAGAGACCTTTTAGAGCAGAGGATGGAAGTGCCTGCACCACTATGGTTGTATCACTTCCTCATCAATACAATGGTGGAGGTGAGTTTCTATGAAAGAAATATCTAGCTGAAAAGAGTTTCATGGGGACATGCTTTTGCAGAGTTGTCAAAGTTTTGTACATACACATTTTGTGTTTTTATTTCCCAATTTCTAATACATTACATGTAATAAATGGAATGAGTTAGGCTGTTATTCATATTCAGCCAGGTCTTTTATTACATTACACTGAGATTACAACTGAGTGTGTGAAGTTATTAACCAAAAGTGCAATCTGTAGGTGCTAAATAAGTAGATAATATTTTACTACAACAGCTTTGCTGTGACAAGAGCAAACTTGTTTAAAAGGAGAGAAAAGGATATTGTAGTGAGATATGTGATTTACTTCTGTAATAGTATGACATACCCAATCTTGAAAGATTCTTTCTCAAGAGAGGTGAGCAGGTAAAGTTTTTTATTTTTGTGGGTGGACCTGTGTTTTACAGTTTCACTGACTTCATTGATCTGACTGAAGGATCAGGATCTAAATTTGACAAAATCCAGAAAAAAAAGAAAAGAAAATATGTGTAACAGGAAAACTAGAAAACTCGATAAATCATTTTAGTAGTACTTATAGTATTAGTCTGAGATTATTAGGAACAGGACCACCATGGCAGACAGTAACAATTATAAAGGAAAACTGACTGGGATTTAAGAGCTGGGAAGCTCCATGTGAGCACTGCTGGCTGAGAAATCATGTAATAGCAGGGGAAACAAGATGTGTGCACAAGCAGTGCTGTTCAGAGCCTTAAAAGTGATGATAGAATGAATGTCAATCACTTACGCGAAAAGCTATAACCCATTTTCCTTATCATATTCACAGAAAAATTGTGGAAACTTTGTATTTGCAATCTCCAAGCCCAACCTTATTATACAGGGACTGTCACACTGAATAAATCAGAACTGTTTAAAACCCTGTAGGCTGTTCGCACAACTCAAGGCCACCTGTTCTTGGTTCTGGTGCCTTTCTGTGACTTGCTGTAAACACAGCATTCCCAAGGTCAGCAGCTGTGAGCCTTGGTGGCATGGCTGCCCTCAGTTACATGCAGTCGTCACAGATTACATTACTGCTCACACAGTGGCCTTGCAGGCCCTCAATGAATAAATGTTCTCCATAGATAGCAGCTCTACATTCTGGGACACAGCATTTACAAAGGAGTCACTTATTCCGGGCTTACTTTTATGTATGAATATATAATCAAGGAGAGAAAGAAGTACAGTGAATCAGTTTAAAAGCTACACTACACTGAGTAATATAATCTGCTAGTTACAGGCAGCAGAAAGGCAGCCTTTCCATCGAGATTTCTGGAGGTTTCACTGTAAATTTATAACCCAGGAGAGGGAGCATGTCTGTTAAATGCACTGCCCACAAGTGGGGCAGAAGACACTTAGTTCCTAACAAGTGAACTTCTAACACTGAAGTTAATTCTGCAGCAAAGATAGACTTTTAGGTTATGTTTTCACTGAAGTGCTAACACAAGAGAGTGCTCACACCACTAACTGCACCTCCAGCAGAACAGAATGATTGTGCTATGATTTCCTGAAGTACAACTCAAGGTAAAAACATCATCACACTTAAAGAAAATGGTTTTTATATGCAATTCTACTCAGACCTGAGTTCAGTTATAACCTAACTCTCAAGCTGGAATGAAAAAGATGCACGGACCAGCCTACACTAACCTTTTTGTTTGCCAATCTCAGATTTCATTTGTTTCTGCTGGCTGTATCTTGTGAACTGAATATGGACTCCATCAACTCTCTGTGCTGCTCCCAAGACAGAGGGCACCAGCTAGAAGATCCTGGTGACATTTGCAAGATCCTTCCTTACTTTCCTGATGAGCAACTCAGACCGTATGTCACCTGAAACAGTTGAAACTCTCTGTGCAGATAGTCTGAAGCCGTCAAAAAAGAGCTCTCATAGATATGCTAATTAAAGTGGCCTTTTCCAGCTGAGCAGTTGAGCATCTAGGAGACCTGAAGAGGATGGTTCTATTAGTAAAATAGTTATAAATTGTAAAGTTTGGTTATGTGGAAGTAAAATCAGGGAGTACCTTTATACCTAGCCCAAGAATTCCAATGTTAAAGTACTGTTGGCATATGCTCCATCAGTGCCCATATTGCCTTGCCAAAATATCTAACCGATCTTTTTCTTGTTCAGTCTGATCTGGTATGAGTGTTGGGTCCCAGTGCATATGTTATGGGCTTTATTGGCACTATAAAGCTGGCAAGTGGATCCAGTCGGATTCATAAGCACTATCTTTCTGACTCCAGAGCATCTGCATACTGTGGGCAGACTGTTCAAAGAACATGTAAACTACTTATGCATCCAAGCGGTAAGTAAGATCCATGCCAGTTTAGCATGTGGTTTGTGAAATGCAAATTAAAATAAAAGGTTGAAGATGGGCTTCTGGTTCTGAAGCATCCCGGAGAATGCAAAGATCTCTGAAAGGGACCTCTTTGTCATTAGATCCAAACGCCAGCATTTCAGCCATCGTTTTATTTAGTCTATAGAGCTTCATCTCCCAGGAAGGTTGTTTTAGATCCTTGCTGGTCTATTCCTTGTCTGTCTGGCTTTCTTATCACTAGAAACTTTTAACCTATTGCTGGCACCACTCATTAATGAAGTTATCAGAGAAAACTAGACCCCTGGAAATACTGCTAATAAACTTCTACCAGCCTACTGCTATTCTTCATCGCTACTCATGTCTTTCTGCCTTGGATAGGTCTTTTTATTCACTTTAATTTACCTCTCAATGGCTGGACACTCCAACTTCACTGACAACATTATATTTGACTCTGATATCCAGTGCTTCACATATTACTACAGTTAAGATCTAGTGTGTTGACTTTGTCTAGAAAATACATTATCAGACTACTCTTCCAAAATATACTTTTGGTCATTTCTTGATTTATTTCACCAATTTTCTCTTACCCCTAACGTATCTAATGAGCCTTCTTTCACCATTTGTGTAATACTTTATATGCAGAAAAAATAGCAAGTGTGTATTTGCCTGAATCACATTTATCCTCTATTGAAAACACTTTTTTCTTTTCTCTAAGTATATAGTAACACTAGTTACTGAAAAAGATTTATTAAAAATACACACTATCGAATTTGTAAGCTCATATGGCATTTCTATCAAAATCGGTGGAAAGTATCTATACCCATTTTCTCTGCATTACCCTCTAACTTTGCTCTAATAGTTTATAGTACTATTTTTAAAAGTAAAAATTCCTTTGTGCTACCAAAGGCAGCATGCCAAAGCTCTTCTTTTCTTCCTGCTGTATGGAAATCCAGGTATTTCTGTTGTCTTTTTACTTGTATTACTGGAGAAGCTTTTATAGTCTTAATATATTTCTCAAATCCATTCTCGTCCCTGCACTCGTTTGCCCTCCTAAACAAGTATTTCTTTGCTAATCAGTTCTTCTTTTATTAATATGCTGTCTGCTTATTCTGAAGTGCCCATTGCAAAGTAGTCAGCCAGCCAGGAGATCTGTAGCCTGCAGGTTTTTTAACCCCTGTGTTGTTTGGAATATAAATTCTAGACAGCTTTACATCCATTGACTGGAAGGAATTAAAATCTTCCTTCACGTGCAAGTCCTGGTGTCTTCAGCCACACTGTTAACACTGAGTAATTTCTTCAGTTTATCAAAGTTTATCCAAGTTTGCCCTCTTGAAAAAGAATATGTTTTGGATACCATTTTCTTTATCTTTCCATGCATTTCTTCTCATCTATGAATACAAAATGAATCAAGTCTTTGTCATCCAAACCAAGATTATTTTCCACGTCCAGTTTTTCTATGACAGCCGTCCTGCTTACCAGTGCCAGCTCTCAAAACACCTTCTTTTGAATCATGAACAGTTTGACCAACAAAATTAAGGAATCTTTCATATGCAATAATTTTTATTCTGAAAGGTTTGGCATTGCAAATCATTGGCTTTCAGATAGCTCAGCAGTCTGCTTAAAGGTTGAGGAGAACCATGAAATAAGAGGAATGATTCAGCTGTCAGATTTAGGAACTCCTCTGTTTTCATTTGCCAGAACTTTCTTTTTCTCATAGTACACTACTGATCAGGCATTTTTTTTCTCAGAAAGAGAAAACATTTGCACTTATTTCAAAGCAGAAAACGGGTATTTTAAGAGCTTTGTAACTCTTTCAGCTTTTCCACACCCAAAATGCAATCTTGCCCCTGTTTGTGAGAAACACAAATTTAATTAACATTCATTAATTTATTTTTATTATTATTCATGACTTGGCTGGAAAAATATTTGTACTATACTGTTGAAATTCTTAATTTCATACAAGTACTCTGTTATTTATAAATGGATAAATGGTTCAAAGTGGTGATTTAAAATATAGACAAAAAAGTTATACTATACATGTGTTAGCAAACTTGTATGAGAATATCACAAATCTACAAAGCTTCATTTAACCTTTGCTCATATACATGCACCCATGAGTTTGTTTCTGAAGCCATGTGGTAAACAAGCAGTAAGAAAACACCAGATATTTCCTCAGAGGTCAGTTTAAATTAAAAATAAAATGAGCTCCTCAGTAGGTCATCTCAGAGAATCTCAGTGAGATGAATTCTTTTAAGTCTTCAATGACGTTTAACTCTTCAATGATGTTTACCTTTACTAGCTGGTACTCACTAAAGCTAAAGCTACCTACTCTTCCGTCTGTAATCCAGGATGCATAGGTAAATTATGAATTAATAGTTAATTGTATGAGTTAATTTCACAGAAATTAAATCTTTTTTTTCCCCTACTGAAAAAGAGCCTCTATAAACTACATATAAAAGGTTACTGAAGTCTGATTCTTCACTGCTTTCCTTGGTGTAGCTCTTCAAAATAGGTGTAACGTATGAAACCAGCATGATAACATTTAGTATTCCCTTTGCACTCTCTGCACTGTTGATCCCCCAAGACACAAGGATTTGGATAATTCGGATTGTGGAAGATAAGGATGAGTTAAAAAGGTATTTTTTTCTCTGAGGAGAGTGAACATAAGGGAGACCCTGTAAGTTAAAAACCAAAGACTTCTTTATGGAGATTGGTAGTTGATAGCTGCCAAATAGCATCATATATATTCCACATGCATTTTTGGCAACTGGGTTGTAACTAATTCTATAAAGCAAAAGGAAAATGGAAATGGAAAGTTAAAAAAAAACCCAAACCTTTATCAGACATCAGATAATCCTCTGTTTGAAGCAAAGGTCTATTAATGTGAGCATCAACCCTGCTTTCTCCCAGTTCTTCACATCGGGAAGAAATCCCAGCCAGTTTTGGGCTAACTATAATCCATTTGCCTTTGCAGTCTTCTTCCCATTCCCTTATAACCATGCCTGTTGTGCAGTACTGGAGCTGAAGGTAATCAGTTTAGCACATGAATAAGATTTGATTATTTTTGTTTTACATAGGCTATAAACCTGTCCAATCTGTTTTAAAAATCCTTTAAGTGTTCAATTCGCTTAGCTTTCACTGAACTGAATTCCCTGCCTGAAATATATTAAGCAACTGGGGTTAGACCAGGGGAGTAATTTTTATTTTTTCACTTTTAAACACAAAGTTCTTCTTACTGTCTTGGGGTAACTCTTCCTTAGTAATATGGAGATTTGGTATAGTTTCCCCTCAGTGCTGCCCCTGAGATTTTTCATCACGTACCAACCTAGTATTACTTCAGCAGATTGTGATTGATACTATCCTTCTTCACAGTTTGGTCGTGATCTCTTGCTGGTTGGCACTGTTGAAAGGGTTACAAGCAGTACCTGCTGGTTTGGCAACCAGTTCTGTTCAAGGAAATGGTAACTGTAGGGCAATGCATGCCCAATAAAATAAGCTAAAACCATCAGGGGATCCCTAAAGAAGAGCCCGCTATATTGAAAAGAAGCAGTCTCTAAATAAACTCTAGAAGGTTTCAAGCAGCCAGGATGCAAGTGGAAGCTGCCTTCCTTTGGAAGTTTACATAATCATTTAATTTAATCCTTCCTGCAGTGTTTCCCAGCCGCTGCTTTAGGTCTTTGATCATAATATGCTAGGACAAATGTCAGGAAATATGAGTCTACAAAGTGATGTAAATCTTGTTCCCTATCGGAGACGTGACTACGAGCATTATCTTCACGATATTTTCTTTCTTATATATTTATTTCTGCTCTGGGTTTTTCCACTTTTATGCTAGAGGAAAGCAATGGCTTTCCAGCTAAAAAACAACTTTATCTAGTATTCTGATCCTGGTTAAAAGAGTACTTTAGTTTGCATTTCAAGGTGAGAAAAAGCCATATCAATCTGGATATTAGCTGTAAGATGTTATAGAATGGTATTTGTCATAAACCATGGCTTTTGGCGGTCATATTGTTCTGCACTTAATTCAGCTTCATCATCAGCATGTGTGTTGAGACCCGCATGTATGTCTCTGCCTCATAGCAGTCAAACATCAGTCAAATACAGCCATTTCTTGCCTTTCAGAAGCAATATGGCCTTACAGGCTTTATGAATTAGACTGAATGTAAAAAAAAAAAAAAAAGAAAAAAAAGGTCTTGAAAATGATACATTTATGTCAACAAATACTCAGACATTAGCATCAAATAAAATTTGGATATAAAGACTTTTTTGGTTCTTTTAAACAACTTTCCATGTACCAATTTAAAAATAAAAATATGAAAGAGAAAGAAACTAAGAAGCACTCTGTCTCTGTGGTAGCATATATTTTATATCCATTTCGCACTTCATGTGATTAGATAGCACAGTTGAGGTCATTACAAAAAAGGGAAAATAATGGTGGAATGTATAAGTGAACCAAAGAAAAAAATGATTTTTTACTGTTAATATTTTGGTGTCTATTAGGTAAGGAGTTTTTGTCCTAGCTTGCTTTTAATTAATGTTGCATTACTCTTTGTAATAACAGCATCTATTTAAGATATTCTTAATAACGACATCTATTTAAGACATTAAGTCTCTAGCATTAATTTAATGGAAGCATTCCAACAGCATCTATTATATGTTCCCAGTTAAATTAGCATGATGGTCTTTTAATGGATGTTTTAATAGACATTATTAACCAGAATATAATAAAACTAAAATGGAACTCAATGCGTTCTTTGAGTTCCTGTTGTAATGTTCTGTGAAGTCACTGATTCTGAAAAATAACAGCCTATATATTTTTAATTTAATTCAATGGCATTTGGCAAGAAGTAAAACATGAACATGCCTTTGTGTGGCAAGAGTAAAGAAAAATATTTACCGAATTAAGATGTGGCTGATCTAAAAACTATCTTACATTTTGATCCTGTGGGTCAAACTCTTTAAGAAGAGGATCTTTATAAACAGCTGTGTACCAACAGCCATGGTCATGCTTTTTCTTTCCCGCTGACATTTTTGATGGGTTGAATTTCCTGCTGAAATCAGCTCTGAAAATAATTGGGAGCCCATTTCTTCAGAGAAAGGAGCATTCTTTTTATAAACTACCATTTCCCATATTTCTCAAAAAACTCATTTTCTCTTGTTAGTTGGTGAAACTACACAGTGGGTGTGCATAGTAAGTCGCAATTCCAGCTGGGCTACTTCTACACCAGATTGAAACTGCAAAGTATTGTAAAGCTCAATAGATCACAGGTCTGCCTATTAAGCTCTTATTTTGGTCAGCAAACATTTAGAACACAGGCAGCAGAATTTGAACTTTCTCCTTATTGATTTTCTATTTGTGAGTCACATTCCTGAAAGTACATATTTTATCCATGGAAAATGTTATTGTCCTTGTCAATGAAGAAGGCCGTTGGTCACCATCTTCTCATTTCAGCAGCAATTATGATTAATTCCCATTTTCTCTTCTGATCTTTTTCGTTCTGATGGGGGAATGTGGGAGAGAAGATACCTGTCATACTTTTAGAAACCTCAGATAAAAGTGGCTTGTATAACCAGTTAGCTGACATTTTGAATATGTCATTCTCTTACATTTGGGTGGACCTTTTTCTGGAACTCTCCAAGTTTCTGAGTGCTATATAACCAACCCTCCACCAAGCATTGTATAACATCTCAGGGTTAGATGAAAACTTTTCGCTTAACTAAATGACTTGAATCACTAGTATTTTATCTGGAATCCTAATGGTCTTATTTGCACACAAATCCATTGTTTCACACAACAGACAAAGCTGGCAGACCTAGTATTAATTTCCCGTTGGACTTGTTTGAGAGTATGAATCCAGCTTTCACTGAAGAACTAAGCAAATCCCTTCCCATCTTCTAGAAAGACTTGTCAGAAAGCGCAAATGAAAATTCCTACTTTTCACATAACTCTCTCACTACCTGCTTATATCCATCTGGCACTTCGTGATAAGGTCATGCTCATATGTGAACAAACGGTGTTTGCAGGCTGATCTGTGTGCTTTTAGAAAAATACATCTAATAAGAAAATAAGCAATAAAATTATGAAGTTTTAGCCTGGAAGTGGCAAAGCAAACATATTTATCAAGAAGACAAAGGGGTTTGTTGTGCTTTTTAAACAGTCAACCTTTTAAAGGTATGTCTTAAACTAATGTGCCTAAAATAATTTTTTGATAACTGGGAGGAACATTTTTCCTGTAACAGTGAACTTTACACTGCATTCTCTAATGTTGTGCAGAGAAGCTTTTGTGGAAAGAACCTGCCAGGAGGTTCTTTTCTTGAAAGAAGATGCTTTTATTTATAATCTCCAGAATTCCCAAAATGCAATGGGGCACAAACACACTTTAAAGCAGACTTTATAATAATATGAGAAAGAGATGCGAAGGCCTGCTGTGCTGAGCTGGTTTGATTATACCGTAAAGCCCTTAAAAACTGAGTTTAACATGTCTTTTGGGAGAAAATGGAAAGTTAAAATAGGCCTTCATAATAGGCCTATATGAGATAGGAAGAAGCTGGTTACCACACATGCCAGTTTGCCTGTGCTTTTTATTTTAGTTTGGATGAAAATAGCTCACACTTGAAAATCCAGGGAGAGAATGAAGTGAACACAAGGGTTCAATATCTCCAATAGATGACAAACTTCTAAATTTCCATTTACCAGTCTTTCCCCTTAAGAAAAGAAAAACTGCTTCAGTCAGACTCTGCTGCCCCTGTTATCTGGGGACAAGTCCCTCCTCTGTTTCCTAGCCTGGACCTGGGAATGGAGAGTGGGGCTGTGATTAGGGTAAGTATAAAGCGCGAGTGGAGGGCCTGCATCTCCCCAGTTCCCTCTCCATGTTTCCTGGCTCCATCTCTGGGACCAGATAGAACATCTCTGCAGTGCCAGGGTAAGTGATGGCCCAGAGCTTCACAGAAGTGCCAGCTGGAGTATAAAAAACCTGTTTAGTGAGGCTTTTGATGTTATTCACTTACTAGAAAGGAAAGGGTCTATTGCAACTGAGAGTCTGTTCCTGGAACTGCCACATGGCTCAAGACAAGCAGAGAAGCATGAGTTGGGCAGGTACAAGTGCCTCCTCTGCGCAGTACAAACAAAGCTGAAACCCTCCCATGCAAGATTTGTTTAAATGAATGATGTTTGTTGGACAAGAGATGCTGACTTCTTGGATTGCTGAGCAGGACACTTGCCTGAAATGCAGATGACCCAGATCCAATTTTCAGTTCCAATTCCAGTTCCAAATTGGATGGAACAGGGACTTCAACTTGCAGCCCCAATTCCCCAGTCAGCACCACTACCTTAAAGCCTAGTAGCTAGAAGAGCTCCTGGGATTTTTTTAATTTTATTTTTGTAACCGAGATTCCAAATTGGAGCCCATAATTGCTTTCAGCTGTAGTTTCATTGAAACAAATATATTCCTATAGAATTTGATTTAAAACAGATTGGCATTTTCTGCCAACATCAATGAATCAAGAATATTTTGGGGAGCTACACTAAAGAAAGATTATTTAAAAGAAGATAAATGGAAAGAGTAAAAGACGAGAATGGCAGGGTATCAGAGAAAAAAAGTAGATAAGCCAAAATAAAGTCCTATTTGGAAGGGAAACAAAAACTAGTCTTCCCTTTTAAAAATATCTCCAAAGCGTTTACTTTCTGTTCACCATTGAGCACGAAATCAGAGAATGAGCTGTTCACTGAGTTACTAAAGTCAGTTTTTAACGCAGAAAGCTGCATTTATAGCCAGAAAACCATTAGAGCCCAGTTTAGTATCGAGATCCTTGATGCCTATTGTAGTCAGGAAAGCTTTTGCCTTTTTCCTCACCTTTTTCCTTTTACACTTTCTGAAGTAAAGTTTATTTATATAAGCACCCTGTTGTTTTCTATACTGCCCTCAGGCACAGCAGGATTCTTTTTTATTGCACTGGCATTGTTTTGTCCATAAGTTTCAAATTCATTCATCAAGGAGATAAACCTCCTGCTTTATTCCTTTGAGCAGATGTGCTGATGCATTTGTTTTCCTCAGAATAACAGATTTATTCTTTTGAGTAACTCACCTGATTTGAGAGAAGAAATGTGCACTCCAGTAGTCTCTGAGCTAAAGAGGTTAACTTCTCTAATAATAATATAATATATATAGTATATATAAAAAATATATAGTAATATAACTTGGTTAGAGTGAAGGAGGATAATACTGAAAGATACTAGAGTTTTTCTCATCTCTCCCACTTTATTCAGACACAAAATAGTCTAAATGTCTACTCTTGCCTGTCTTTCAGCTCTGAAATCTCAGGGATTTGCTGTCAAACTGGCTTCTTGTAAAATCTGCTGGACGGGAGCTATGTCCCACTTCAGCTGCAACTAGTGACATGATCTAAACAAGCGTGAGGGATTCTTGGATTCTTGTATTCTTGTAGAGACGAGCAGGGTCCAGTTCAACTCACAGATAACTTGTGGCAAACTGAAATGATTGCATAGGAATCACAAAGGCCAAGAGGTTAAGAAAGATTACGGATATGTATATATGGTGGATGAGAAGCTTAACATGAGTTGGCAATGTGTGCTGGCAGCCCAGAAAGTCAACCACATCCTGGGCTGCAACAAAAGAAGCATGGCCAGCAGGTCCAAGGAGGTGATTCTGTCTCTCTGCTCCACTCTGGTGAGACCCCACCTGGAGTACTGTATCCAGCTTCAGACTCCTCAACACAAGAACATGGACCTGGTGGAACAAGTCCAGTGGAGGGCCATGAAGATGATCAGAGGACTGGGGTACCTCTTCTGTGAAGATAGGCTGAAAGAGCTGGGATCGTTCAGCCTGGAGAAGAGAATGCTCCAGGGAGACTTTAGAGCAACCTTCTAGTACCTAAAAGAGGGCTACAGGAGAAAAGGGCAAGGAACTCTTTATCAGGGACCGTAGCAATAGGACGAGGGATAACGATTTTAAACTGAAAGAGGGGAGATTTAGTTCAGATATCAGAAAGAAATTCTTTCGTGTGAGGGTGGTGAGGCACTGGAACAAGTTGCTGGGGTCCCTTCCAACCCAAACCACTCTATGATTCTATGATTCGATGAAATCCAAGAACATGAAAACACCTGTAGTCTTGGTCAATTGTTTTTTACAGATTCTGTGCAAGTTCCTTAGGACTGTATGAATTGTAGACCCAATTAAAATGATAATCACCTAAATAGTTAAGAGGCATAAGAACAGGTCATCGAACTGGTGAATAAAATCTTAAACCAGCAGAAGCTCTAGAGTTCTAAAACATTTATTGAGATGTAACAGGAAAAGTATAGTAGAAAATTTTACACGAAAGCAGCTCACAAAACATAAAAACAAGCTTTCTGGTGTGCACTTGAGTAAAAATTTATCTTTTCACATAAAGCAATCCCATCAGTTCAGCATATGCCAGAATATGTGACGAGTTCATGCCAAACTACTGAATTACACAAAGAATCTGCTGCACCTAAGTAAATCCAACGCATGTTAGTGAGATGATGATGCTACTGCAGAGGATAGGGTGTCCCCTGGGAAGGCCTCCCAGTAATATTCCAGAATATACACAGTCATCCTGATGATTATCAGATTAAATACTCTGATTTGGTTTTAAAGAGGGATTCAGTCTGAGGTACTTGTTCTGTACAATCGGTTTTACCTGTACAGGATAGTATTTTGGGAAGACTGAAACAGTTTTCTGACTGTTCAAGGAAAATGCTACTCTTGCTACTACTTTCTACTACTCCTCTGTTTTGTTTAGAAGCTGCTGTAGCTTTTACTAAGGATCTCAGAATACTGGCTGTTCAGTGTTTACCTTAAAATGATGAACATGAAAGCAGGAAAAAGGTATTTTGTGTCTTTGGAGCAGTTGTATAAGGTCAAATGATGTTTTTTTTGTTCATCCTTTCTTTTGTTTCTAATAATGATTTGTTAATAGTTCAGTACAAGTAAATTCCTGTGTATTGGCATTGTGACTGGATTGCAGAGGATTTGAGGATCTTTAGTATTGCAAACTGCAACTATTCAAACAAAACATATCAAACCCTAAATCCCAAAAGACTGTTTGAAAATGCAATTTAAAAAAATACATTAATTTCTGGATCATACTTGTTGCTCATTTATTTGACACTTGGGTGCTGCTTTTTTCAGGCTTTACTGCATAATGGTTTTAAGCCAGCCACAAATGTAAACCAAGTGAAAAAAATATTTGAAATCTTCATTAAATCCTGAGGCTCAGAGTGGAGCTAGGAAGAGTGCTCAATGTCAAGGGAAATTGAGTTGACTGAAGCAAAGTTTTTATTTCCATTTGCTGGTTTACTACGGGAAAATTACAATAGGAATGCATTTGAAATATAACAAATAAATTAAATGTAGTCTATTAATTTAAATTTGGAATGTAGTTTAAACTGCATGACTCATGTCATGTTGCATCATTCCACATAACTTGTTTTCAAAACAACCTGTTTTCTGCAATGACGGTATGCGTTTTGTGGGCCAGTCATTATTAAACTGGCTTGCAAATTTTGACTGTGAAAAAGAGAGCATCTGATTTCTGTAAATATATATACAGTTACTTTAATCCCAACTACATCACATTGATTCTTCCATTTCTTCTTCTGATTTGAAAGAGAAAGATCTGCTTTAAAAGACAAGCAGACTGACTTTCAAGCACAAGCTATGAATTATTGAAAAACAAAAATGGTAGAAGACTGAAATCATGGTGGGATCAGAGAGAAGGGGATATGCAGAATGAACATCTGAAACATATGGATGCCAATGCAAAACAGTTATGCTAAACATTCTCCAGTGATATAATATGACTGGCATTTTAATAACAGAAAACATCTGAGAGTTAGTATATGAGCAGGTTGTTATGTGGTTGTAGCCCAACCTAGGAGCTACTGACAGCTGCCTGGAGAGCCTTCATGCAAATCGGTATTTAAACCTGAATATTTTCTGATTGGTATTCATGTTATATTCATTATGGCAGATACTGTTTGAGGAGGGCACAGCCCTTACCCAAGCTTCTTACCCAAGACACTGGGTGATGAAGTCGGGTTAGGCTCACTCTCCCAAGCCCAGTAGCAACAAGAGGTTGCATCAGGTGAAGCCCTGAGTACATCCCACAAACCTAACCTCAACAAATCTGTGCTGGTCAGGCCACCCAGCACAGATATAGTGATTGTACAGATAAGTGAATGTACAGTGCATCCTCCTCCATTTCCTACCATCTCACATTTCCAGTGCACTTCCACTGGGAATCTACCGCTTTCAGACCACCTATCTTTCTTCAATTAATTAGAGACCGAGCATCCATAAGAACCCTGTGGATGTCGGTTCTTAGGTAAATTTGACCCTGTTTCTTACTGACTGGTGACTTTTCTCTAAACACACTTCTCTGTGTTTGGAACACAGGTTCCAATCCTTCCTTAGTTTTAAGAGCTAACTGGGTTCTGCCAAGATAACAGCCATCCTGAATCCTTGAGATGTGAAAACAAGTTAAACCATTTTTAGAAACACAGAGCTTTTTGCTGCTACAAGCAGTGGCCTATCTACTTTTGAGCTTCTTTGGATTTTAAAAAGTAGTAAATTTGCTTTAAAGCACAGTATAAAAATACAGATGTAAAATTTATTCTTTTTTTTTTTTTTTTTTTTTTAACATAACATTGGTTTAAAGTCGAATGACACTTTAACAGTATCTGTCAAAGGCATACCAAAAATATAAAAGCAATTTCTAGAAAGGAAGCTGAGATTAGGCTGCTTCTGAGTAGCCATATAGGTTGACATTAAATTAGGCTGCGAGAACAGCACGTTCTAGTGAAGGGCCAGTATTCTTGGGGGCAATGCCATCAAGTGAATATGTAAAGGAACAGAAGCCAATTAAGGCATTTAACTAAAAGGTTTGAATCTGAGAAGTTCAGATACGCAAAGATTAAACTAGCTTCACAGTCCTCAATTCATTCTAATTGGAAAAGTGTAGGTTCTATTAAACCCACCTTCAGACCATTAAAATGTCCAAACGGAAAACAATGAGAACGTGTCCCAAAACTGTCAGTCATCTTGTAAGCAATGGATTTTTGAGGAGTTTAGTAATGGAAAATTCAGGCTAATTAATGCAATCTCTATAGAGTGAGCCACATACAGGAACTTTAGTTCAAATGCAATTTAAATATTCCACACACTGTTAGGGAAGGAAAAATGGAGGAAGAACTTTAGAGAACTGACAGTAAAATGATACAGTTAAATACAAATAAGGCATGGAAATTAAATTTTAAAAAAGTATCACCAAAACACCTGTACTCCCACAGCCAAATATATCTCTTACACTAGTAAAAACAAATGCCAGAAAATATCTGAATTTAAATGATAATACACACATTTACGTAACAATTACAAATAGATATGGGTTCAGTTATGAAGATGTGGACAGAGGACCTGTCATAAGCATCCTTAGGCTTCTGATTACCTGGGTTCTTTCACCAAGAGCTCCAGTTTACAAATTCTGAGTCACAAAAGTCCCAGATCCCCATGATATCTGCAGAGACATCTTGGTACACCATTATCAGTATAGTTGTATGTCAGTGCAATTGATGACATGACTCAAATTAGAATGTACTTCTGGAAACCTTCCCAGAAGTTTACATTAGTGGACTCTGACTCTTCAACTTTAGGACTATACCATTATAACATTATACAATGCATTAGAGGCTGATGGCACAGAGCAAAGAAAAGGTTTAATTACAGTTCCTACGTGGAACTTTATAAATACTATGGCAAGGATAAAGAAGTCAAGATAAGAAACCAAAAATGAAAAAAAAAAAAAAAAAAAGATGAGAAAATCACCTTCAAAATCATATCCCGAGGTAGAGGATACTGATGATGAATAGTAATAATATTAGATCTCAGATAGTGCTGGTGGTTCCAGCAAGAGCTGTAAAGATTGTTTATCATTATATTAGTCAATTCTCTGTGGATATTAGGAGAGTTCTAATTTAGCCAGCTCTCCATTTCTGGCTTAACTGTTATGAACTCAAAGCAAAGACTACTCTGTTATACATACTATCATAGAAGAATTCACTTGATATATTTTTTAACTGGAAGAATAAATATATACAGTTTTCTGGAAGAAAAGTACTATAGAAGGAACTGAAATTGTATTTAAATCACAGTTCTAGAAAGTGAAACTCTTGCATATTTTAAGGTTGCTTCAGGGTGTTCCAGCAATCCCTTGAAGTTAAAAAGAATTATATCAGAGAGCCTTTTTCATGTTTTTCCAGTCAGCACGAAACCCTATCCAATTCCAAAACAAACTTGAGACACACAGTATTTTCTCCATGCCAAGAGAAGAGTCCCTTCATTGCTCTACTAGCTTTGCTACTAGTTTTACTACTGCTATACTAGCCTTACTATTTATTTTACACTATACTTCTACAGTATATATACTTTATACTATTCTATTATTGCTATACTAGCCTTGCTACTATAGTTACTATTTTATTTTACTTTATACACTATTTTTGGTTTACTTACGGAATGTACTATTTGCTTTAATATATATTAATTTACTATGTCATTTTTTACTACTCCTATACCAGCTTTCCTCCTGCTGTAGTAGAGGTAAGCATATTAGAAGGCATAAACATAACACTTCATTGTAGAAAATAGAGGTGCCAACCTCTCATCTCAGTATGAATCTGTGCATGACAGCTTGGAAAGGAAGTTTTCAATGTACGATAAGAAGGAAGAAAGAGTAGGCAAGGAAAAGGTGCTGTGACATCTATTCCAAGGTTAGATTACATGAATGAACATGAAAACCCTAAGTATAGACGTAGAGCTACAAGAAGAGTTGTATACGTATACACTATGTATTTTTGCAAAGGTGATTCATGGACTACGTCTATACTGTCTGTGGAAGCAGCACCTTGATGCACACTGAAGCTTCCATCCAGGATGTGTGTGACAGCTGCATCCAATTGCTCCAATCTGTAGAATACATCAAAGAGGCACACTATGTCCCACATTGGTTTCCCCTCACTACAACTTCTTAGTTATTATAGATCATTATAGACCATTCTTTATTGACACTCAATATCTGTTTCAAATAAATACTGTAATTGTCCCAAATACAGGGGTGCTCTCTACTTCCCAAAGCCCACAGAGCAGCACAGACACTCCAGATCTGCTCAGTGGACATCCTGCCTATGAGTGATCATTCATTTCAACTCCTGCGCCAGGAGAACCGGGACAGAATCTGTTAAGCAAGTCCTAACGTACGTCATAACTACTCGTCATAGCTACATCTGAATGCAGCCTACCCTTTGTTGTCTGGCAACTTTGAACAAACAAAATTAATTCCAGTTAGTGGAGCAACATGCCTCTCCATGCCTGGAACAGTTGAGAACAGGTTTTCAGGATGACAGTGAATTTCAGGACAAGAATAATCAAATTTGCCCAGTGTTTGGCATACTCCTCTGAAGCTCCTGATCTAAGAAGGAAGTCATTACCACTTCTGCCTTAGTCATTCCTGGTCATTAGTTGGAGCTAGGAGAATCTTCTGTCAAAATCACAGAGATGCACACAGACCTCCTGTATATCATCCATGACCGAATAGTTTCAGAGGAATCCCTATACTCCTCCAACACCAGGCATTACGCAGCTTCCCCAACATTTCAGAGACATAAATGTTGTTCATATCACTAGCTGATCACCTCCCTAGGAGATACAGCTCTGTAACTGGAGGGATTGCCGTGGCCCCTCACAGACGCACTGACGCTACTTTCATGAAGCAGTTGTGGGAAGCTGCCCCATTTTTGACTGGTTTTGATCAAGGATGGGCAGGCACATGCATAGCTTTTCAGTTCTTCAATTTGTAGTTGTGACTCTGAACCATGAATATGAATCAACAGTGTGTCCTTGCAGAAATTAAGGCAAACGACATCCTTGACTGTATCAGCAAGCAAGAGAAAAGCCAGAAAGTGACATTTTCTACTTAATACTTGTAAGACCACAGCTGGAGTGCTATGTCAGTTTTGGGCATTGCAGTACAAGGAAGACACTGCCATCTTGTAAGTGAATGGGAGGGCCTTGAGAATGAGGCTAATGGAGGGCTACCTAGATGGTTATGGAACCTTCATTCTTCCAGACTCTCAAACCTTGTCCAAGCAAAGCCCTGAGGAACCTGTTCTATCTGGGTCTTCTTTGAGCATGTATTTGGAGCAGATGACCCCTAAAGGTCCCTCCCAATCTAAGTTATTTTATAAATCCATGACTACTTGTTAGTAGCACTAAACCCTTCTGACTATGAAACTTAGCATCTAGATACAACAAATCTTTGTTGTCACAGAGTTCTCTAACCAGCACCAGAAACAACCTCAAATGGATCATCTGTATAGTACAAATACAGCTCTTTGTAGCAAGCAGTGAGGGTGAGAGGTCTTTGCATAAGGGTACATAGGTTGCTGGGATCCTTTCAGAGGACTGTAAGCCGCCCAGACATGGTATGACAGCATCCATGGTGAAGACAGGCAAAACATGCAGAAAAGGCATCAGCTAGTGTCTGCACTCATTCTATGAGATCCCTTTTCTAGTACAGCCCCTGAAGGTCTTCACCAACATATAGGCAGTGCAGAAAGTCAGTGGACTATGAGTTGGTGGCAAAACATGGGGGTGCAAGCATGCAGCAATATCAAAATACCCACAGTATGTTTGGTCAGATCATTTTCTGATCATCACTAGAGGGTCGGTGCTGATTTTTAGAGCTGCTCTGCTGACAACAGCGTGAGGCTGCCCAGCTCCAGAAGTAAGTGAATCTATTGCCATTGTGACTCCTGTAATCTATCGCAGCTCAGGCTGTGGAGTAGAGTGTGTCACAGTAAACGAGACATTAGATTGCAATTAAACTGGCAATTAAACTGTAAATAACTTCAGCAAATAACCTTTTTTCCTCAAAGAAAACTGTCAAGTTTGGGGGTTTTTTTGGTTTTTTTTTTTTTTTTTTTTTTGAAAAGTGACTGCAGGAAAAATCAAACAAGTTCCCTTTAAACTAGAATACAAGGGAAAGCAAACTAATATAAATCTTTTCAAAAAAGTCAAATGTGGACATTTTTATGAACCCCTGAAAGACAAAAATGGCATCACCAGTTTCCTTTAAAAAGATCAATTTGGTCAGAGATAAAGCTTAATAACTTTCAGAGGGAAAGCCAAACCAAAGAGTTAGTTAATAAAAAACCTTAACATTGAACAGGTCTTTTTAAACTTAGGAGGAATGACTGTTGCTCTAATAAATCCCTGAGGTTATTCTGCAGATACCTTCGTATTTATGAAGGAATAATGATGATAATGCCTTTCTGTGATTATGGTGTGGAAAGTGTGGGTCATAGATTCCAGAAGGAAGAAAGTTAGGACATGAAGGAGTCCACTGTAAGTCTCAGAATAACTTAATCTAGGCTCTCATCTTTAGAAAGAACATTTTAATTTAGAATTCCAACATCAAAGACCATATGAAATCACCATGTCTTTGAAAATCCACAGTTAAGGACAAGAAGATGTTGGTCAAAATCCTTAAACTAATTAGGACCAAACACTCCTCTGGGCTGAACTTTTCCCTAGGATCAAATTATTGAGCTTAAGCTAGCAAGCTTTTAGCCTGATTTCAGTGTGGGCAAGGATGAGCTTCTAGTGATGAGAATCTTTATACTTTATTATCTCTATCCTAAATTGTGTTTTAGTCTGGTTTTATTCTTCTTTTTTTTCCCCTTCTATTAAATAACATTCCTGTCTAGCTACTTCTGTTCACATACAAACAAGAATTAAAAACAAACCAAGGGCTTAGTGAGTTTTTCAATCCTCAGCAGGAAACAATCTATTACTGTACTTCCTCATCAGTCATAATTCTGACTGCAGAGTTTACCTCCATCCTTAATAGAAAAAGACCAATCCTGATTCTTGCAGAAACAGATTTAATATCAAGGCTGAAAAGGACGATTGTGACTGTCCAGATCATTTCTCACTTCGGATCAGCAATGTTATCACAAAATATATTCCCAGATGAACAGGAAGGACAGAGAAGAAGGAAGGTAAGAGGACTGGCAACTAAAGAGGTCAAAAGCAAAAGGCTGGGAAGGTGATGGGGATTCTCATTCATGGCTTTATGGTCAGCTGGGGAAGATGATCTTTCCCCAGACTAAGTAAGAACTATTGAATAAGGAAGAAAACACGTCCCCAGTGTGCAACTGAAATCTCTGTTCCCTTAAAACTTCATGTTTAAAGTTAGGACTTGAATTAAAATTATGCATTGCTACAGTAACTTCTTTGGGTCTCTAAGATAGGTTGATTTCTAGAAGATAGCAGTCATGGAAACTGTGCTTTTAAGACAGCAGGCTTTACTACAGATGTACTGCCTATGTAACTGTGAGAAGACTCAGGTTCACTGGGTAGGATTTGTTTTTTCTTTGCCTCAGTTTTTAAAAAAAAAAACAAGAAAGGCTATTTTTTTTACATTAACATATCATAATGATTAAAAATTCAGCTTTGACTTGGATAAATATCTATCAAGGTTTGCAGAAGAGACATCAGCACTGACCTTATCATCTTAACAACATTGTTACAGTCGGAGAGCTCTATTTTCTTCTTATACTCACGCAATTTGAAGGCTATGGCATCTGTTACAAAAAAGCAATAGGGGAAACCAAACAAGCATTTTAGTTTGAAAACAAAATGGTGTTGCTGACAGACAGAATTGACAGAGGTAACGAGTTTACCATATCGCATACTGGCCAAAATATAGCTATGAAGAAACAGAAGTTAAAAATTCTTCTCTCCTAATTATATTAATGATATATAATTTCCCTTTCATTTAGCCATGTGTTTTGCAAGCTTTTAGGCCCAATAGTAGTCTAAACATCAGCACGGTACAGTGACTGCATTTCTGTAAGAGAAATAAATACATTTTTAAAAAGACAGAAAACATTATGAAATGGTGACTAATGTAAAACAAGCAATCCAAACACTTTTGTGGTTTGGCATTTTAAATATAAATACTAAGGTAATTTCACTCTGCCTTTGAATGAAATCAGTGTGTGAACTAAACAAAAACAAACTCCCTTGAGAATTTATTTATCAGGCTACTGATATTTACCAGTATTTTCTGAAATTTAAAATACATTAACTAGTTTTTTACTCTAGTGACTCTATCCTATTTTTTCTTCACATGGATGTTCTCAGGCTACTCTGCATAGTTAAATGGTAGCCCTTGCCCTACTTCATGGCTGGGCTGGCTTTCTGAGGGATCTTTATTACATGTCTGCTGCATGGTGAAGGTTTTATGGAAATCTCAAATTAGAGAGATGAAATTCAGGAAGCCTGAAGCCATAAGGTATTACCTACATTTCAGTGCTATATTCTAATATGTGTATTATTCACCCCCACTCCACTCTCAGGCTGATGTAAATATAAGCATATTATGCACTTAAACAGGCAATTCATTCAAGTCTCTCAAAACAGAGTTATTCCTATTTTGTATTGGAGACAATGAATGACAAGGACGTTGTAGGTGCATTGTGACAATCATGTGCATCCATTTGCAAAGACCTTATTTAAGTCTCCACTCTCTTCTCAGAGGTAACATTGACTGCCATCATACAGCTCTTGCTTGTGCTTTGGGAAGGTCAGCTCCACAAAATTAAATTAGAAATCCCTCTTGCCACTCTTTTTATTACACAGTCATCCATATGATGTGTATGCTCACCAGTGATTAGAAATTTTACATGGGGGAAGCCACAATGTCTACCACCATAAGGTAAGATTGGAGACTGCTAATACCTGGGCACTGTGGAAGCTAACAGTTCAGTAGTTTGTCTTTTTATGTAGCAGATTCTGCCTGAAAAGAAAACCAGGATTTCAGTCCAGTTTGTCCTAAGCCCACTGAAAACGTTTTTCTGGAATACCACCCTGAGCATTGCTCCGGTGAAAAGTGATTTTCAAAGCCAGGTGGGGGGAAGATTAGGGATGCAGAGTTGTCAACCCAAAAGAGAATCCCTGAACTAGGGGCACCATCTACAGGGGAACAGACTGACACTGGCTCAGATCTGTCCTTGTGTTTCACAGCTGGCATCTGAGTAAAGCATATGCAGGTTGCTTTGACTACACTTGAACGCTCCCTTGTAAAAGAGTATCTCTGTTTGCATTTTCGTTTATGCTGCCACAGCTTCCAGGAGCCCTGGGCACAGAGCAAGAGCTCTCTGTTAGCTGCTATACAAATGCAGATTAAAAGAGACCAAATAACTTAGAAGCAGCAACAGATGTGTGTAGATCAAACACAAGAAAACAATGAAATCAAATGGCACATTGAGACGAACATCAGTCCGAGGACTAACAAGTTCTTTGATTTTACCCTTTGAATTTTAGCTAGAATTAAAACCAAAACAAAATCCCAACACTCATTCTCCACTGTCTCTATCCAACTCACAATCTCACACATTGGTCTAAAAATCGTCTTCAAAGACTTACTTCATATGATGCTTTTGTTAGTTGTATAGAGCTGAACAGTTACTCCAGTAATTATTCATTTTACTGAAGGTTAATTCTCATTTTTGGGACTTCGCTTTCTCACTTTGCTGTCATGTCTTTCATGTTCTCCTGATGCAGATTTGGCTTCCTGACTAGGAATGCGCCTTTCTAAAGACATCATCATCACCCAGTATATATTATGGAAACTTCACTGAAACCAAGGGTGGGAGAACAGGGCACTAAAATAGGATTCCAAGCTTTTAATTTTCAGTTGTACATACCAGCCCTTGGATTCCCACTCAACTGGGTAAAAAAAAAATCAAGAGTGAGCATTTTGTTGGCTAAAAGAAGCTTCCAAAATGTGTGCCTGAAGCAATGCAATTGGAACTTTGTTCGAAAAACTGTCCCATTCCCCAAAAGCCAATTCCTTTGTCTTCAGGCATAAAACTACTCACAAAACAAAAAACTTAAGGATAGAAAAGACCAAATAAAATAAGTAAAATAACATTACAACGAAGAACAAAGTAAGAACACCTTTCTATTAAAAATAGGTACCTGTGATCTTGTGCAACACAAGACCATTGAATAATTTCATCATGACAGTCACAGTTCAATCCCTGTTAGTTTACAGTTCTAAACTCTGCCCATTAAGTAATTAACACGTCACCAGTATCATTTACTCACTTTCCTATCACTGATTTCTCTCATGATCTGCCTCACTTCCCATCTTGTACATCTAATTGTGGCAGTCGTGATCCTTGGTCACCCAATGGCTGATGTAAATAAGAAAACCACTTGCAGCTTGGGGCCAAAGCCAGAGCCCCGAATGCTGGTTTGGATGTGCTACAACTGCTGTTGCTCCTGAATTTGCTTCAGTTTATGACTGTCATTCTAGTATCTGCTCCTTATGTGCCATAAAAACCACCAGGACAGGCCTGAGAATATTTTGGTTTCATTGGCTTTTTCCTTCTTTATGGAGCAAGCAGGATTCTTTCACCATCAACACCTAGTTTTTATGGCTCATGTTGCTTTCTGATCCTGAGGTTTTATCTTGAAGCTATGGTGTACAGAGAGTGAAAAATAAAAAATGGCAAAGACAAACACTGCATCAGTTTTGGTCTTGCTTTTTTATTCAGATTCTTCCCAGATGCTCTATGGGTACAGCCTCTGGCTCAAAGTCTAAATTAAAAACAAGGGATATGAAGAATATAACAGTCTAGTTCTTCATTTGTGCTTAGCAGATTCCTGATGGAACTTCTGAATGGCAGGCACTATTTGAAATTCTCTTTTGATGTACCAATAAACATTTAAAAAGCAAGACAAAATAGGTCTTGGGTTTAGAACATAATTTCTTCTGGCTTTTCATGTTTCTTCTTTTTTTTTTTTTTCTCACGATAGGATACCTTCTTCTTCCCTTAACACAACTGTGGAAGACATAACAATAAAAATAATAAATATAATGATTGTGTTTCATGAGTTCAGTGGCTAGCATTTGGCCAACATGCCAAGCATTCATCAAATGGCTCTTAAGCTCTTCTAGAACATCCTTGTCCATTCATGTCATCCCTCCAGAGCTTCCTTTGGTTCAATTAACCACCATGCCTGGACAGTAACTACTTAATGTCCTTGCAAATGTAGCAGAGAAATAAAACCTGCTCACAGGACCAGAGACCTCTTTCTGTATGAATAAGGCTTGAAAGAAACTAAAGAAAGTATGTGTGTTAGCACGAATGCAGCTTTTGCAGCATGTTCTCCAGTGCAGATTACCAAGTGCAGAAAAGATTAGATGAAATCTCTCTCATCACCCTCCCAGCCCCTACCACACCTGACTTTTCTTTTCTTTTTTTTTTTTTTTTTTGTAATCTAGCAGAATAATCGTGTATGGACTACCACAGTCAGAAGTGAGAAAGTGATGGCGTACTCCTCAGGGCTACTGCCAGACAGCATTTCTCTTTCTTACTGCCTGTACACTAAGAGAGGGCCATTGGATTTAAAAGCCACTTCTTGTCTTTGCTCAGATACTAATTCAGGGTATGATGTGTCGCGCCTTGTGAATGCCAGACTCCCCCAGACTTCTGGCTGTGTGGCTGTTAGGAACACAGCATCAAGTCCTCATAATTATTAGCACTGAAATCTGTGGTTTTTTTAACTGATCAGATAAATGATCCCAGAGAAAGTAGTCCTTGATATCTGTTGTATTGGGAGACAGAAAACAGACACATTTTTAAATCATACAGGGTAACGTGGGGACAGGTGACCAGTTCTGCATATGTAGTTTAAATTATGTTGTATCCTCCTTAGAGTAGATCAGCAAGAGCTCATATTTGCTTTTCTTTTCTCTCTCTTGACCTAATGTGCCCATACAAGAAAGACTCATATTGTGACTAACAGACCTAGGAACACATGCCCAGCACTGACGCCATCAGAAAACACGTATTTTAACTGAACCGGAAAAGGGCTGTGATTTTCAGAAGTTAAATCCCACCACAAAAACATGGGTAGGGAATGGCAGGGTGACATTCTGTTGAAGGCAGAGTAAGTCACTTCCAGGACGTGACAGGGAGACTCTTGACTTTCTCAGTTATCCACTAATGACAGTATAGGGGCTCCTCTCTTTGCCAACATTTATTATATTAAGCTATAATTGAGATAACTTTCACCCTCTTGTATTAAGTGAAACCAACTAAATGTTTGTGAAATACCAAACTACTTAAGTTTTCTTAGAAGAACGGTAATTGAGCAGCATCCTGTACTGCTGTGCCTCAAGCCTGGGCTAGAACCTATATGCTTTGTATTCTGCGAGCAATTAAAGGTTATGGGAAAATCTTACATAAATAGCACACTATTATTTTTACAGTTTTGCAGATAAAAATATGTTTTCCTCCTGTGCCTTTGAGGATATGGATACTTCAGTAATATATGCTGAGGGAACAAAGAACTTTAGTCCGTTGTGTTTTTAAAAGCTAAACTTACATCTAAATCTATTTCCATTTCCCTCTGGAACCTGAGGAGCTTTTTTTATGTTATATTAAACATTAGACAAATAGGATAGATCTAATTAAAAGTTGAAGAAATGTGCTTCCCTTAATTGAATTTGTTACAGTTACATTTTGCAGACCAATGTTAATCAAAGCTCCAGTTCAGAGTGGATGGATCAAGGGAATTAAGTTAACCCTTGCACGTCCTTACCTGAACGGGCGACACGCTCTGTTCTCGCCTAAGCCACAGACGCCAATCGCGACTCACCCCTCAGTCGCGACTGCCCGGGGCGGGCTGCCCACGAGCCCGCCGCAGCGCCAGGGCTGCGCACCGCAGGTTCGCGAAAAGTATCGAGGACCGGGGGGCAGCGGCAGCGCCTGCCGGAGGGGTGGTCGCCGCCGCTGCTACCAGCTGGCCTCACGCCCGGGGCCAGCGCTGTCCCCGGCACGGGGCACCCAGGTCACCCGGCGGCCGCCGTGGCTGTGGCACAACGCGGGGGGCAGCGGTGCAAGACCTGGCCGCCATGCGCGGGGATGCCCTCCTCATGCTCATCATCCTCATCCTCATCATCATCACCATCATCACCATCACCCCCCTCCTCCCCCTCCTCATCCCCCCTCCTTCCCCG
>VXBJ01003090.1:801175-845546 GCA_013400055.1 Nycticryphes semicollaris
CCCCCCCCCCTTGCTTTCCTCTGAGGTCTTTTGCCTTGGCTGAGAGAGGTGCTGAGCAGTGCCGGAGCTGGAGGGATACCCTGGGATCACGGCGAGCCTCCCAGGGAGTGTGCATTTCTTCCCCCTCTGGCTTTATAGAAAACATTTGGAAAATATAGTGCAATCTGGAGTCAGGCTACCTTGAAAGTAAATTAATTAGGCTCATTAAAGGTGGACTTCAGAGCAGCTGGGGTTGGCTCTGGGTAGCTGTTGTTGGTAGAGCCAGGGCCCAGGTGCTTGCTGCGGCACAGGTTGACTTGGAGTTTCTGTAAAGTTGGCCAAGCTAAACAGCACCTTGTTAGCATGGCTTAGTGGTGACCACCTCTTCTGGGAGGTGGTCAAAATGTGACCCTGGATGATGTACAGAACTTGTTCAACTCCTTGTCTCCCTCCTCCAACTGCTGTGTCTCTTGGGTATTATTCTGAGAGAGAGAGGGAGGATGCTGTGGCCTTAAATTAAGTTTCATATAAACCACCACTTGGAGGGTCTCTCTGACCTGCCAGCACTCTTCAGGGGAATGTGCTAGGCTGCACGTCTGCTGGGTGTGTGGTGCTTCTGACTAGGGCATCAACAGCAGATGAACGACATACCTGCCCTTGCCTCTCATATCTGACTTTTTGTTTTCCACCAGTGATGTTTTTCATGTAGTTGTTAAAAAGGATACTTACCGAGGGAGATAAAGAAAAGCCTGCATCTTTGGTGAGGCTTAAAACCGGAATAATGGTGAGATAAGCAAGTATTCCCCCCCCCACTTTTTTTTTTTTTTTTTTTGATCAGGGAGATGAAATTTTCCTCATTATCTTTATCTTTACTCTTTTGTGATTGAGCTGTTTGTTTCCAGATGGCTCCTGTGCACGCGAGGACGGGGACAGACATGGCCCAATCTGTTCAGCTGCAGGCCTCTCAGCAAACACAGCCCAAGGTGTTGGGCATGCTGTCCCCTTCCAAGCAGTTCAGTGGCCTGTCCTGTAGCAATTACCCTGGTGCTTTCATTTCCAGATACAAAGGCTTTGAAGCAGCATCCTTTATTGGGAGAAAGAGATTTCAAGGGTCAGAAACTGAAATGCAGAACTGCAGCCTCCTATCACCTTTCTAATGAAACTGAATTTATCAGCATTTAGAAATGTGTCCACAATACCAAAACATTTTGAACTTTTTTGTTCCAGGTGTTGGTTTCAGTAAGCTGTTTCTCTTTTCCAGTTTGCTATAGCAGAGTTCTCAGTGTAACATCAGGTACTTCAGGTGAAATTTGTAAAATTTGTAAATGATTCTTTTTTTTTTTTTTCATTCTGACAAAATTCCTCACCAGGGAAGAGAAATAAGTTCATAAAATCTGAAGTCAGTACCATGTATTTAAGGGTACAATGTCACTCTTGCGGAGACCTTAAACAATGCTTATTTTTGTTGGGCTGTTTTATTTTTTTAAACTCCCAAATATGATTCTTGGATTGGTTTTACCTATTGCTGTGACCAGACATATCCCTCCCCCCCCCTGCCCCTTTCCTTCCCCTTGCTGCTCTCCCATACTTTGGATTTTTTTAAACTGTAAGGGGAGAGAATGGGGAATAAAATTAAACACAGATACCTGTTATAAGTTCTGGGCAGAAAGCAAAAGCACTTAACGTGTTGTAAAGGCTAAAGTGGTGTCTGTATATAATAAAAAAATATCTGACATTAATACAATAGACAACATGATTAGATATTACCCTATTGACCCTTCATTTATCACTAACTCGGTGGATTCATCAGCTGTTCTTTGGCAATTAAAGTCTGGAAGTGCTCCTCTTGCATTCTCCCAGAAAGTATGGCGGTGGTTGGGTGAGCCCTGAAGTCCTTATGGTAAGGTACTCATCCAACACAGTACTCTGTGCATGTGAATCTCTGAGGATCTGGAAATCCTTCTGATGTTAACTTAATCTATACAAGTGCAAGTGTACTTCTAGTTAAAAAAAAAAACAACAACAAAAACCAACCAAACAACAAATTTATGAAATAAAAGCATGAGATGCTGCGATCAAATGGCTACTATGTGTAGACTTATTTTTGCTAAGAAGAGATCTTGGGGAAACCTTTCACTGTACCAGATTATTTTCGTAAGAGAAACATGGCTTACCTGAGCTGAGAATCTCTTCAGACCATGTATTATTACCATGTCTCCTTGTGAAAGTATATCGAAAAGAATAAGGGAATTCTATGAAATATNAAAATTCCTCACCAGGGAAGAGAAATAAGTTCATAAAATCTGAAGTCAGTACCATGTATTTAAGGGTACAATGTCACTCTTGCGGAGACCTTAAACAATGCTTATTTTTGTTGGGCTGTTTTATTTTTTTAAACTCCCAAATATGATTCTTGGATTGGTTTTACCTATTGCTGTGACCAGACATATCCCTCCCCCCCCCTGCCCCTTTCCTTCCCCTTGCTGCTCTCCCATACTTTGGATTTTTTTAAACTGTAAGGGGAGAGAATGGGGAATAAAATTAAACACAGATACCTGTTATAAGTTCTGGGCAGAAAGCAAAAGCACTTAACGTGTTGTAAAGGCTAAAGTGGTGTCTGTATATAATAAAAAAATATCTGACATTAATAAAATAGACAACATGATTAGATATTACCCTATTGACCCTTCATTTATCACTAACTCGGTGGATTCATCAGCTGTTCTTTGGCAATTAAAGTCTGGAAGTGCTCCTCTTGCATTCTCCCAGAAAGTATGGCGGTGGTTGGGTGAGCCCTGAAGTCCTTATGGTAAGGTACTCATCCAACACAGTACTCTGTGCATGTGAATCTCTGAGGATCTGGAAATCTTTCTGATGTTAACTTAATCTATACAAGTGCAAGTGTACTTCTAGTTAAAAAAAAAAACAACAACAAAAACCAACCAAACAACAAATTTATGAAATAAAAGCATGAGATGCTGCGATCAAATGGCTACTATGTGTAGACTTATTTTTGCTAAGAAGAGATCTTGGGGAAACCTTTCACTGTACCAGATTATTTTCGTAAGAGAAACATGGCTTACCTGAGCTGAGAATCTCTTCAGACCATGTATTATTACCATGTCTCCTTGTGAAAGTATATCGAAAAGAATAAGGGAATTCTATGAAATATTTCAAATAGTTTATGAATTTTTGTCTTGATTTCAAAAATAACTGTAATTGTTTAAAAGTTATAGACACTGCTTAATCAAGACTTTAGTGTGGTTTAAATATTCTGAAGTTAGTTTAGAAACTTTCACTTGGAAATCGAAGCTGTTTTTACCTCCATTGTAGTATAGCAGTGTTTAAAAATGTCTGTAAGTGTGTAAGTTCAGATGGGTATCACTTCAAAAGCTGCAAAAAGATGTAGAAGTCCCATGTGGAAAACATTATTGTGGGTCACATGACCTAAACACTTCACAGAATGCCAACTTTTTGTGAACACTTAATACTGAATATTAGTAAAATAAAGCATTTAGAAATTTCTGTGGCTTAAGTAGCTTCAGTTTCCGTTCAGCTGCAGGAAACCAGTCATTACTCAAATCACTTGGTGACACTGAATGAACACTTTAAATGTCAATTTTTGTCAAAATGAGTAGTCATTTTTAATTTTGCATATTATAAAAAGAATGTAACCTTCTAAATTGTTCTTGTCCTTACTTGTGGTGAACAGTATTGTACAAACCTAGACTTCATTAGAAATTCCAAATTCCAATTATGCAAGTGATTGGGCCTTAATATTACTGTCCTTATTGTGGAGCAGAATGTCTTAATATTTTGTTGACAGCTGAACAAACAACAGATGTACTAAAAGTGTAAGTAGTTTATATTTAAAGAATGTGAAGATAGGTGGGGTTTTCTTTCCCTACCTTTTTTCACCTTTTGACTTGAAGCTGATTTCATTGTAACATAGAAATAATGAATTTGTGGGGCTATGGAGGCAGGTTCAAGCTGCAAGAGAAACTCGAAGCAATATAGAAACATGGCAGAAAAAAGTACCTCCAATTTTTACATGGGAACTTTTCAATACTCTTTCAGTTTTCAGGATATTGTATTTTTGGAAAGAAAAAAAAATTATGCTGACAATAGCACTAATCATATTACATGTAAGGAGTTGAAAGATTCCCACAAAGAACAGAAGAAAAAACTGCATAGGAGTTCCCTGTAGAAGATAGTGACATGTTATTCCATCCAATTTTAGGTTGTGCTTCATTGCTTTCAATATAGATCTACTTGGGACATATGCCCAAACTCAAGATGTGGTCAATGTGCTACTACAGTTATTTTGTGGTTGAAGAGCTTTTTTTTTTGCCAAAGAAAGAATTATTCAGGACAGATGCTACTGTGACAAACAGCTTGATACTCACTACAATAAATGCTGAAAAGTTTAATATGAGAAGAATGTATCAGTGCCACCATTATAAATACTTAACAATCTTGTTTATTTTAAGCATATATGGGATGCAAAATACTTGATAGAAGATCTCACTGAATTTTTGCGATGAAGGGCAAATCTGAAAAGCTAAATTATTATCATTGTTTAAGCAGGTCAGGGTTTTTAAATGACCAGTTCGATTAGCTCTGCCCAGCTTGAAGCACATTTGGAAGTGCCTTATTTTCAGCATGTGCTGGACACATCCAGCTAAAATCAGGCTTAATTCACGCTTGACCCAGAGGCAAGTTTTACTCATATGTTAGAGAAGCTATGAGATAGATTCACTTTTGAGCACGTTTTTTGGCTGATATGACTGTAGAGAAAGCTGCCTGATAGAAAACCTGAGTCTGTGTTGTAGGCTAATCTTCCCCACCCAGGATGTCCTGGGTGCTGGTCAGGTGCATCCCATGTAGGGTCTTTTGAGATAAGCATAGCTGTAATGCGATTAATGGGTAAAGTATGCTTTGCTAGACCAGTACAGTTTAGGAGTTCAAGTTGGCACCAAGGCCTTCATCTTCTCAGTACCTGCTGAGTAGGTGTGTGTGAAACTATTATTACAAATTTTGGTACATAATGAGTGTGACTTGACTTAACCATCTTAAAGGTGGCTTTCTAGGCCAAGCTGTGAAGGGTGACTTTCTATTAGTGAAAGACAGAGAAGATGTGATATTTCATTGTCCTTATATTGGGTAGCTATTTTAGGTTGTGGAATCATACGCTAATGCTAGAACTCTTTCACTGTTGCCTACAGTCAGAGCCAAAGTAGATACCCTTGGTCTAGGAGGATGCAATGTCTGCATCAAAAAGGTTCATTAATTCCCACCATTACAGGGTGGGGAAAGTTAAATGGCACTTTTAAACTGTTACTTAAGTAAACTTTTTTTCAAGAATTCGTCTAATCTTCTGTCTGTGAAAACAAGTAGATGGTATCCACTTATGATCAGGAAGAAGAGTTATTTGAGGGTGATTTTCATCATAAAAGGCTTTGTGGAGGGTTGTACTGAAAGTATAAAAGGGTAGAGAAATGAAGGCAGTAAGACTTTCTTTTTCCTAATTTATATGTATGTTTGATTCTGGGTTTTTATCATATGAATATTGCTTAGGTTTTTAAATATGTCTTGGACTTTGGGTGTAGTGTCTTAAAGCATGATACTCAAGATGGTTTTGGACAAAACCAAATAAATCAGTTTTAGTCAGTACCAGTTGTAGTATGACCATTTTTCTGTATCTGATTTTTTTCCTAATTTAATCTCCCAAACTTTAGGGTATGTTTTAGATTGCTTTGTCTAATCATAGCTTGGAAACTTTATGCACAGTGATCTAAAAAATGGACTAAGTAGTAGATTAGTACAAGCCTATCACATAGCACAATATTAAAANAAAGAAAAATATATCCATAATACTTGCTTTGTGATCGGGATGCATCTGTCTTGTGTCCAAGTCTTTATTCATCCTTGTGGCTGATGGTACTCCAATGAGTATTCACATACAGCTTCTCATATATCTTATTTTGGTTCTGTAAAGCTGAATAAATTTCAAAGTCTCTTAAGGAACAAATAAAACACAAACTGCATGGTGACATAAAATGTTACTAAGAGGTTTCTGTTGAGTACCTTTCAGTGCCCTGCTGTTTACATGATCACTTAATGGGATCCAGAGAGACCAGCCATTAAGCATTTTTTTTTTTTTTTTTTAAGGTCCTGGAAGCAGGATACCTACTGGTGCACCAGCATAGCTTTCTGAAAATTGTCTAAAATCTCAGCAAAAATCTATTGTTTCTTTTTTTCTGACTACATATATGCTACTGTGAATACCGCATATTTAAATAAGAGCGTTACTACTTCAGCTGAGTTGAATGTGCACGTGTGACTGTACAAATCTATGTACAGCATACACTGATACTGCACAACTTGTACGTGTCTGCCAATAACAATGCTTTTAGCCTGGCCTGGTTGTGTTTTTAATGTCCCTGGGCATGTCTCTGCTATTCTTAGGATCCTATGCCTTCCGTCATATTCTCTGTCACTCCATATTTGTGGGAGAGAACTCGGAGATGCTAACTAAGTGTCACTTAGGATACTTCAGGAGTGTCCTTGAAGTATTGTCTTGGGTAGCCACACTTTGAGCATTTAAGGCATACAAACAGCCTCTCCAGTTCTTCAGAGCTGAGCCTTTGATTATAAAGTTTTTGTGGATGTACAGGCTTGAGGGTGAGTATGCACACCTTTACAAACAAGTACTTCCAATTTTGTATCCTTAAGGAGAGTGTGAACATGTATGATTGATCTGTTCAAATTACCTGTATTATTTGTCCATCAAAGTTAGAACAAAAAGGCTGGAGTAACTTGCTTTAGAGCTGCTAATAATTTTTTGTTATGGAAATAAAGTGTTCTTTTAATAAAACACAATAAAATGACATGTAAAGAAGCAACTATAAAGCCTACAAATTGATGATTGTAATACCAGTGTCAAGCACCAAAAAAAATGAAGAAGCCAAGAGTTACCCTGTCACTTGCTATTTTTTTCCCAAACACAGATTTCTAAGCTTTTTTCCATATCACCAAGTGCTGAAACCCTTTTTTGAGAATTCTGTTGGTGGAACTTTGGGAGAGGAGGCTCAGATCTCAGGTGTGAGAATACTATACAATTCTGAGTTAGAACTGTGCAACAAACTTTCATTCCCTGCCTGTCCCCCAAACAAAAATAAATCCTTAGGCTTTTGTTCCTAGTGGTAGCAAGCACAATTTACAGTGCTACAGTTTTAAGTGATAACTTTCAATAATAGCGAAAGACTTTAATGCTGTATAATAGTCAAAAGAAAATATTGGGGGGGGGGGGAAACCAAAAAAAACAACACCCAACTAAAACCCAAAAAGACAAAAAAATCCCAAACAGAGCACCAACTCATTTCCTTTTTATTTTTTGACCTCCTCCTAACAGGATCCTGGACCCGTATATAATAAAGAACATTGTTTTAATGCAATGTTTAAGCAATCCAATAGTGAAATGTGTGGATAACTGATGGCTGGAGTGGTTATTGTTTGCTTCACTTCGTGATCAGGCTGCTTAGTCCTGTGTCTTCAAGCAGCCTTAAACACTGATGCTGAAAAATCATATTTGTTCTGCAATTAAGTATTTGTGATCTGGTATGGAGTTTAGAAACTTAGTACAGGAACCTTAATTCAATGTACAACAAACCGGGCATCTCATAACGGTAGTTATCAATGTTGCAAAATGGTATAAAGACACTTCTATCTTAGTGCCACCACCTAGCACCTATCTTTGGGCTGCCTGCAAGTGTTCTTGATGACTTGGGTTTCAGCAGCCCTGAGCCCTCTTCTGAAACCACGGGCACGTGTATCGCTTCCATGAAGATACCTTTGTCCACCGTCCTTTCCTTAAGAATGGTAAAGATAGTGGTGAATATTCCTCATACAGTGGTCGGTTCCTTCAAATCGGTCCTCTCCCAGGAGGAGTTCAAAATGAAAATACCTGGCTTTCCAGTCTTGTTTTTAGGAGTGGTTCTCTACCTTTTACATTTTAAAGGCACTGGTCACTATTTCTGTGGTTATTAAAATGGGTGATAAAGTCCTCTTGCTTCCTCATTTGACTGTGTTTTTTGGATTAAAAATACCACCTACAGGTGAACACTACAGATGCTAAAAATCTACCCTTAGGCAATAGGGTAGCCAATGCTTAGTGTAAGTGTCCCAAGCAGGGTAAGAATGGCACAAGACAAACCTTGGTAAACAGAAGCAGCTCTGATGTATTTGGGAAATTTTGGTGCCTGTAGAGCTTAACTGAAAGATGCAGATGCTGAACACTTTGGTAAGGAGGTTGAGAATGTCATTCCTGGCTTGCCATCCATTTCTGAAGTGGTCATGTATAGCAATAGAAATTCTTTGTGGCCTTCAGGGTATTTTTACTAAGAGACCAAAAGACATTAGTCTTTGAAGAGCAAGCAAGGAAGAAGGATCTGTTGTATGTGTTTCTTCCTATGAAGAAGAATAAATTTCAGTAGGAGTTAAGTATTTGTAAGACTTAGCAGTTTCAGCATATAGAGCAAAGAAGAGAGCTGTCAGAAATGTATTGAGGAAGGCTGAAGTAAATTGAACTGGGATTTAAAATGAACTTTTGCAACTGCAATGTGAATGGGAAAGGGTTCAGTTAAATATATTCCCTGTCTTCTCTTCAAAAAGAAGTGCATTACGGGTCTACGTTTATTTTAATAAAGCTTGGAAGCTCTAGCCAATGTAAGACTATCAAATAGTATGCAAAAAAAAAAGTGGTTAAAACTGGGGAATGTCATAATTTATCAGTCAGTAGTTCTGGTGACATATGTTGTTTCTTGTCGCATAGCTCATAATATGAGTTGTTCGATATCTAGCTTCGCTGTCTTGTTTTTATGAGCTACTTAAACCCTACAGATTTAATGAATCTCTCTAGACCATGCACTAGAAAGAAGCCTTTTTAATGTGCCTGAGACTTATATAATATGAAAAAAAGTTAAAAAAATTGTTTAGATCAGTCAGAATGCAAGTTCACAAATTTAACTCTGTAAAAACAGAATATATTATTGGTGCATGACTGTAACTTTCTAAAACATTCCATTTAACAAATATGTGATTTTTTTACTTCCTACCTCTATTTTTTGCTACTATGAATTTGCTCTGTGGAGATTTTTACCAGAAAAATGTCACAAAACCAGTTGAATTTAGGGAATAGATGAATTTAATGTTGGCTGTATTAGGAGGGGGGACTGAAAATGGTGATTGGAGACAAACCTGAGACACTATAAAAGGAGGAATGAAGACCTGTAAAAGAAATTAAGCATCTTAATAGTTGCTAGTATTGCTTGAAAAGATTTTTAAGGTTTTCAAGTTGAGTAAAAACCAGTATTATATATGAACAGATAAAGGACCCACAAACCTGAGAAGCATGAGTATCGGTATTTCAGAGCGGCATCTGAAGCAGCACTGAGGCTGCTCACAACTATGGGAAGCGTCTGGAGAATGGGATAGAATGGGTGTACTATGTATGTGATGAGTGAGGAAATGGGCATGTGATGTGACAACCAGGAGCGCAGCATTCCCTAAGGGCACCCGTCAGCAGGGATGTAAAAGCTGCAGTGCTATAAGCCTTATCATGCAGATACGTAGATGAAATCCTGAAACTTAACTACTTCAAGAATGTTTATTGTAAGTTTTTTTAGAAATCATGAGTTAGAACTAAAATATGAAACTAACAGAAAGTTTTGTCTTAAAAATTACTTTAAATGTTTATCTGCTCTCTGATTCAAGGACTAGAAACCCTATTACATAATGAAAAGTCATGTAGTTGTGATTCTTGGAGTTTAAGGGTTTCAGGGAAAAAGACCCCAAGGAAGTACTAAGATTACCACACAGTACTTTAAACTCGAAACATATGTGGAATAGGATCATCTAGAAATGTAGGAACAGAGCGATACTATGTCCTTTTGCTAATCCAAAATTTGAGTGCAAGAAATAAAAATGAATAATTTTTTCTGACTAGCCAGCTGCTATTCCTGCCCACTATTCTAGCAGCATACAACTCTGAGGTATGTGACCGAGATACGTCACATGAGAGTTTCAGCTAAACTGAGTTCAATTAATAGGAGTCGGTGTATGTGCTGTTTGCTCCCACAATTGCATATTGATCTGTTTGTGATTCTAATGCTCAGTAATGACTTCGTGCTTGTGTCATTGCCACCTACACCCTGGCAAACTCAGTGTTGCATCAGCGCACATAATAAAGGCTGCTACCCAATTTCTTTTTCTTGATGTGGTAGGTTCAAAGTGAATAATGACTCCTAAATGCTGCTTATATTATCAGTGGTAATTACCTATTTAAGTAACAGCTGTATCCAGTTGTTCTTGTGGGGTCATACACAAAACTGACATTGGGCTGTAGCTACTTCTTAGCACTTACTGGTTCAGAAGCCTTTGCTGTGATCTGTAAATGACTGACAGTTGAAATAATTACTGTAATATGAAATGTTTATTAAAATAATATAGTGTTAGTAATAATTTTGAAATGTTTCTAGTAAATATGCCCAGCAAGGCTGAATTCAGTTAACTCTTTCCAAGAACTCAATGACAAAGTACCTGAAGGAAAACAAGAACATGCCCAGAGTCTGGGAGCAATGTCCCACCCAGATAGGTAACAGCTACACTCTCTTACTGTCCATATACTAACTATTTCAGGATCTGTTGTGACTTATGTCACAACAGCTCATCTTAACTAGTGAGGTCTGGATATGGAAAGTGCGTATTCCATTTCCCCTGAGCTTGGATTTTCCCTGCAGCTGTGCAGCCAGCATGTGGAGGGAGCCTGTCCCTGTTGTTCATCTTTGGGCGATGGTACCAATCAGGAGGGAGATGCCACTCTTGGAGGTGAGAAGTTGTAGGGAAGAGGTGACCTGTCTGATCAAAGGCGTTCCAACTTGGAGGCAGCGAATGCGAGTCCGGGAAATAAGAAGGAAAAGGGGAGAGGATCCAGGAGTGAGTGATGGAAAGGAAGGGGTGGAGGCACTCGTCTGCTTCATTTACTACACAGTTTCCTATTACTGCAGCAAATGAAGCTGGAATTCTACTGACAGTCTCTTTCACTGTATAACCCAAATTAATCCCTAGAGCATCCTGTACGTGAAATGAAGCAGGATCCTGTGGAGAAAAATAGTAGAGCCTTAAAAAAAAAAATAATTAAAGACTGTGTTGCACTAGGGGGCTGCATTAAGTTTGCACGAGCCCTTTCTCTTCTGGCTTTTCTTTACTTTAAAGTACTTATCTTAGCAACTCTAACATTATTTTAATCTAGGTTTGGGGGAGAAGAGGATTGTGATATAAATATAGACAAATTATATGCACAACTGTAGAGTATGCAGGAAACATTCAACCTGCTATATTCCTATGGAAGTACAACTCTTCCTGACCTCATTGTGTCAGTACTTTGAGGAGACAATTTGCCTGCTGCTTAATTATTTTTACTTTCAAAATGCTATGAAAAGAGAGGACTTACAGGCAGAAATCCAGGAAGGGAGTTTCTTAAAGAGGGAATTGTGGAAGGGAGATACTTGCAAAAGAGCTGTTACAGTTACCATGAAAACGATTTATAAATCCTAGCACATCTCTTCACTGGTTTCATCTGTATTATGTAAATAGCTATTGCTTCCAGGTGTGTTGACCCACCTAGCAGTCTGGAAGTGAGCGCTCTTTGTGAATTATTTAATAGTTGGATTACAGATATTAATCACAAAAAGGACTGAAGCATTTTCTTAGAGCACTTTTTGAATCTGGAGCTTTGTTTGCAGGTCTCTTACTGCAGCCTGGGACTGTAACTAATAGGTGCGCATGAAGAAAAACATTTCACTCTGCAGCCTTTTCCGCCCACATCTTTAGGGTTGCCAGAAATCCTATCTGTCAGCTAAAAAGATGTTAAAGTTCTACACTGCTCTAATCCAAATATGACAGAGAATAGGATTAGCAGAAGCTGCTCAAATGTGATAAAATAAATGAATAAAAATGAGTTGAAGAGGAAAGCACGATATTAGTGGAACATGACCCAATTATATATGTAAAAATATACTCGACAAAATAGGTCAGAAATACTTGACTAGATGCATTTACATACTGTTTTGAATGTGGAGTCTCTGTGTAGCCGTAATAGTATTATATAAGATTTTGATGTCTGTGTATATTTGTCTACAATGAACTCACATAAATATATGTAATTGAAGTGAGATGCTGCAGTCTGACTCTTTTCTAGAATATAAAACCAGGACGTCAGGTTCCTGCATCAATGTGGACTTCATATCACTTCCTCTTTCTCTTCCACAACTCTGACAATAAAATTTCAGCAGGCAGTTTATATAAATTGAAAAAAAATAATAATCTGTTGATCTTGAAAGACCTGGGGTGCAACAGAAAGAAAAATGAAGTTAATTCTTCTAATAATGAATTTCCCCAGAAACAGGCTTAATAATGCTTCCAGATTAATAGCACAATCCGAAAGGTAGGCATAGCTTCCTAAACAGTAGCTGAATGTAAATCTTGGCTTTTGAATTGTATCATGAATTGTTTTATACTGAAGAAATTGTAAATTAATCTGCTAATTTGAAGAGGCAGCATGCACACCTTAGAATTTGAAGTTGTTACCCAGTTCTCATGGCAATATTAAGATATATTGCAATCAGCTGCTCTTTCTCTAATGACAGTAAAGGAAATATGTGCCATTGTCTGAAAAAGAGAAAGAATGTTCAGATCAGATGTAGATATTTATTTTTAATTCCCTTATTTATCACGTGAATGACCCATCTCTGTGGTTAGAAAAGTCTATTTATTGTAATCTTAAAATTATAATACCTTTAAACATTTTTTTGGTAGCCAGAACTACTACCATTAATTGAAGAACATGGTAAATTATCAATTTATAGGGCATTTGTTGGGATTTGTTCTAAAATCTGGGCTTATTTTCTTTGTTCTATAAATAAAAGTAGTCTGAAGATCAGTGTCTTTAAAATAGCCATTGAACTTAAAGTCAGAATTAGTTGAATAAGCGAGTGACCTTTTAGTGTATTATGAAGCTAGTTGAAAATGGTCTTTAAATCCTGCTTTATCTTTCTTTAGCTAAAGAAAGCTCACAATTAGATGCCGAGTTAACCCTTTCCTTGAGAAAGATGAAAGCAAACAAGACAGCAATGAACACAAGAGAACAGCAGTAGGGAGAATGAAAATTACCCTATCAGTCTGCTAAAAACTGAGCAATATGGATTGCTTTCACAGATAAGTTGTTTCCTAATATAAGGAGACTTTAAAATGGTAAATTCCCGTTTCCTGTATTACAAGTTCTTCTTGAAATACTCAGAAGAAGAATGTACTTCATTGTTTTATGGATGATTATTTAGAATAACTAGATCTACCTAAGAAACCAGACATACTTAAAATAAGCTTTTCATAGACTCATTCTGACTTGGTGTCATTAAAATACTTTACCAAATGGTACAAATCTGTAGGAATTCACTGGAAATATTTTGGAGCAACTTCCTCCAGTTTTACCAGGATTGGTATGTGCCTGTCCAGTGGCAGAATTTGTATCCCCATATGTAATAAACTGTGTAGTGTATGATGGTTTTCTTGTGATGTGGTATCTAGTAGGAGACATCCTCTGCTAGGTTAAGGAGAGTGTCAACCTACACTAGCTCAGCTTGGAGTACTGTCAAACCTTCTCTCCTCCCTTTCTCCCCTGACTTTGTGATCCTGCCCCCTCATATGCCATTTCTTGCTCTTGTATGACCAGATGGTAAGTCAGTTTAAGGAACTGAGCCAACAGAAAGTGGATCCAGGAGAGGAAAAATAGTAATTATTTGGCTGGCTCTGATGACTGGATTTGCTCATAAACTACTCATTTAAGCGTGAGTGCCAGTGCAAAAGAAGAGGTGCAACTCCATGGCCAAGAATAGGGAGAAGAGCAGGAGGCTGGAAGCCTTCTTCATTTAGATGCTGGCATGGAGCTGTACAGTAAGGGGTAACTTTCTAGAAGAATTGGGGTCTAGCAGCAGTCAGGATTGAGTTTTCCTTGTTAAGTGTCTGGGGAGGGAAGGGAGATGATTTTCCCCATGTTGCAAATCTACATTTAGCCACTTCTAATAGAGCAGAGTGCTCTTATTCTTTTATTGCTAAATCCTGTCTCTTACAAGGGTTGATTTGGCACTTACCTTGATGGAAGTATCCTGCGTTACATTTGGGATATCACACTTTCCCAGTTTGGCATTCCCAGATGTCATCCCCTGCATTACTGCATCTGTAAAGAATCTTGCTTTTTTAGATAGTCATTCTTCCCAGTGCAATACATAGAGCCTAATAACTTATAAATGATTACATCAGTACATTCATGCATTAGAAGTAAAGCCAATCTAGTATTCCCTTCTGTAATGTATCCTAACCATGTTATTGATCCTGGCATTAGTGTAAGGCACTAGGCATCTCAGCACTTGATGGTGCAAAATGCTAATTTCAAGTACTACTTGCAAACATTGTATGGTTTGATACAGTTCCTTGTAAACCCAAATACATATTCAAAAAGATGGAGGAAAATACAAAGTTCTTGCCTATACACTGTCAAATGTCACTTCATAAAATTTCTGATTTTAGTTGACTGAAACAAGTGTGCTCACACAGTGTAAGTTGCCAAAGCCACTTCTGTCCACTTGTCTGTCATCTGCTTCAGCAGATAATAGCATAGAACTGGGACTCTTGCTTTGAACCAGTGCACAATAAGAACCACAATGGATAAATAAATGGCTTTTTATCAACAAATGTTCAGTTTCTAGTCTTTGTTCTCAGAAAAAAAAAAAAAAACAACTTGTATGGGCCATTCCTTTCTTTATTTTACATTCTGCAAACATTAAATATTTGCTCTGCTAGGAGTATCAGGAACTCGTAGTGACCTTCTTAGCAGAAGCTCTACTGTGTCCACGTTTCAGTTAGGCTTGAAATCTGATTAATGAATAATTGTTAGTGAACAGGCTTAAAATCAGCGGGATTTGTGTTTCTAAAAGGCTTTTACATCAGAGTTTAGCAGTTAACACTTATCATTGTGTTCCTGTTGTGCGTGCCCACTATGATCAGGACTTCCTTTGTGGTCGGACCTCTGTGTTTTGGTTTTTTAATTCTTTGCGGTGTTGGAAAACTTCTGTTTCCTGCAATCCTAATGGATAAGCCCATCTTGCTGGGAATTGGCATTATAGAGCAGGAACAAGATAACTGAGAAGCAGAGGGCACAGAAGGTGGACCAGAGCAGGGATACATGGGAATGAGTAATCTAAAATTTCTCTGTAAGAATGACTTTTTTTTTATTTGGACAAGGAGAATCTTGAAATTTTCTGTAAGTTTAACGTGATGGTATTAAAAAGTCATTACTTTGAAACTGCTGAACTGGATCATCATACCTGCTGTCGTGTTACCTGGGGAAAACTGTACTTTAGAGATCTCGTCACAGATATCTCAAAATAACTGGACATTCTTTATAATAATCCTCTGTGCTTATAATTTTAATTATAAGTTTTATATGACATATGAGAACCTGAGAGACACTGAAGTCTGATGCCCCAGCTTCACGGTGTAATCTCTTTGCTCCATCCATGTGATGAGATCTCAAGTTCTGTGAGAGTTGGATCCACTGGTGCATCTAGTTCTGTGCTCAAATGAGCCACTCAGAATCTATTGCTACTTATTTCATCCTCATCTAACTGGCTTTTTAAAGGCCATCTGATTAATTCCTTGCAGGATTGAGAATGGACTCTGCAATTGAGTGCAATTGCAAAGACTTTTCCACCAAGATTTATCTCAGTGTTGAAGCATTTAACAAATACAGTGGCATAAACCTCACAAATACCTATTGGAACAAGCAAGTACTTCTAGCCCTGGTTTAACAGATGGCTGATCTTAGAATATGTGCTTGTTTCCTCTTTACTAGTGCCACAAACAGCTTTGCCAATGTTGAGTAACTCCTGTCTGGAAAAACTGGGGATGGATGGGCTTCACTTCTTCATCTGCTGTTCCAAAGTTTAATTAATTTTCAACTAACTTCTCCCTCATTTTCAGCTAACATCCATACTGAAATTAAAGTGAGATGCTTCACTATTCAACCAGGTTAAATAATTCTCCAAATTACTGGGGAAAAAGAAACCCCAACCTGCTAAAGGTTTTTTTGCAGTGATTTATGTATTAATTTTTTATCTTCTTGAAACTTAAAACCTGACAAACCTGAAGAAGGTATCTGGGGCTTAAAATATTGTTGCCCAATAATTTATTAAGCTAAGCTGTAGCCATTTCATCTAGGCAAGCACCTTGGCCTTCCTAAAATAACCTTTGATAATGTTATCTATCAAAAGACCTGACAGAGCCACTGGCTGCCTGGCAGTGAATGAACTAGGTTTAATGCAGTGTTTCTAACAAAACCCACAGGAAAATAGGAGGAGCACTTCTTTTGGGAAGAGCCATTTGATGTATGCCACAGTCTTGCTTATATTCATTACCTGGTTTGTTTTCTTGTTTTCCTGAAGCTGTAGGTACTGATTTAGGCTTAAAGAGCCTGAAAGAGGGGAAAGCAGAGATATGCCTTGAGCCAAAGATTTGGGGGTTCTTTGTGTTTTGTTTTTCCTCTGTGTGTTAAACCCCTGCCCTCAAGTATTTTGATACTGAATGTTTCTTTCCATCCGTAACAGAAATGTAATATTTTTTTTTACCTTTGGAGGGGTAAAAAACCCAAACAAACAAAACCCCAAAACAAAACAAAAAAAAACCCCCAAACCTCCAAAAAACAAAACAAAACCACCAGGTGATTGGGCTTTGCAAACCTAAAAAGCAACTCTCTGATGTCGTGTAGGCCAGGACAGTTGAAAACTGCTTGTGGTTTTGCTTTGTCTGTATAGCTTGTGGTATTTTACTGTTATTATAGTGCCTTTTATCTCATAGACCATTTGACTGAGCGCTCGCATTGAGAGTGGTTCCTAATGGAAGACGGTGAACGTTTATCTTGCTCTGTTTGAACAGAGGGTCTCAGAAAGCAGTTGAGAACAATACGCTGGTGGCAGCGATCAATTTAAGACTTAAAATCCTTCCTTATTTTTGCTACACAAAAAACGTTGACGTTATTGAAGTTTTCCTCCCCTAGACAAGGGAAGAAACAGGCTCTGTGAATCCGAGCTGAAGCTTGGGCCATGCTTGTGTGAGAACTCATGTTTTTCATGCAGCGGTGAAGTGACTGTGAGGTTTGGGTCAGGACAGACACCTCATCAGAACTGATCTGTTAGTGAGTGCCTCCATGTGAAGCTGATCCATGTTCAGTTTGAGGGTGAAATGTGCAGAGCCAGCAGAACAATTGTCATCCAAGTACTGCATAAATGCTCTTCCAACGACTTAGGCCTTGAGTTTCATGATTTATTTTAAATTCTTATTTTTAATTTCATTAATGTTCTATAAGTTGATGATAGGTTTTCAAGAATAGGTTAGTATGAAGAAAATATTAAAACTAAATCTTCCCTCCCTGTCTATAGCTTATTATTCCTTTCACTTACTTTTAAAGCAGTACTAGGCTGGCAGATTACACTTTGAAATTTGGAAGTATACATGGGATTTGGAAACAGACTAATTCTTTTATATTTTTTTAATTAATTATTTTCATTATGTTTCATCAGTAAAATGAGGTTATTAATTCATTGTTAATAATGATGTAGTTAATGCTGCCTGTTTAAAACATTTTGTTCTACTCCTATCAAGCTGAAAGAGGTTGCAGGATGAGATAGTAACTAGAAACATGTAATTACCATTGGTACTTACGTTTTCTGTCACAAGGAAGATGGAAATCAAGACAAAACATAATGATGGCTTCTCTGCCTCTGAATTGCTAGGAGGTCCAGTTGGAAGTACACTTCTTTGAATGAAGAAATACTGTAGAATTTCATATTGCTATTATTGTACAAATGGTGAGTGGCCAAGACCCAGAGTAGGTACCAGAAACCATGAAACCAAAACTGTAACAGAAGTAAAATGGTAGATAGACCCTACTCTACAGGCAGCATTTGCCAGGCTTAACGCAGCTGCTATTCTTTGCAATGCTGCTACCCCCTTCAACGTGAAAATCATTAAAATGTGCTGGCTACTGTTTGAAATTCAAGGTAGCTTGCAAAGAGATTATCAATACTGTATCTACTTAAAAGACTATGGTTTTAGGCTTTCAGGTTTACAGTGCAGCCTTGAAGAACAAAAGAATGGTTATCGTTTATTAGTTCATAAATCCTCATTTGAGACTGCATGGGCTTTTGAACTATGCTTGAGACTGTTCTATTCATTTTACACTCATTTATTTCCATTGCATCCACCTTTCATCCAAACATTCTATGACAACTTCATTTCGTTTAACACTGCATATTGTAATTTGGACTGCTGACTTGCTGATAAATGTTTGGATTTATAAAATAACACTTTTATCCATGTCTTATTTCAGCCCATCTAAAGCCTAAGTCTCAAAATAAACCCACACCTTCTTTCTAATCAGTAAATTTGTGAATCCTAATGAGTCCCGACCTATCCCGCAGAAATCTTAGCTTTCTTTACAGAGAAGAAAAATAAGTGTATGTAGTGTGTATAGACATTAAATATATTGTATAAAATAACAACAAAAGCCTTGAATGACAAGAGGAAAGTTTTCATGTTGTAGCATGTGAGATGAGTTTAACTCCATCTTGAAGTCACATGAGGCATATCAGTTCTGGGATACATTTTGAAGCACGTTGCATACCCTGCCCATGAAAAGAAAGTCACGTTGTGATATGGCCTCCTCTCAGGTAATCTCTGAGATGGTAATATGAGTGGTAAGAAGGGAGAGAACTGTGAATCTTTACATGCAAGTACTTTTTAATTAAAATTGTCTATCATGAACATGTTTTTTGTGATGACTCAAGCTTTGGTTTAACAGAGAAAATTCCAAATAAAATATTTTGTAATTACATTTTATGGAAGACTGATTTATCTGAGGAAAAAGAAAGTTTTTGGGGCAAATTAAATTAGCTTTTCTTATTTAAATTTGAGGTCTTTGACATGATTTACAGAGTCAGTTAAAATAATTGTGTAACTTGCAAGTTAAGTACTGCACCATTATTTAGGAAACACAAATGTGAGCTTTGATACAGAACTTACACACTTCTACTGCTAGTTTTTACTGAAGTAATTTAAATGATCACAATAGCAATTAGTTTAGGCCATGTGTAAAATGATCAAAAGTATATGCTTGTTTCTTTAGAAAAAGTAATGTGTGGAGAATTACTTTATTTGTCAGCATCTTCACAGAGCTTTTCCTCTTTAACCACAATAGTTGGCATGGTTTTGGGATTCATCTTTTATAATTTTAATTTTCTATTTGAAATGTTGCATTTTTTTAAAAAGTTACTGATCAGAGTAACTTTCTGACAATATTGATTCGTCTTGGTTTTACTTCTAGGTAGGTGTTTGAAAATGGCAATCAACTTGTTTAAACAGGGGAAAAAAAAAATACACAACAAAAAACCCTCCTTCAAATGCATAGAGACCAGCAGGGTATTAATGGCTGTGGATGATTAGCAATCAGTTTGGAGAAGTAACAAATGCATCACAGAGCTCATTTACAGGGGGGATGAAGCCCTGCAACAAAACACTTCATATACACACCCCAGAATGCTACCCAAAATGCATTATGAGCTATAAAAATATTTTCTAATCTTTCTGCCCAAGGCTGATTTTTGTTTCAGAAGCGTAATAAAGTAGCAGAATAATTAAAACTTACAGTACAAAAAATTAAGCAACGCAGGATTCTAGATTAGTTCCAGTTGTTCCAACTTCAACATCAATAACCCGAAGTAGTATCTAACTGTTCTAAAGATGAAATATACCCTCTGAAAATCATAAAGGAATTATCCAACCAGAAAAACATTAAACTAGAGATAATTCTGTCTGCTGTTTTTCACTAAGGTTCAGAATGCTGATGGTTTGGTTTGCAATAGGATACCAGAGCAGGTAACAGTGATGCTGAGGGGGCTGTTAAGCTGTTTACATGTGCAGTCACGTTTTTTCCCTTGTTAGACAAAAACTTTTATTCGTGTATTTATACTAATCAAGAAATGCATTTTAAAGCAATTATGCCATCTACAGAATTGTTTGTAATTATGAAGTGCATTAATCAACACTTCTCATCTCTCTGATTAGTAATTTTTAATCGTAAACGAAGAAGAAAACACAGATGTATTGTAAATAAAAGTAATTGATCTCCATATTCTGGATTGTGTTCAGATGTATGTGAAGAAACAATCAGTATGGTCCATGCCAATTAATGGAAGATGTAAGAGCACATTGATTTGCCCAGTTTTTAAATGAGCTCAGTGGATAAGGACAGCTCTTGGTCAGCCACCCCTCTCTGCTGCTTCATTACAGTCCAGTCTTTCACCTTTTATTGTCAGCACTGAAATCACTTCCTATGGTGGTGCCTGAATCACCACCATGGTGTATGAGCAAGTTTCTTGCTGTGGTGGTTTCTTGTTTTGTGTAATAAAAGCTAAAACCACCTTAATCAGCCCCAAAGCCAAACCCCAAACCTTGTTTTGTCCTGTTCAAATACCCAGTTTGAGTCACCTTCGTATCTGCTACAGCTGATTTCTCCTCGTTTGTGGTCAGGCTACCTTCTCTGAGCTGGGGGGCTTCTTTGATATTTTGGTGGAGAGAGAGAATAATGTTACTTACTTTTTGTGAAAATAACTATTCTTCGTCTTCTCACCCATTCTTTTAATCATCAGTCACGCACTGGGAGGGAGCTATAAGTAAAATAAGGTATATTGACCATTTATTTTAATGCTTTGATGTAGTACTGGTAAATATTCAGCTTTGTTACATCTATTCTTTTTCTTAGGAAGCCTTTGAAAAACAGAATTTAACCTAATCCAACGCATGTAATTTTTCTGACAGAGAATGACTTGGTAATGTCATCACATTAATAAACAGTGATAAAAAACATCCATTAGAATTCACATACCTAATGAAGATATATTTGTTTTATTTCTCTGATTATTTTAATGAATTTTATGCTGCTTTCTGAACTGACAGTAAATGTCTATTTATTTGGTTATTTCTAAATGCCATTCCAGAAGTTAAGTGATGTTAAGATCTAGCCATGGCATTAATTATGAAAAAGTATTTTTGCCCAGAATGAGTCTCTACTACCTTTGGGATATCTTTCTTCAATTTACAGTTCTAAGATTTCCTTTGCTACCATTTGGGAGATTATCAGTGAATTTGACTTGGTTTTTGTGTGATGTTAGAAGGAAATAATTTTCTCTTAAAAAACCTCATCATTTGCTCCTAAAATAATTTCTGTGTTTGATAAATATCTCACTCCCAGGGACTATCAGGTGCTGTGTTACGGTAGTGGTATGGTTTAACCTACTTTTCACATCAGTCTTCCTGGGTAAACTGATGTTCTCAAGCAGCACTTCAGTATTTGCAAACAGTGTAAATGAAACTGCTCTTGAGATCCAACCATACAATTGCATAGGTAAAGAGGAACATGCCTCTCCTCCTGACCACTCCCCCCATGTTTGCTTGCGCCAGTTTTCCACATTTGTAAAACAGTATAGTGAAGGCCTCATCTGTTCCCTTATGAAGACAGCAACATTTATCCAATTCATGTGAGCTTGTAAACAGTATCCGGGTCTTGACGACAATGAGTGTTACAATGTTTATGGGCAAGAACACGCCAATATTCCTAACAAATTTTGATCACAATCTATCTGTATGATGTGCTTTGGAATATTGAAAGGCAAATTTGGTAACTACTTCCTTGGATCATTCCCTTGACTAGGCTTAGACAAAAGGGCCTCACAAATGGTCAGTAGCATGAAAATGCCTCGATACCCATGTCCTTTATGACTACACTTACATCATAGTAGGAAAACTCTCTCAGATGTGTAGTTTTGATTTGACAAAAATGGAGGAAAGGAAAACCAAGTTATGTTTCATTCTTAAGCTGATGCATTACAGTGTAACCTGAATCTTCTTTTCCCCTCAGTCTTTTATATAAACACTACTTCCGTAGCACTTTATGTAGTGCTTTTCAGGTTCAAAGCCCTTTACACAAATTATTTTAATTAGTTTTCATATCTCCTCTGAGAGAAGTAAGTAAATATCATTATCCTCATTTTTCCAGACAGGGACTCTCATCAGGAGAGGTTAAGTAACTTGCCCAAGGCCACAAGGGGGAATATTGTCCTAGCTAGTCCTGGAAACTGAAGAGCTGGTATATCCTCAGTCCTTTACTCTGCTACATGGCAACTTGAGTTGTTAATGGTTACTCCTCCATTAAAGAAATACATTCTGTGCTTTTACATCTTTGGTTTTAGCAGGAGTTTAAGCAAGGAAGGAATTGGATTTTTCTCCTGAGAGATTATAGTATCATAACACAGTCTCCCTCAACAGAAATGTCAAGTTCCTTTCCTTTTATGTCTATAATGGAGTAGACAAGGTAGTAGACCATACCTGTTACAGTTTTTCTATGGGATACTGCTCAGTTCACAATCACTTTGTCAGTTTAGGTCATGTTATGCCTGCAGCTCTGGTTTATGGGAGATGCAGAAAATGTAATTTGTGGAGATTTTTCTAAGCCATGTGTTTGTTGGACCTTGGAAAAATACAAATACTGTCATCATGTGCTTTCTGAAAGAACTCTTTCCTTACATAAAGAAGATACAAACCCACTTTTTCCTGTTCCTGTGTTTAAAAAAATGTAAAATACCACACTGCTTTTGTTGTTGTGGTTTGGAGGCTATTGTATTGCATGTATTCAAAGAGTTCTATTTCTTGTTCTCATCATCAACTAGAGGATGTTTAAGCAACTGAGTTTGCTGATTGAATTTTGTTTCTTGAACTTTAAGAGGAGGTTAGCCACAACATAACTTAAGGGACTCAGAAGACCGTGTCAATATTATATTTTAAAAGGATAACAGATGGAAAAGAATGAGAAGGAATCTGTATTACGTGTCTCTAACAGCTACTCACAAAAAATGGAAATGTAGCAAAGATATATATTATGTATATAATGTTACTACAATTGGTGACCCTTATTCTCCACAGAGACCCACTTGCTGTTAGACTGTGCTAACACTAGCGCGGTGTTACAGTGCAAGATGCTGAGGCTCAAGTTAGCAATAAATGGGGAAATGGGTGAACATTTGCAGGTGTTCAGTCAGACAAAGAAGTGATAGAGGAAAAAGGGGAAGATCTTTTAAGGAAGCTTCTATGAGCAGCAATTTTAATAATAAGGATGAGAGCTTAAATTTAGGAGAGAGCTCATGCCCTCTCTTGTCCAAATGTAGGCAGACCTCTTCTCTGCTAAATTGAGCTTGAATTATTGTGAGATTTTTTTTGTCATGTTTTCCTTGTTTCACAAGGAGGGATGTTGAACTTGAATGATTTTTACCTGCACAGAGGCACTTGCTTTTCTTCTGAGATATCTCAGACTGTGCAAGGTTTCTCTGTGGGGCTGCTGGGTTCTGCAAAAGAGCCGTCAGTAAATCTGCAACCCCTCCATTGGTGGGTGGGTTTCTGGGAGATGCTTGGTGTACCCGAGGGTAAGGAGGTTCGTCAAGTAGTACCCCACATCTCACCAGGCCCTCTCTGATTGCATTTTCTGAGTCCTGTAAAACACTTAACAGATCAGTTACCTTGCACAGACATTTATACCAGAACAGAAAGATGAAAAAGTGGAAGGAGCCCAAGCAAGACAGTGACATAACACGCTTTGTGAATCCAAGTGAAGGAAAAAATACTGAGTGTTTTGGCAGGCGTTCTGGAAGCTATGTGCTCAGCATATGTGAGGCAAGAGAGATCTGATCAACTACCAACAGGGTGGCAAAATTAGTCATCGGTGGAAGTGTTAGGTAATTCTTCATGATAATGATTAAACTAAGCAGAGTCTTTACAGATTGTTAGTATATAAACCTTGAAAAATTCAATTGTCGTTGGCTAGCATGTTATCCCTCCTTCCCCTTCTAAACACATATTCCTTCATATCGAGCAATGGGTTATTTTGTCTGTTAACCAAAATCTAGGAAGAATCAGAAAACATATATGTGATTTCGTATATGAATACGTGTTCATGATATGTGTTATCAAGAGCATCTTCTCCTGAACAGCATCACACTCTTTGATTTTAAATCATATGGATTTATTTAAATATAGTTTGTAAGGGCCTTATTCTGTTAGGTATTCTGAAATCTTTGATCCTTTTTCACAGTATGAATACAATTAATGAGACAGGATTATCTTAAATTATTTGTGGAACACAAAAGTAAATAGTCTCTCTGTTACTAGATTTTACCAATTACAGGAATTAGCTATGCAAATAAATTATTAAAATTTTCCCTTTTTTTAACACTGAAGTCCCCTAGGTTTGATTGCTTCTAAAGCATCATCTAGAAATCTTGTTAGTAACCCTTTAACGATACGTAATTAATTTCTGTAAGTATGAACTAAGGATATCTCTTTTTTTTTTTTTGCCATAGATTTCTATATGACATGACTGCAAGCAGCTCAAGACTTTTATTTACTTTTTTTTTTCTTTTGTAAACTCTTTACTTGGCATTATTTAGATGGTGAATATGCCTCAGTTAGCAAAAAGATGAAGATTTGTGTGTTAGTGGTGAAGAGGTCAGAGTGATTTCATGTTTTCTGACTTCTGACCCTCCCTCCTGGCTCCATGTCGTCACTGGCAGTAGAAACCAGTTGTCAACCTCATGCATCCTGCAGTCATATTTTAGCTATTCAAAATCTATGAAGCTGATTTTGTTTGAATTTTGAGACTTTAAATCTGGCCATGTGTTACTTTTATGTGTTTCTAACAGTATGCAGCCGAAGGACATGTCCTTTTCCAGGGCTACCGGAAAGACGAAGAAGAAAGTGAAATATGTAGGTTTGATAAAGGTAAAGATTGTTGAGAAAAATGTTGAAGGGAATATTTTGGAAACAATGTAACCTTGTGCTTTGTTTTAAAGAGAAAAAATTTTAGAAATAAGCTGTGTATTCCTGCTGTCCCCTGGTTGGAGCTTCTTGCTGGTAGGTAGAAAGCCCTGTTTATTAGGAAAGCTAGTATCCCACTGCCAAAGTTGCCATTGGGATCAGAAAGAGAGGCCAGGGAGACAGAGCAAAATAAACAATACTGATTATATCAAGATCGGGAGTTCTCGATAATGGATTCGTAGGTTAAATCAGAGCAAGAGAGAAGCTAAGATCCGAAGTCAGATACCTGCAGCAGGAGCGAACGGTGGAATCAAAGGAAGGAACAAGGCAGGGAACTCATCCTGCTTCTCAGAGGTTTTCTGCGTGACGGCCTGCTGACTTCTGGGTGTAGGTCCACTTTGTGCAGGAGAAGTTTGCCCCCAAACAGACAATTATTCATTATTGTCCATGTGTGACAGGGTCTTTAAAAGTCATGATATCAGAAGAAATTATTGCAGGATTGCAGAAGAGAACAATTTCCATGCAAAACCCACGTCTGGGCTCCTGTATCAAGTTCTGAACAAATGCTTAGAAATTAAAAACATTTTCAGTGTTGTTCTTTCTATTGCAAATAATCTTTTAGGACAAATAACCAGGGAGAGCAACAGGAAATATCATTACCATTTTTAATACTGTATTCATTTCTTGCTGAAGCATTACGTTCCTGTCATGTTCATCAGTGAAGTTTAACTAAAGACTGCTCAGGAAGTCCTGTCTCTTATTTCAGTCTGCCATGCTGCTTTGTTATGCTGGCTGAGTAATAACAAAAACCTGACTTGGAAGTTTAATGCATTGTAAGCTACACAAAGGGTAATTATGCTCAGTTTTTAGTGTCTAGATATTCTTGGTGTGGTAAATAATTGCATTCTTCCAGGTGACATTTTTTGTGGATGGTAATACTTGAGTAAAAGAGAAAGGAAGCTACTCTGACTCTAATTACTTGAATCTTCTTCTCTTTTATTAAGGTCACTTGCTTTCAGTGCAGCTGATGCTATTCAACTCAACTTAGGTGCATGAAGGTGTATTCCTTCTATTGCCTTACTTCAGAGGTAAAAATATCAAAAAATCTATTTATTTGCATATACAGGAATGATTGACCAGCCAGTCACTTCTTAGACCTAAAGGACCAATCCAAGTACTTGTATAGATGGTATGAATCTTTCCCTTGTTTTTAATGAGAGGATCAAGCTTCAAATTAATAATTTCTCAGAGAAAAACAAAACAACTGAAAAATAGTCAGATATTATGCAATATATACTAAACTTACAAAAATGAATCATGCAGCAACAAAAGTGGGAGCTATGATTACTGACTTTGGCAAAGAAATTGCTGTTGCCAGGAAAAGTCCAATTACCTAACAGCTGAAATACATAGGCATAAATCTTCCTTCCCCTGTTTCCTAATAGGATGAGGAAAAGTTAGGTTTCAATTTGAAGCTAGAGCATAAGTAATACTCCTAAATTTTCTCATATAAAAAACTTAATTTGGTGTGCATTGTGGATGAAGCCTTACCTGCTGCAGGAATGATATCCTATGGTAATATTGGATGCTAATTACACTATAAAGAGTTTACCATTTGATATAGTCCTGGCTGGTAAAACTACACCTTGTAACGTGCACTAAATTAAGGTTTTATATGCATAGGGAAAGGGAGAAAGTGCCTTGTTTTATAGCCTTTTGCTTCAGTATAATAATCTCAATGTTTACATGGCAGTGATTTTTTTTTTTAATGTGAAATATACAAGTTTAAATTAAGCTTCATTTATGTAACTAAATGGTGACAAGAAGCAATTTGAAAACCTGGTTATACGATATATCTGAAAACTAAACTCAATGTCTTTTATTAAAAAGAAGTTGTTTTTGTTTTGGTTGTTGTTTGTTTGGTTGGTTTTTTGCAAGTAAAATCTGAAGTTTTTTAACAAAAAGGGAGAACATGGAGCAGCATATCACTTTATTTGAATATAAATGAAAATACATTCCTCAAACAGCTGGGCTCCAGACTTAAGATACAGTTTACCTTTTACTGTGGTGGGTAAGCTAGGTATCATTTTACAGATGATCTCAAGTGGTTCTTCTCACAATTTAGCATGCATATACAGGATAAAATTACAGAGAAGATTAATGTTAAAGCTGTGAAATCAAGCACTAAAACCTAGGCAGTGCTGATTATTGTGTTGCCCAGGCAATTTTATTTCCATTGTCTTTATATGTTAGGAAAGGCTTTTTTCTCTGCTATCATACAAGAATAGAAGAAACAATTTTTTGATTCTTGATCAGTGTCTTTTAATATCTGGAGATTATTCCTATCTTCTTGCAGTCCTCAGCATTTGTTTTCTGCCCATCTTGTTGTCCAGCTGTGACAGATGACTGAAAGCTTAATATATAATTAAAGACCCACAAGAAGACTAAATTAACATTGTATCTTGCTCTATATGGTACCAGTAAAATGCAAAACATTCTTGATACGAGTATCGAGGAAATGGATGTGAAGTTCATGTCAGTCATTAGTTTTATGCTAGCTTTCTCTAGCAAGAATAACAGGTCAGATTTAGGATCAGCCACAGCTAGCAATTTTTAATAGCTTCAGCCTGACCAAATTTGCATGTATTTTCATGGGTCAGTGCTTTTGACTCCTTTCCTATATCCCTTCATATTTTAAACAAAACAAGTGGACTGGAAAGAGTGCAGGGAAGATGGAGGAGGGAAGCAAGAGAATGCTAGCACTTAGAAAATGGCATATTTATTCCTCAGCTTAGTTTTTGAAAACTGGTATTTCAATCTAAAAGCTTGTCATGTCTGTCCCGCCCCCTCCCCGAAGACTGGTAGAGTAGGAGCTGAAGCAAAGATTATTTTAGCCCCATTGTTCAGGCTGCCAAAGCTATATGCAACTGAACAATGACTGTCTAATTAAAAAACATTAGCTAAGTATAATATGGGTGTTATGAGCTCTGTATTATAAATGATAAAAAAAGATTAACAATTTTAATACGATTATTCAACGAGATGCCAGCAAAACTTAGATACCAGTTGAAGAAACTGTATCTTTTAAGGATGAATGTCAAAAGAAGGGGAAGAGTATAGATTCATTTGAGCCAACCGTAAAATAATTTTACTTAAAGAGAAAAAGGAAATTAAATGCCAGGTATGATTATTTTGGAAGTCATGGAAAATTGTTTATGTGACCTTACAAGCCACTTACTAATCAAGGAGACTAGAGAACAGTAAATGTGTTTCTTGATCGAATATTAGTAATTTAGTTTGAATACACCGTGTCTAGGATCTGATTCATGGTGCACTAAAGTGGAAACTTTTCAGTAACATGTATGGAACCATCTGTAATAGTTGAGGAATACTTAATTTTGGTGTATCCATTGCAGTGCTCTTTCTTAAAGGAAGAGATTAGTTCAACTCCAGTATGTATCTTGTTCAGACGCAATGGGGTGAATAGGTTTAGATAACTGGTTCTTAGTAAGAGGCAAAATGCGGTTGAACTTTATTACACCAGAACAGCCAAACAGCAGATGTCAAAGGCCTGTGAGGAGACAATGCGAGGACACTGTGACAGGTCCTATCTTTTTGTTTCTGGCAAATCTGCAAACATAACCTGATAAAGAAAGGTATACACCATGCAACTCAAAGGTCCAGAGCAGTCCTGACAGGTTTAAAAAGTACATGCGAAAGAAAAAGAGACAAAAAATAAAGAAGAGAGGAGCAGGGAACATTGGCAAGTGTTGAAGCCAGGCCTTTACTCTGGCATCTTGATGGAATGGTCAATACACAGTTGAATGAAAACACAGAAATGCATTGTTTGCTTTTGTTTATAAGTAAAATTGGTTCTCTAAAGGAATGCTGTTGGTGATATCTGAAACCTTTGAGCCAAAGCTGAACCTTTGGCTCAGCCTTACAATGGTGGGAATACAGAGGTTGATGCCTAAATTAATTGTAAATTTGGAAAGCTGTGGTATTTCCTACTAAAACATGAGTCCAAAACTGTTAAGTTTATCTGAAAAAAACCCCAAAAAAACCAAAACCAAAAACCAAACCCCAGAACAACCCAAAACACGTTGCTGGGGGAAGCAATGCAAGGTGCTGCCATTATGATAAACCCCCCCTGCAGTCCAAGGAACTTGGACCAGCCTTTAAATTATTAGAGCCAGCTTGGCAAAATTAAGCTACCTTAATTGAATTCAAACCATAACCTCTAATCACAAGGTATCTGAACTTTGGAAAAGATGGTCTGCAGGTAAAAAACTGAGACTTTAGTACATTTTGCTTACCTATAGAGCAGATGAAGTCGGTTATTGTATGTAGATGATGTTTCAAAGAGCTGTTCCCAAAAACTATTTTTAGACAACATAATCCACCTGACTATGAAATGCAATAGCAGCTGTGATTTCTAATAATAATACTTTTTTTTCTCTACACCAGAACACATTTGTTTTGACATCTAAGTATATAAGTCTGACTCTGGCACAGTGCTTCATACGACCTCCAGGCTCCAGAAGGTGTTTTGGAAGGCCCAAAGAATGGCTTGTGACCTTTCTGCAATGATGTGACCTCACAGAAACATTTCATTTGGAAGTACTCACCAAGAAAATATGTTCAGTTTTTTCCCCTGTCTCTTTTTTATTGTCAATATTTGCCATAAAATTTTGACTCCCTAATTGATAGTGTTTGCCATTATCTAGTTTCCTCAATGTATCCAATGGAGCATAGTGCTTTTATGTCCTTTATTAAAGAGATTTTTAACCTGGGCATAATATACCTCACCCTGAGAATGCAGCATGATAATAACCTTACTTATTAGCTGGGGCATTTTAGGCTGACATCAAATATGATCAATAGGCTGTACAGACTGGAAGGATGCCACCTCTGAACTCCCTCCTCAAGGAAAGCGCAGTGGCCAAATGACTGTCATTTCTCTTGCAGTTCAGAGTGAGTTACATAGATTGATCATTGCTGTGAGTTACTGCACTTAGAAGCCCTTTTTAAAGTTGAGATAACAGCTTACAGTGACATCTGTGACTCCTCTTGATTTCCTCCGTGCACATATGAAATCTTCAGAGATTAATCTGTAGCACCGTTTTGTTATGTACATTTAACTCATTCTTTTTTTTGTGGTTTTTTTTGGTTTTTTTTTTTTGTTTACCAGACTAGCAATTACACACAGTGTTGTGGGAACATCCCTAAAGCAGTGTCTGTTGGAGTTATTAGTACAATTACAACCTTTTTTATTTTATTGTTTTTAACTGAGAGGATGTTTTGCAAACTGATAGCAAGCAAGAGGGATAAGGAATACTTATTAGTCCCTCTGGTACATGCGGCCAGCTAGGTTGGGTTTTGATGTTGGGGTTTGGGTTTTTTTTTGTCTCCTCCTTGTGACAAAAGTTTCACAAAAGCCGATAAAAGAAACTGATAACACTGAGGCCTCATTCAGCTGAAATAACGGTAGTCTGAGCTCTGATTAACTTGCACAGAGTTTGTCAGTGACCCTGACATAATTTACACCAAGGCTACGCTTTCTAGGGAGCCATCAGCAACAGTGTTTTCAAACATAAAGAGTAAATAACAGGGGCTGCTGGTTTTTGTTTTTTTTAGCTGCATTTATTTGTTGTGCATGCGTCCTGTGGGCTCTTGCACGGCGTAATATAAAATAGTGAGGCACAAATCTCAATCTGTCAGGGAGAGATTCAGTTAATCCAGACCTGCCTCCCCTCACTGCAGCAGAGCTACGGTTTCGTGCCTTCCCAGCTGAATGGCAGAGATTTTTCTAAGCCCAGAGGAGCGTGTTGCGGCGTGAGCAGCTGTCAGCCGTGGCTTCTGGCGCTAGTAGCTACGTCACGCGATGCAGGCATCCTACGTACACGCAGACTGCTTCCCTCCCTTCCTCCCCCGAGATACGTGAGCCTTTGAGTGGAGCCTCGCATCACCACGTAGGAGGGTGGAAGGTTCATGAAAGGATGCACATGCTCTTACATGGGTCATTTCTGGAAGAAGTGGCTAGGTAGAGTTAGTGCAATGAAAGCTAAACGGACTTTTTTATTTAAACATCCCACTTCTATCTCAAGTGTTGTCATTGTCTTGTAACTCTCCAACTTCCTAGCAGGCAGTGACAGTAACGAACAGCAGTTGTCAGCCTATTCATTTTCAGACATGCTCAAGTAAAATTTATAGTTCTGAAGTAAGATGTCTTGTAAAGCTTTGAGGTTTTGACAGTTTAATGTAGAGAGGAATAAGTAGTCAGTCTCAGGAAGCTTGAGTGTTTTTTGGAAAACAGCGGCTTTGCTGTTCTCATAGATGGATTCACCAAAGCTATTTATTAACATGGTGCTAAATTTTGAAGGACAACATAGTTAAGAACATGAGCGAGATCTATATTTCTAATCTTCTCTCATTTGGAAGAGGCCATGAACTTTTATTTTTTACTGTTTGAAAGTGTGGAATAAATAGGTGAAGCTTAACAGCATAATATTTGTCTTTACTAGATCCCCAGGGCTTTTTTTGGCTAATCTCCCTGATTTTATAAGTCATTGTCTGTCCCCTTTGGTTTGGAGACCTACGTGAATAGTTTACAACAAAGACATTTTTTTAAAAGCATTTTAAAGTTCTTAAATGATGTGTGCACTATCAATGTATGGAGAGGCCATTTTATCAATGCTAAATTTGCAAATGTCTTTTTTTTTAGTAAGTAGAATAAAACCTGGAGCGGTAAGATATTTGGAAAAAATAACTATTTTATACCATGACCTGGAAAGAAAAAAAATAATTTCCTAAATAAAGTGCATTTTGTGTAATATTTAAAAAATTGAGCCTCTGATGCTTCTGTAAAGCAAAGCCTCTTATATTTTTCTTCCTCTGCACTGCTAATATTTTATCTTAGCTCTGGCTGTCAGCTTTGTCATTGTGATGATTTTAAAACTTTGCCAAAGCTGTCACATGTGATTCTTTTTCAAACTTTATATCCAGTATTTTTTTCCATGGGAAAACGGTAAGGATTGGGTTCAGGCTTAAGGACATAAACTCTGTGACCCTTACTTCCAGCTAGAACAGGCGAAGGGATCATGATGCGTAGGTGAGAGGTCTAGATGACTTATACCGAGCTATTTCAGAAGTATGTTTCAGGGTAGAAATTCCTATGAATCTTGCTGGGCAATTTTGAACTCTCCAAGCTGTGACAGAGAATGGACTTGAGCTCCTTCTAGTCCCCTTTGCACTGTGCTAAGAACCAGGAGGAGCAGTAGGATGAGAAGGACTGTGACTTCAGGATTGTTCCCAGATAGCTGGTGTGAGCTTTGTAAGAGTTAAATGGGGAGGTAAGGCTACCGGGAGTTCATAACTCACCCTGTTGTGACTAGGTAATACCGCACATATGGCCTTCTCTCAGGAGCTGTGGGAACAGTGGGAGAGCATACGTGCCATATGTTCTCCTCTACCTAGTCACTTGCAGGAAGTTAGGGACGATGTGGCAGCTTTAACTTATAATTTCCTTTTATTGGTGTGTGTCTCAACTTTAATGTCCTCATTTGCATAAGTTTAAATAACTATGTAAATTATAGCTTTAAAACTGACATATGGTATTTTATGTGCACATCTATCCTCTAATGTATACTTAAGGAATACAACACTTTGACTAATAGGGCCCAAATGCTGCACTAGAGACATGTTTCCTGCTTTTAGCATTCCTACATTTTATGCCTAAAAGAAAGAAAGAAAAAAAATCCTTTTATTCCAGGACAGTTACATTATGTAGGAGGCTGTTGAGTCTATCTGGAATTCAAACTGAATGTGGTATAACATAAACAGTATGTCACACTAGAGCCTAATGGTTTTAAGAAATCCAATTATTTAGATTTTTTCAAAGCCCAGGTGAAACTAAAATTTCCAGTGCCTGAACTTCTCAGGACATTATTGATGTAAAATAATTATTTTGTCACTTTTAACAAGCCCTTATTCATCTCTTTCACACTCATGAAATTACAGTATAAATCAGTACTAATTCCTGCTGTAATGCTGCATACATTTTCTACTGTGCAAAGACAAATTGTAGGAAGGTGGATTCTGTGATGCTTATTTGATACAACCGACTTTATTCTGTTTAAAATGGCAATTTACTGTATTTAGGGTCCATGGGAAAGTTTCTATTTGTTGAATAGGATATATTAGCATGGTTTTTTTGGTTGGTGGTTTTGTTTTTTGTTATACACGACCAATGCCATGAATAGCTTACATATAGGAAGCAAGTATATGCAACAGTTGCATCTTATATTATGCAACAGTTGCATCTTATATTCTGATGTTATTGTATTTAATGTTTTGCACGTATTATTCAGTTTGCCATTTCATCTGCTAACAATGCAGCTGATGAGTACCTTCTTAGGCAACCAAAGGAATAATGCAGAAGACTTTTACAACTGACAGTTCACAAAGTCTTGGTCAGTGATCCTATTGCTGATCCTGTGTAGAATGTGAGACTCTCCAGTCTGCATCCCATGTCTGTACTATCCAGCCACTTGCAAAGCCATGGAATGTTTTTGTTGGACCCAGCAGGACATACAGGAGTCAGCATGTGGAAAATTTTCTTGTGCCTTTCACAGGTTAGGCACCTACATGCCAGGGCATCTTGCAGTTTATCACACTGTTAATGCACCACAAGTTCTTCTTCTGGTCTAATGGGATACCAGTTCTCCACTTACGCTTCCTAGCATGTATGTGGGCATACTCCTTTATCCTTTGGCTACTTGGAGAATAGGAGTTGGACACCTGGGTGTGACATGCTTGTAAGAAGTCTGTAAAATATAAAACATGTGAAAGAAGAAATGTTACTAAAATTAAATCAGAAAGCTCCCTCTCCTTTTCTCCCTTCCCCCTTTATCCAGCAGACTTGCTGTGTGCTTCTGAGGTTTCTCAGCTCACCAGGAATTCTGTATTTCTGTAAGCGTTGATTGCATCCATCTTCCTGATTAATTTCCTTCTTGAAATCCTTCAGGAGATCAATACAGATTGATATTTTCTCCAAAAACTTGTCTTTTTCGTTAATCAGCATATTTCTTAACTAGAATAAAGATCCTTCTGTTCCTTTGGAGACATAAATGTCTGTTTGTTAGACACAGCGTTACTTTCTGTATTGATTAAACAGTTAACAATTCGTCAACTCGATGAGCGATAATAGTCTCCCCATATCTCCTCTTTGAGACTTCGGGCAATTCATGGCAAGAAAGAGAACACATTTCTGTTCATCATCTCTGCTTTTTCTTTCCTCTCCGTTCCCAGTGCTTAACTTGGGATGAGTATGGTACTGACAAAGAACTGGTTTAGCCCACTCAAATTTACTTAATGCAATAATAAATGTGTGTAGCTTCTTGTTGACAGAATGATAATTAACTGCTCTGGGGTGATGCTGGATTTGGAATGACTGATACCCTATGCCTTCCTTCACAGGATACTGTGGTTCTGAGATAAAGACAAAGAAAAAAGCAAGTGAAATGTCTTGTTTTTCATTGTATTAGCTGTAATGTTGTTTGTTAAGCAGGTCCAGAACTTGCTACTTAAAATTCTGGAGTGGAAAAAAATGTCTACTTGTGACTTCTATGAATGAAAAGTGGCACTTTGCCTAAAGGTGATGTGCTCTTGCATGCCATCACAATCCCTGTGTAAGGAGGGTTTTGCAACAACCAGTAAGTTAAAGAAAGTCCATATTAAATGTTGCACTTACTCCACTTGCAAGACAAAAATTTTGTTTCAAGTAACTATGGTTATTTAATTTAGTACATGTGGCTATGTATTTATCTACCTAAAAAGCTTTAAATATACTTTGAATTTCCCAGAATATGGTTGGCAATATGGTATTTATGTATAATATTTTCTGACATGTATTTGTTATAGTAGACTATCCACTTTCTATACTACACTTCAATCGTATTGTAATAAGGGGTCTATGAAAAGAGGGGATGGATGATAGGTTTTACAAGAGGAGTATTGACATGTTGTTTCATGTCATCAAAGCAACTTGTGAGCATAAACACTACTGTTGTGATGCTTGATGTTTTCTTCAAATTCATGCTATTGTAGCTGAAAATAGAGATTGACCCAGCCCTGTTTTATTTTCCAAAATCTGTCAAGAAATTACGTGAATATATTTTCTGAAAAAAATGAATGTGAATTCAAGTAGCCCCTAAGGACCTTCAGCTGGGATTTTTTTGTTTGTTTTGTTTTGGGATTTTCATTTTTTGAAAGATGATGGCAGTCTGGTATTTTCAAGTGCAAGTGATATGTCTTAGCTGATCTGAGAACTTTTATAACCATAAATCACAATAAACTAGCATTCCTCTCCCTAGAGACTCTTCAGTGGATTGTGTTTTAAATAAGAATCCATATTGAAGTGTTTAAAGTCCACATTATAATAACAGTATCAAGTCAATAATAAAGGATTGTTGTTCTGTTGTGTTCTTTAGGTACTGTAACATGACTCGTCCTGTATATTCAATGTGTATATAACTTTCAGATGTTATATGATAGAATAAAACACTTGGTGCTTGTTTTGATCTAGTTTTATCATCTGTTGGTGTACTGGGCTGGTACTCAGGAGACTTGATTTATGGTCCTAGCTCTACCGCTGGCCTGTGCTGACCCTGAGCAAATTATTCACTATCTCCATCTGGACTGTTGAGAAAGCGGTGCTGCTTTCCCTGGTAAAATGCTTTGAGATTGACTGGCAAGTGCCACTGGAGGGTGAGTTGCTGCTACTTGTGAACCAACACAGACCTTCCTGCCTTTTAGATTAGCAGGTAGTATAGCAAAGGGTTTACCTCAAAAATGTACCAGTTTGTAATCTAAATAGCGAAAAAAAAAATAATCAGAGTCAGTGACATGACACTGGTATTAAGATGGACAAAGATTGGTAGATGAAGCCTGTACTCAACTAAATTACGATCAAAGTGGTGCATTGCTTTGTATTATGCATTACATAGATTATTCCTTTGCTCTTCCTGCCCACTGCCATTAGACACGCATTTATTTCACTTGTACCATTAGTTAAGAGGGAGGGAGCAGAGAGGCTCAGAGTTGCTTTCATACACATGAATAATAATATTCCTTTGATGAAGACTGAAATGTTTCCTAGCTAGTCAGGTGAGGAGGCACCCAGAGGTTTCCCCACCTCACCTGCATGGGCGCAGTCTGTTGTACTGCAGTTGCCAGTGGGCAGGAATGCCAGCTGCCATAGGTAGACATACAAGCAGTAAGGAAATGTGGATTCACGCACGCCTCCGCATCCCTGACCTACTTAAGCAACCTCACTGGGACATACATAACTGGGTGGTTGATGAGCACATCCTTTTTCATCCTTCTGATGCAGCAGATATCCACATTGGTCCCTTGAATGGTATATGGAGTTTCCTGGGCAGATTTTACCTAGGTTGCAGCTACTACATTGCAGGGCTGCCTGTTCTTTATTAATTTCAGTATTTTTTATAGTTACATTTAAAATGAGCAGAACAAACCTTGATTAGGAACAAGCTTGATTAGCTCTGCCCATTATGAAGCCATCAAATGCTTTTAATTACTTCCATGACTATGTTTGTTTGATAATATTCTTTCAGACCGAGGCTTTTAATTGCTTCTTTAGTGGTTCATTTCTCTAGAAATGTCAGTTGTATGAATCGTGCCACTTTCCAATCTCCTTGTGCTTGTATATAAATTTCTGAAGTGTGGCTTCGCTGTGACTTGTGTGTATACCTAAGTCAATATTTTCTTAATAGCACCAGCTTCTCCTGTCTGTTATCTTTCCTTGACAATGATTATAAAAGTATGCACCGAAAAAAAAAACATCTGTGGGACTGTAGCTGGCTTTTTTTTTTTATCAGCTGGCCATTGAAGGTCCCTTGTCTAGCGTACGCTGCTGCCAAAGCTCTATCTCATGTTTTTCTTTCTGTCCTCCAGGGAAAATTCCCCTATGGAGTAAGCCTCCTTTCTACTTCAGAAGCCAATGACTTGCTTGTAAACATTACAGTCCTTACCAGTATCGCTAGGAAAAAATCCCCAACAACATCTACCAAAAGGCCCTGCAATCTATCAGATGGTGTGAGACTGTGACCTTAGTTTCCCATTACTCCAGCCTTGGAGTCAACACAAAGGGTGCCACCAGGAAATGAGAACCTGACTGAGTCCCATGGGTTTTTCACAGTGCTTGGTAAAGATCACTTATCACTTATCACGTCACAGTTTTGAAACGACTGGGAAGACAAATTCAGCCAACTGAGAACTGCACAAAACAGATCTAACTTCTCCAGTCTTTTGAGTAGTCTTTTTCAGCGAGACAACTGTGTAATGATGCAAAATTGCTCCAAGTCTTGGAGTTAGATGCCTCACAAAGGGAAATTTGAATCACTCTGTGTTGTGGATAGCTGTGTGTTGGATGCTAAGCCAGTTTTGTGTAGTGAGAAACATTAAATATAAAAGCTTGCCTGTTTCTTACGAGTACTATACCAAAGATACATGGGGATTTTTTGCAGATTGTATTATTTTTTTCACACGACAGTCTAGACTACTTGAGATATACTCCCTTTTTTTTTAGCAAAGGTACAATCTGCTCTACATATGCATAAATTCATCTGCTTCCTCATTCCTGTGTATCTTAAATAGCAGGGCATGAGTTAGGTTGATGTCTAGCTCCATCCTGGGTGCACTGTTAATGTTCATCTTTCTCAGAAGATGTCCAAGATCTGCTATATCCACATTATGTATTTGAACAGGGCAAGTAAGATGCAGCCATATTCTGTTCCTCCCAGTTACAGAAGAGAAGTATGCTCATTCTCTCTGGTTTCCCTGCAGTGCACCTGTAGAAAAATTATACTTAAGAAGAGCATGATTTACTCTGATTTTTTCTTTTTAAAGCAATAAAATGTGGGGTTTGTGTTTTCTTGTAGATACTTGACTAAAAACTTAAATGCAAGTTTGAAATACCTGTTTACAAGATCCCAATTACTAGTGCAAAGTCTTTCAGACTTCATCTGGCTCCTCTTTCAGAATTGACCTATCAAGATTTAATGAAATGTGCAGTGTTGAGAATTACCCTAACAAATTTGCAGTTTCCGTTATTCTCTGTAGATGCAGAAAGTTTCTACTGGAATTCCTCTTAATGCTTGTTTCAGTCTACTGATGAAGTGGCAAATAATACTTAATTTATTTAAATTAGAACAATAACTACTGGTGTTTGCTTACAATGGATCCAGGTTAGTTGTTAGGGTTTATTTTAAGTCACTCAGTCTCATCTGGGGCTAATTCTGACCATGATACAGGAGAATTTCTGCTCTCAGTTCATTGCACACTGATGCCATTTTGGATGTAACAGCACAAATTCCAGGAGAAGGACCATTAAGTGTTCCTTCCACTGCCATCAGGGATGTACAGAAAACCAACCATAGCTAATGTTAAGGGTGCAGGGGGAAATGAACACTTCATTCCTATCGTGATTCACACTGTATAAAAACTGAACAGAATAATGCAGGCAAGACAGACAACAGCTACAAAACTCAATTAATAAAGGCTTAACACCAGTATAGGTTAGTAGTTCAAGGTCTAAGCATCCAGTCTAAATCATAAAAAGCTGATGTGGCTTTTCTGTAATCTATAGGGTGTTATTACACTGTTATAGTTACATTGCCCAAAAAGTATGATTAGTTCCAGAATACTGTCATTTTTCAGCAAGAGCTTCACTCACTAGCATTGGTAGTAGTGTAAGAAATACATGTAAAGATAGTGTCAAATAACTGCTGGAAAAAAAAGGGAGTGAAAGCAAATCAACAAGAAATATCCATGTGTAATGAAAAAATGGAAAGAGAAAACGAGGGTGGGCAGGATACTATTAAGGATCAATACACCCCTAAAGCAAAACAGAGCATTCAGTTAATTTCTTCTGAATAGGTCAACAATGGAATGCAAAATTACCCTGAAAAACACTAATAAGTTGATATCAATGCTTTTCTCTCTTTTTTTTTTTTTTTTGATGGAAAACACTGCATTTTACAAACTTATCAGATAAAATAGGAACTTTTTGGAACTTGAAAAACTTTTCTACTTTGATTTTTCAAACTAGACATGACGTTTTGATAGAAGGTGGGAGTAGTGAATGTATTTGGCTTATGAAAATTTATTGGCGCAGAGGAAATAAAGACAAAATAGTGCCTCTCGTGGCCATAAGTAAGGATTTTCAGTGCTCTTGGAGCTAATTGAGTGGAAGCTCACTGATGCAAGGAGGCTTGATGGCTTCCTTGAGACAGAAAGACATGGAGCAAGTATTAATGGCAGGTAAGTGCTCTCCTAACTACGCCTTGCCTAGGCTGTATCATTGATGGGTTTGGGAGAGGGGGGAAAAAGGCAGGTAAAATGCTGGCAGCAGCAAAACTGGCAAAGAACACAAGGTATTAAATCATTACTGGGACTTGGAATATGATTAGGGAAACTTAATGGAAAACAAAGCCACTGTGCCAAATGACTGTTGCTGGGTTAAAGGAGGCTAATTTGCAACACCGTAATGAAATTAGGCATGGTGCCTTCGTTTCTGACTCTGAACAGTGTTAAAAAAAAAAAAAAAAGTTATACGTGTTGTGCATTTGTGGGCCCTCAACTTCTCCTCCGCTGGGTTTGAAAGCTGGAATGGTGCTGCCAAGCTTGAGTAATGGGAATTTCTGGTGGGCTTTGGAAAGTGCCTGGGGATAGAGAGGTGTGTAAGATAGACACTGAAACCCTCAACCAAGTACTGCACTTAAGGTGGAAGGATTATTATGACCTTTGTCCCCTATTTTTATTTTTAAACAAAAATAATTTCCAAGAGGCATCAACTCTTAGAGCAAAATTCAGAAAGGTAGAGGTATCACAGCCTTCTTATGGAGTCTATTTAGGCTTAGACAGCAATTAGCTGACCATCAGTAAGTTTCTCCTAGCAGGAGGTTTAAATCTGTAGGGCTGAGATTTAAGCCCACTGCTGGATGTTTTGTCCTGAGTGAATGGGGAAGACATTTTCTCTCCTTCCTTTTTTGCAGGAAACTGTGTAATCTTACTGTACCTAAATCCTGCTCTCTGAACTAAGCAAGTGCTCCTTATCAATAATATTGTTTGTAACTTCTCAGTGAGGAAGGGAGCGCTGTGGTTTGGGTTGGGGGGTTTTTTGCTGTCATATGAGAACAGCGGGTTGAGTTCAACGGATCTTTTGGATATCTGCAATTGCAACCGTTAGACTGTGATCTAGTATCTGTTTTTACAGTCAGAGGAGAGAAACATTCACTTCTAAACATAACATAAAGCATATACCTGAACTAAGCCAAAATTTTGTTTATTCCTTTTGGTCTGTAAAGGGTGCATGACATGCAGATGTCTGCACTGTTCATTTGTTGATTCCTGCTCTTTACCACTTTCCAGTTCCATTTACAAAACTCTTGAGGAGTATTTTAGTGCTCTTTTTTTAAATAGTGTTCATTAAGCGAGTAATATTTTGTATTGATTTTCTAGTATATATATAATACTCTTCACATAAATAGCGGAAGCTGCGAAAGCCAGCCTTTTCAACAGTCATTGGACTGTAAAGAATTTATTAATAGATAATATACTTTGTTGAAATATAATACAAATATAGTTAGTATTACAATGCACCATATGTCTGTTAAGACCAGTTATAAGTAAAATTAGGTAATGATCAGTGTATACAACTTTGTTTATTACTAAGCTTGACCTGTTATATAACCTTCCTCAGATTTCGAGTTGCTGCTCTTAAACATCATTTCCCATCTTAAATAATAATGAAATGGCTTAAATGTTTTAAACGCTGTAAATATTTCATTAGACTCGAGTGATTATTTCAGAAGAGTAGCAGAGGTAGACACTGAAGCAGAATAATTATTTTGCAGCTTTCCCGAAAGGAAAGAAACACTTGCCCCACTGCATGGCTTCTCTAACAAGGGAGCAATGTTAGCCTAAAACATTTTATCTTGTTGGCATATGTGGATGCTCCTGGCTTGTGCTGTTGTCAGGTGAGCTCTCTGCCTGCTGGGTTCTACAGCGAACGGGTGTGAGTCTTCACAGGAACTGATTTAAGCTAACAGGAATTTTAGGACAGGAATTATATAGGAAACCTCAGGAGAATATTTCCGCTAATCTTTGATTATTTTTGCATGTTTTCTTAAAAACTCCAGAAACTCCAGGCATGAGTTTTACATGGCAGAGAAACATGGGTGGGATTTATGCATACATATGGTACGAGATGTTGAGAATATGCTGCTGTTTTTTCAGTCTCTGTGCAAAATGGGTATCAGGGCAAGAATGACAGCTAGGCCAGATCATAGCTCACTAGGTAGAGTGGCAGGAACTCAATAAACTTCATGCAACTCTGTATTTTATCATACTTTTTTGCTTTTCCCAGGGAGGGTTTCTAGTACTGTGTCCTTACCCTACAGGCTAATGCCTAGGCAACATTCCCACTCAGAGATTACCACAAAAAATTACGAGCACATACTTTACATAATTTTATTTATATTGTCACTCAAATAGAATGTATTTTAGATTTTATGTATATCCCTCACGCTGAAGGTGGCATAGTTTCATTTGCTTTAGGGGGCTGATTCTCTTCTTCATTATATCAGCTAGTGTAAATGGAAAAAAATTGTCATTTTAGTCTCATACAGAGCCACTCAAGGCTTTCTAGTACATAGATAAAAATTATATTTCCTGCCTAAAGATGAAGGGCCCATGCCCTTATGCTGATAAGGGAAGGGAGGGTGGGGAGGAAGGAGCAGAGCCAGGAACATCTGGTGGGAGTCCCTTCCAGCTGCCAGGGAGGTGGGAGGAGAGTGCAGCCCAGCAACTGCTCCCGCCACCCCACGCTCCTTCCCAGGGTATCACCTGAAGGTTCCCAGGGGAGGCAGAATGGCTTTCCAGGCAGAGGAAGTATTTTCCAACTGGGGTTGGATCTGGTTGTGTCACTCAGGGCCTCTCGGAGTACTAATGTGATGAGTTCCTGTAAAGGAAGATCCCACCAGTACAAGGAGGTGGGCTGCATCCCTCTCCCAGTGGCGCTTGGCCAAGCTGTGCCATCCCGACACATCCTAAGGATGCTGGAGGAGGCTGTCATCTGGGACATCCACCATGCCATGCTAGACGTGCAATTACAGCCTTCTCACATGTGATTACTCTAGAAATAGATATTTAAGTACAGGTTTGCTATACATAATGTAACGCTAAATACCAGCAATTAGCATAACTGCTTTCTATTTGTGATATCTGGGGATACAGAATTGTGTAGGTGACTGATTATTATTTTTTTTTCTAGGTACAAAATACTCCTTTTAACAGTCTCAAGTCTGTCTTGTGTCAGTGAAACGGGTTATTTTAATTTATAATTCACTGCAATTATCAATAGTAGCAATTATGTAGGGAACAATGTAAATTTACTTCATTAAAGTTGAAATTATGTGGATTCAAGTCCTAAAGAGAATTTTTATTCTGATTTAACTTGACATTTCAGACATTTCCCTATTCAATATCTTGCTTTCTGCATAAGTATATTTAATATATATATAACTTTGACAATCTACTGCTATCAAATAAACTGAATTAGGAAAAAGCTACATACTGTTCAAATAATTTTGCATGATGACTAGGTTAAAAACTGCAGAAAGTACACTGAAAATGCTTAAATTCTCCTTCAAGTCTGTCTTATTTCTCTTTTATTCATTGTTTTGCACAGTAATACAAGCTAAAGCCATTATTTGATAATTTCTTGAGCAATTTTCACAGTGGTTACATGTTTATCTATCTTCACTGTAAAACATACTCTATAAAAAGCTTATTTATAGAAGAAACTAGTACTATTAATTTTAAACCCAGTTGAAGTACTAAGCAAAAACATCAGAAGATATCGAGGTAAATAGTATGCCTGGTAAAAAAATGCTACTCACATGGACACGGTTCACATCTTCCACGTCAGTTTTTTTAAAATTTGGAGTGTCATATATCTTCTTTGGGAATTGAATAGCTGTACAAATGTTTCATTTCTTGAGTGGCAGAAGTTTGGACCAGGATAGCTGAAATTAATCCATATGGCCATATTTCTCGGTCTGTCACGGTGCTCTGCTGGCAGAAGGGGTCTTCACTGGAGCAAAGCACAAAAAGGCAGGTTTCTTTCTTGGATGGGAGTGAGATAATAAAATTTTCATTTTATTTGAAAAACCTTGGGAAGGCTTGAAATATTGAAACTCCCCTTGAAGTCACTGACTGTGTACTTGGGATATTGTATTTTAGCATGCGCAACTGGTGATACTTTAAAGAAGCAGCACACCAACAGCTTCCTTTTAGAACCTTTTGTTATATCTATGTATGTTTGAGCACTTTCATCTAAACTTGATTCTCCTTTTGGTTTTTTTTAAACAAAATTTAGACTACTGAGGAAATCAGATGTAGTAGATACTGCTTATTTAAAAACTGTTGAGGTGTTACAAGGTGTGATGAGATGGAGTATCAACCTAGACGTTCCATTTTAATTTCGGATTATCCTGGTTTTATGTCTGTTACTTAATATGCCCTGTACCTTTGACTCATGGTTTAGAAGCCACGCAGGTTTTGCTTACTTTGGTGGATATACCTACCTTAGGTATTGCATGTAATTTTGTTAATGATTTTCTGGTACCAAATATTTTAGTGCTTATAATAGCATGAAAATCACCAAATAGTAAAGTTACCTCTGCTGCAAAATATGTAAATTATTAAAAAAAACCAACCAAACAAACGAAAAAAAAAAAAAAAAAAAAAAAAAAAAACCCCACAGCAATCTCTTATTAAAGTCACATTTTTGGGTTTTGGGTTTTCATGAGGTTAAGATCTATGTTAAACAAAACACTAATGGGACTTCAGTTAATCACACCATGGGGTAAAGAGTTATCCCAGAGATGAAGCATATGGTTTGAGGTGTTGGGCAGGGCTGGGGGTGGGGGGGGGGGGGGAATTGGGGTGTCTTAGTAGATGTTTGAAGCCTCAAACAGCATTTGCCCAGGGAGCTGCACGTTTGGAACAGCAAGGGTACAGCTGCTCTCTTTGTGTGCTTTTGCATTCCCTTAACGAACCGGCTGATTAGAAATTGAACAAAAAAAACCTGGTATTCAGCACAAAACAGGAAGGTATCTTGTGCTTCTGAAGTATGCACGTGACATGGCAAGAGGAAAAGGAGATGCAATAGGAAGAAACATTGTCTCCCTAAAGAGATTTGGCTTTTCAGAGCCTCGGGAAATCAGTCTTGCTTATATCATGGAAAGTCAGGCACTGCAACACATTAGCAGTTTGA
>VXBJ01003090.1:853778-894013 GCA_013400055.1 Nycticryphes semicollaris
TTTCTATTAATTATTTAATGGTATGTAAAGCAGCTTGGTCTTGATTTATTTGCAACCTGGTGTCTGAACTGAGATATTGATGATACCAATAACAATATACCAAACTCTGGGGAACAATGTTGTTAATAACACCTGCATGGCCAAGAAAGGGGTCGTGAAAATGTCATGGATCATTTGGGTTGCTGACGGCTTGTGTGCATGCATTCGCCAAATTTCTGTTTAATAACATCTACTACAATAGGGCAGGATGTAGACAAGTGTTTTAGAACAGAGATGGCCAAGCTGTCAGAAAGCTCTGCTGGCTCCTTTTTGTGGCTGAAAATCTGGTGTAACAGTACAGTCCTTAACTTGCTTAGAACTGCAATCCATCACTGTGATTCTTCATCCCCTTTGAAGTACCAGCTCATTCCTCCAAGGAAAAGTGAAGGAGCTGTGATAGACGTAGAGCTACTGGGCAATTATTGAGGTGAGACACTTCTGCGTCTTTCTGAGTGGTAGAAAACAGCTCAGTAAGTTCTAATGAAACTGAGTGTCTAATCTTACAGACAGTGCTAAACATCCTACTTTCGGGGAAATACGTGGATAAAAACTTTGAAACAGAAGCTTAACTCTTGTACAACAAGCTACCTGATGTAGCTTCCACCAACTTCTAGTATGGGGCTTCTCTAATGCCTAATCAAGTAAATCCATCATGTGAGGGGGTGTTCAGTATATCCAATGGCAAAGTCACCACTGGCATATGAGTCCAGTTTAAGGCAAGAGAGAGGAGATGGATATAAAAGTGAAAGGGAGTACAAGTCCCAGAAAATCCATTTTAAAGAATGCCTATTTTAGGTCAGTTTTGATCATAGTCAGGGTTTGAAAGCTGATTTCTGCAGCCTTTGTGTTTAATAGGGTTTAGCTACATTAATACTACTACCAACTGCTTTAATAAGTACTATTCTTTACAGTCACTAGGGGTTGAGGCTCTAAAATCAGAGACAGGAATCACTGTTTTGCTTTTTGAAATTTTAGTGGCCTCTGCACCATTGGGAGGACTCAGGAAATGTGGCTCCATTCTTTGTAAACTTTGGTTTTGTTCTTAGCTTGTTCCTCAGAAGGTTCAGTTGTTACAAAAAATAACTAATGAAGACTTTACAACAAAAAATATAATGAAGGCTGTGAAAAACAGTGCCACAGCCTATGTTATTAGCAACTTTTTTTTAGGAGAATGTATTCTCTGTAAGGGATTTGTTGCTGTCATGATTTATTTATTTATTTATTTATGTAGTTTATTATTTATTTGCTGTCATGAAGTATTGAAAGAATCATTCTAAGGGTTAGTTAAGTTATATGGGGTGAAAAACCTTGCATAACAAATAAGTTCCCAAAGTAGCTAAATGAGTCTAAAGGGGACTCGTATACAGATGTGTTCTCTCATAAATCAGTGGAGATACTAGATTAGGTGAAAGGGATGAAGATGATCATCTGACTAGATTTTCAGCACTAGGTAAATCAGTGCTAAGGAATTATATAGATGTTTAAATGATTTAAAGAAATAGGATAAAAATACTCTTTTACCTCAATGGCATGCCAGTTTAATGAGGAATATTGAGAATCGTTGTAAAGAAACTATAACAAAATAAATTATCTCCACACAGCTTTAGCAATGTAATTAAAACATAAATGCTATTTATTTAAAAAAAAAAAAAACAAACCTTGTTGTTAAAAAACCCAATTACAATAGCTTGTTTTATTGTGTTCTTTCATTGAAAGAGAATAAAGACTGGTATTCAGGTTTCCTATTTTCAACTAAAATGCTATTGAATTTTCATACATCCTCTTTTTCTCCTCCCATCTATGCATTTCACCTTTAAATTAAGTGCTGTTTTTTTCAGAAGTAATTGGGTCATTTTTAATTACTGTCACCAGGTTGTTAGTTGGAGTAACGCTTACTCTAGTTTCAGTCACAGCTCGATGAAAGCTTCCAGTATTACCTCCTGCAAAAAGCTTTTGTGTCAGCACGAAGTCCTCTTCTTCAGCACAGTTCATTTGACATCCATGTCCTTTGCCATGTAAATGAAGGTGGAACATCCTGCCCTGAGATTTTAAATTCTCATAATATTAGTTTTGTTCTGAGCATGGGTTTCAAAGAATACACAAACCTATGGAGAAATAGTGACATCTATAAGTATACCCAAAGCAGCAAGATGGATCTGATGTTATAAATTCTTAATTTCCTGAGTTGAATGGCATATACTAGAATAGCCATAACAGAAGGGTTCAATATTTTCAAACTGGTACATTTAAAAATAAACTCTACATGAACATGGCATTGACACTAGGTAATATGTCACTGATACACTGTTTTGTTTGTTTGTTTTTCTACTGCCTCAATAATTACTGTGGTGAGATGATCTCTTTATTTACTGGCATTCTGTAGGATCACACCAGTAATTCACCTGAAATGACTGTCTGCAGTCTTACAGGGTCTTACTGCTGGAGGTTGTTTGAATGCTAATGTAGGTCATAATTAATCAATAGCGATTGTGGAAAACATAAAGCATTTATATGATGTTCATAACTGACACCTAAATTCTCCACAAGAGACAGCCTGAAATAGTAGCAGAACTTGGCTTTGCATCTCTTTGTTCTTAGCTTGTCCCATTTGATGTGCTAGCATGCACGCCTTAAAATAGCCTCTGAGGTGAGTCAATCGGATGTGTTGTTTGAACTGAATATAGTTTTGCATGCTCCTGTAGTATATAAAAGAATATAATAACGAAAACATCTCTAAGTATACAGCAAAAGTTGAATATATTACTCTTTTCTGCTAAGCATCCATAAAGAGAATTTTAATGTATCAACATCATTTCTTGAAATACCATTTTGAGGAATTAAGAAAAAGCTCTGTGAGCTTATTGAAAGACTCATGTTTTGCTTCCTTTCCATGTTTAAAATAAAGACTTTTTCTTAAGCTTCTCCCAGTGTTATGAAGGAGTACTTTTTTTTCTTAGCTGTTCCTTTATGTTCTGTCTTTACATCTTCATTTAGATGAGAGTTTATACCTTACATTTTCTGTTCTAATGTTCTTACTGAACTGTCTCTGCTGGATAGGATTTATAGTAGGTTTTCCAACAGAAAAGGACTTCTACTTAGATGTGGCAATTTCCGAAAATAACCAGGTACTGTGTCCGGACTCTTCAATGCCAACATGTCAACAGCATCTGTAAAATCTTTGGTTTATTACTATATAATTTTTCTTTTATTTAAATGCATATTTGCATGTTTCACAGCACACTGAGGTTCTGATCTTAACTGAACCTCAGGATTCATCTGAAAAAGGAATGAGAATTAATTACCTGGGGAAAACATGGTGGAGAAGGATCTGGGATCCCATAAGTACACACAATATCAAGTAACCACTTCCCTTCTTGCTGTTTTCTTCCTCCCCAAAATCAGCCCACCGACAATTAGAGAAGCAGTTAAAAAAAATTCATTGAGTTCCTTAATTCTTTAAATGAACATGTAAAACCAGGTGGTTAGCAAGTTCATTAGTGTCGTTTTGTGTCAGCAATGACATAAATCTACAATACTGTGACTACTACAAAAAGTGAACTTCTATATGGTTCACTTGTGACTTAATTAAGAGAGACAAAAACTGAAATCACTTAAAGATGGAGGAAGAACTTGGTATATTGTAAACATTATACAGTAATATATTGTATGAAGATAGTATTCTAAAACTGTGTATGTGCCAGGAAGAGTAACCTTGCAATTACGGAACCTGGTCATGAAGTTGATACCTAATATGTTATTTTTGTCAAAAGGTAGAACTAATAGCTTTCTTTATTCCCTGATTTTAAGGTTTGCTGTATTACTTTCGATGTTACATTTTGATTATTAACTTTTGGAAACAAGAGATTTCTGATTGTCATTATTAAGGATATCCTGAAGAAATATTTGGAGATGACCAAAGCCAAAGGGAAACATACACTAGGCTTTATTGAAGCGACTTAGCATCACGGGTGCCTGACTCCCCTGAAAGTCCATGGAAATAAAGTGCTTACTCATTTAGATGTTTTATAAACACTGTTAAGTGCTTTTGTGCATCTTGAGGCATCTAAATACCTCATCTACTGGTCTAAACAAAGAAGTGCATGCACTGGCAACATTTACAGTGATGGAAGTCAAATACACTTTGACTCAATCCAAAAGGCTCTGTTCATTTATGCCTCAGTCTAAAAATATTCTAGCTGTAATCTATTTGGTTGCCAGCTGACCAAAAAAAAATCAACTGAAAAATTACATTTCAAGAGGACTAATAAATGTATTTTGAAGAGGGGAAGACAAAAAGTAAAATTACTTCCATATGACACAAAGCTATTAGAGGTCTGATAAATCTGGATTAGTTTCATCTATAACAATGGCTGATATTAAATCCTTGGCCAAAAAAATAGATAATTGGAATCACACAATACACAGCTCTTCAGTTTGGCATCAATTTCGCAATACAATAAAACTTGTCATTTGTAAGCTTGTCTGGTTTTCAGAAAAAGATGGAGAACAATTTGGTCTGTCCTGGTACATCAGACAATACGGTGCAGGTGGTTTAAAAACAAAACAGTTAATCAAGCAAAATTTTACTTAAACTACCTGATGATTCATCATGCACATGCACAGTCTATGCGCACTGTCAATTATGCCTTTCTGAGCAATTATTTACAGAATATTTAAATGGCCCGGGCAGCATGTGCAACTGCTGAGAATCCTATTGTATTATGAATTACTACTTCAATTTGTTTCAGTTCAATATAGACTGACAACATTGCAGTGAGTCAACCTTCTGTTTTCCCAAATGCAATGCAGAATAGCATTTATACTGGAAATTAAGTTTTGCTGTGTTGCAAGATTTCTGAAATAAACTTTGAAATAATATGAAAATCAGAATTATTTAATCATCTTTCCACTTCTTACGTATGTATTATCGCAAAATTTAGAAGTTGTGTTTATATCAATAAGGGCCACTATTAAGCTCTTACCTGCATGACTCCCATTCAAGCACAAAATTGCTTGGAAACACCAACAGAGAATGTGACAGTGCTAGTAGGATTTTTTAGAGAAATTGAAGAAACGTATAGAGTAGAAGGAAGTTGAGAGATGTCAAATACACCAATAATGAGATCGTCAAGGACTGGAAAAGCTTTGACAGGCTGTAAATTAAGGGGAAGAAATTGGAGAAAGTAGAAAGACTGAAAAAAAAACAGAGGCAGAAGGTTGGTGATACAGTTACGGACATAAGGTGTTTATAGAGGTTATAGCATACCACCTGGAGCAGTGATAGTTAAGTAATTTTTCTTGTGCTGGAATTTGGAGAGTGAAATGTCAAGGGTATGGCAATGAGACTGGTGGCAGTGGAGGTGACATGTAGTTTGAGGACTGTGACCTCAATAGCTACATGTAGACTGCCTGACTAATGCTTTTGGGGATCCTGATTGCCTGTTCATCAGCGTGCCTAGAAAGCAGGGTGGAAATGATAGGAGAAAGAAAATGGGGAGAGATCATTTATGGTGCATATCTGGCTGGGATGGAATTTACTTTCTTCATTTCAGGTCGTACGGCACTGATGTAGATTAGTGACTAAAACAGTGTTGATAGCACACCAGTGTTTTAGCTGTTGCTGAATAGTGCTTGTACAGCATCAAGGCCTTCTCATACTCTGCCCCCAGCAATCAGGCTGGGGGTGGGCAAGAGGCTGGGAGAGGACGCAGCCAGGACAGCTGACCCAAATCGACCAAAAGGGTGTTCTGTACCTTATAATATCACACTCAGTAATAAAAACTGTGGGGTAGTCTTTGATTGCCTTTGCTTCACCTGTGTATCCTTTCTCCCTCTTTTTTTTTTTTTCTGTGACTTATTAAACTGCCTTTATCTCAACCCATGAGTTTATCTTGTTTTCGTGCCTCAAATTCTCTCCTCCATATGGGGAAGTGGAGGGAATGAGTGGCTAGTGGGTGCTTAGTTTTTGGCCAGGGTCACTCCACCACAATATCTGAGAATTGAGAGGCCTTCTGAATTCCACTATTTAGAGATAGCCAAAAAGCTGCCAAAGGGAAATGAAGTGATAGTGTCACTTTATGTGTCATTAAAATAAATATTTGATTGAAAAACTGACAACTAAAAAAAGAGTAATAATGATACACGTGTTGTCTAATAAACTGATTACGGCAATGGTCATTTGTGTTCTTTTGAAGTTTTTGTGCCTCTGTGTTACTTCTCTGATAAATTTTTTGTATGAATATTCTGTTGGAGGTTCTCAGAAAATGCTTATTTTTATGACATGTTACTTCACACATTTTAAGCCCAATCTCCTAATATTGACAAATTTCAGGAAATCTTTAGGAAACTAAGTATGCTTATCAGGTGGGGGTTTTTGAGTGGTATTTTTACAGTAATGGTTTGAAGGTCATTGCAGCCATTGGTCATGACATTTTGCTTGTTACATGGGAACTATGTCAATAAGTATGAACTTACTTTTGGTACTTAAGTAATCAAGCAACAGTAAATTTGCATCTGGTTATATTCTTCTTTAAATTTGGAGCTTTTAAAGAAATAAAAGTGTCTATAATAAGATCACTTTGTCTTTCAGAATGTCTAGTTCAGGTGAAAACTAAAAGACTATAAAACTGCATTTCACCTACACCCACAGAGAGGAAATATGGACTAGTTCCCATTTCCTGTTAGGTGTTTTATAGGCATTTCCCTATAGTTAAGAAAGCAGTTCTTCAAAGACAAATGAAAATAATTAAAAATGGTATTTTTACCGCATCTTAGCTAGTCTGGAATTACGAATTGGATATTACAGCATTTATGTTCATTGATCTATATGCATATAGCATATGTGAATGTTAAAAACAGAGAGTGAAGATTGAATAAATACGTGGGCTTTGCACTCCTTGCTCTGCCAAGGCAGAATTAACTGTGCTGTGTTTTTGTTTGTCTGAACTAATTTTAAAATCTCATGTATGTTGCAATTTCTATCATGGCTGTTGAAAACCTGGTTTCACTGTTAAGAGTTGGCTGTGATGTTCCCATGTTTTCCTGCTTCCAAATAAGTGCAATGGTAAAAATTAGTAATCTGAGCTGTGTCGCCCGATTGGGCTATAGAAACTTCAAGCTTAAAATGCGGAACACTCCCACTCTTAAACGACCCTTTGCCTTAACTTACCATGATTTGACTACTTTATGCGTGCACCTATTCATTGCCTGAGTGCAGTGTTTTAGTGTATATTCTGACAAGGAAGCTTCCTGGATAGTGGATGAAAAAAGAAGTGATGATGAACTTTTAGTTCGTTCTAAATGTGAACACCAATTTTCAAGGGAGCTAATTAAAATCTTTATCTGATCCCTAGCTGTGAGAGAGCTCTGCCTGGATGCACGTGATAAGTTCATGCCTTTTGAGATTTCTAATTTGATTCTATGTTTCTTTTCCTGGTTTTATGGCTGCAGCATTACTTTTTTTATGCTCATAATCATTGCCAGAGGAAGTGGCAGCTTTCCCTTTAAATGTTGCAGTTGGGAAGCAATGCTTTCCAAGTGGGTATTTTTTTCTTTTGCATAAGTGAGAAGAATGGTAACTCAACTCATCAAAGCTGTTTGCAGGGGAAAAGGCTTCTTTCCAACCTAATTGACTGATCAACTTTTGTTTTGAAGAGAGTCCAACCTGAGATAATGTACAGGATTTCGGTAAGACGGTGAGCCAAAGCTTTGTGAAGATGTCATCTTAAAAAGAACATGTTGAGTTTTCTAGGTACAGACTGGCACATTGTACATCAGCTGGATGTCAGCAAAGAACATTAAACTCTTAATTTGGCATTACATGTTGTCAGCTGGTCACATCAGTTGACTTTAATAATTGCTAATTGAACAAATGCACAGATCTGGAAGACAGAACCTCAAAAACTTACCCTTTCTATGTCAGCTTGTTAGTTTTATGGGTTTGGGTTATTGTCACTTGTAGCTAGAGAAAAAGATTGTTTAGTTTTCTTCTGCAGTGAGTTTCTATACCATCAGATTGATCTTGTGTTTGATGTCTTTCATAAATTGAAGGTCACACTCATAGATTAAGCTTGGAATTGTTCCTTAGTAGCAAGTAAATGAGTTGATCAGTATGGAACTGGGTTGGTAAGAGAGGTCAGAATGAGAGTTTGAGGATAGGACTTGGCACAATATAAGGAAATTATATAAAATTGATGTATTAACTCTGTAGTGAACTATTGATTCTTTTTATTGCATGCTTCAGCATTTGTGTGGAGGAAAAAAGTTTATAGCAAAACAAGATGGCTCTCAGTCTGCTTTTGCTATAGTAGAAAAATTACTGTTAACAATGTGAAATGTAGCTAAAGCAAAGGAATGTTACTAAGTAGCATTTACTTATGTAAGTAAAAGGTCAAGAGAGGTGATTCTGCACCTCTATTCCCTTCTGGTGAGACCCAACTTGGAGTACTGTGTCCAGCTTTGGAGTCCTCAGCAGAAGAAGGACATGAGCCTGTTGGAATGAGTCCAGCAGAGGGTCATGAAGATGATCAGAGGACTGGAGCACCTCTCCTGTGAAGACAGGCTAAGAGAGTTGGGGTTGTTCAGCCTGGAGAAGTCCCATACTTAAAGGGGACCTACAGGGCAGGTAGGGAGGGATTCTTTATCAAGGAGTGTAGTGATAGGATGAGGGGTAACTGTTATAAAATGAAAGAGGGGAGATATGGATTAGATTTAGGAAGACATTCTTTAGTGTGAAGGTGGTAAGACACTGGAACAGATTGCCCAGAGAAGTTGTGTATGCCCCATCCCTGGAGGTGTTCAAGGCCAGGCTGGATGGGGCTTTGAACAACCTGGTCTACTGGGAGGTGTCCCTGCCCGTGGCAGGGGGTTTGCAACAAGATGATCTTTAAGGACCCTTCCAACCCAAACCCTTCTGTGATAAGTGAAGTGGAAGTAGGAGAGTGATAATTACACAGAATTTTCCACACAGACCAACAAGATAGGTTGATATTAGAAATACATGTTTGGCTTTGGTCAGTTAAGTGACAAGATCAAGAGTTATACTTTTGCCAGTGCAAACTAATGTGTGTATTTGCATATATTTATTATTTACTGCTTTTGTTTGGGAAGTAGAGAAATGGACCAGCATTTCCTTCATTAATTGTGTATAACTTTAACGGATGAACAAAAATTTCAGTCTGAATTCTGGGGGAAAATATCCCTAAAAGGAAAATAAAAAAGATGAAGGTCCTCCTAATTTTTAGACCATTCTGTTGGATTCTGCCTTTACACTTGTCTGCCTTGTATTAGTATATGCTATGTAAGAATAGAAAATTGGTCTAAAACTCACTGTTATTACTATTGCTACCTTTTTCCTCCACCACTCTGAGTAACAGGAAAGGTAGGCATGTTGAAATAATCTTCTTTCAGATTTTAATTCCAGAGTACTTAGAGAATAGCTGTCTGGAAGGTTAAAGTACATTTCACTTGTAGTATAGTGTGAAACTTTCTCATACATGTTTTTTGAGTCGTATTTTTCTAGATGACGAAGTACTTGTGCTCTAGGTACAGTTGCCCTAATGGAATGATGATCATGGACATACCAAGTTTAAGCCATACCAATTTGTTCAGTAAAAATGGACTCACATGCAATGTAATCAGTCAGTGATACAAATGCATCAGGCAGCATTTTATACTAACTCCTGAAATAAGAAGGCATCCGTTTCCTTGCCTTTGCTTAGGCAAAAGTACAGGTCAAATTCAGAGCCTCTCTTGTCAGACCAGAAGAACAGTCCCAAGAATTTAGACCAGGGATTCTTATAGCCTGGAACCCATAGAGTCCAGCATCCCTTCTCCAACAAGCTATAGCAGATTTCCAGAGACGAGAAGAATAGAGTGAGAATATATCATGTATTTCATTAAAATTGCCACCCTCCAACTGTTTTCGGCTCAAGGGATTTCCTGAATCTGGAGTGGTTTCTCTAACTCTATTCCAAGCTCTTGTTCAGTTTTCCCATGCAACTTTTAAAACATTTCTTGTACCCCCTAATATGTTTCTGAGAGTTTTATACAACTTCTACCTATTGCACAAAGAACCACCTTGTTTTGTTTGTTTGCACTTTGCGCCTATCTGCTTCCTTTGTGGTTGCTAGCTTTCCTATGTACATCAATATACTGAACTCTAAAATGATATAAAAATACATTCTGAGCCCTCTGTTTTGATACAAGTTATTGCAGAAGATCACAGAAACCTAGCTTTACAACTGAATTTATTTACAAACAGCTTTACAGAAAGAAAATACCATTTCTGCAGCAGTGTCAAGATTATCAGTTGATACTTTTCCTTACAAAATTATACTGCATTACCTGGCCTGTATGGACATTGCACGATACCCCAGACACAGATTGGTAGAGATGGCTACCAGGATATTTGCAGACCCCCTTTGATCGGCAATAAGACACAGTGAGATCATAAACCCCATGTTTTTATTAGTATTGTGGTAGGTAGTCATATTTAACACAAGTTATGTTGGAAACATACAAGGATAGCAACGTGGATTTTGTTGATAGTTTGAACAGTGGCCGAGGTTCAAACTGGGAGGTCAGAGGGAGGACCTGATACAAGTGATATGGGCTGGAGTGATGTCTGTGTGTTGCCGTCCTTGTTTAAGATAACATTATGTAACAGACCCTTTATATTTCTTGAGTTGAAGCTTAAAAACTGTGCAGCAGTGTAATTAAGAATCATTTGCAGTAAGATGAAGAGATCATCCAAATCTCTACAGATGTCACCTGATAAATTTAGGTCAAGGCTGACTGAAAAATCTTGCTGGTCTACAGATGCCAGGTTTTTAGAGACTCCTGTGGTTGTCACAGGGTGGAGATAATGCTAACACGCTTCTCACTGAAAGAAATAAGTTTTGTTTAGTACAGGAGATAAAAACACAGTCACTAGTTAGTGAAAAAGTAGTGAAGAAATAAAAAGTAATTAAAAGTAGTTTGCGGTTTTGTGGGCTTTGGTTCTTTTTTTGCCGAGTAGTGATACTCTGTGAAATTATTCAGTATTTTTCCATGACTGTAAAAATTGTGTACTTTAAACCAGGGAAATTGATGCACACATTGTGGAGATACATTTTGAAAATTAGCTGAAGGAATTAAAGAGCGTCTGAATCTTGGATCGCTACAGTACGTTTTGGTAGTAAAAATATTCTGCACTACTAAATTGCACTCTGAGCACTAAATAATAGGAGTACGTAAAAGAGATGTGGTAGGTGGGCTGCAGCTATAGTATTAGCATCAACAGTGAAACAGACAATTAGACTTACCAACAGCTGCAGATAAATTAATTTTTTTCTGAGCATTGGTTAAAATTACTTTGTGGACAAGATGTCCTTATATTGACATCGCAGGTAGTGTCTCTGCTTTCTTCCAAAAACATCAAATAGAGTTTTCTAGTGCAAAAAAAATCTCAGCTGTCAGAATATATACATCTGAAGGTATTTTATCTCAATCATTTGTGGTAGAGAAGGCAGCAGGTTGACATTGCAAAGTTGCTCTGATACTTTTTCTTTCTGAATTTGCTTGTTCCTGATAGCATAACTGAGCAACCCCATAAGTTTGCAGATGTAAATAGCCAGTGTCAGAATGTGTTCCATGCAGAGCAGAATTATACCTTCAGCCAAGAAATATCTCTTGAGGAGAAGCTGCCTGGTAACCCTTACTTTAGCTCAAATTACAGAAATGAACAGTTAATCTTTTCCATGGACAGAATTCTTTTTTCCAGAAAGCTCTGAGAACAAACTGATTTTATCTTACTGTGTTTCTGGTAGCATCCTTCATAAGCTGGTCTTTGACCTTTCTTGATAATAGAGCCTTTTCCCATAATCTTTTAATACCTGCTACAATCTTTCTCTATGTTTTCTGCTGGAGGGGGTCTCTGAGAACTTGTTTCTTTGTGGAGAAAGAGTAGTTCATTAAAAATATACCACTAGCTTAAGTATCTTTTTAGGCAACTAAAAAAGCAAGATGCAAAAGGGAACTCCATCCCCCTCCTTGTTTGTGTTTTGCATCTCTATGGAAGACACATAAAGGTTTTCCACAGAGACTATTAGTATTCTGGCAGGCTCTCAGTTGTGATCCGTAGACCATCAAAGCGCTGACAGATGCGGTATTATACAGAAATGCAAAGATTATATTTGTGTTTCTCTATGTATCCTGCAAAAACCCCAAACATACAGATCTCTCCTTGCTACTCTATTCCAGAATGCTCAAGCCATCTGCTTGGTTTTCCTGCTGCATTTTGTCTCGTTAGTCATGTTCTCCTGTATTTCAGGCTGCTTAATTTCATTACGCAAAGCATTATGCACTGTTCATCCAATAAGTGAGAGAGGTTCATTCGGCTCCCCAAGGGACTTGTAAAAAGAAGTTTTAAATCTCTAAGAAAACCTGAAAATTCTTGTTGAAACATGGATCACGTTTCACTGTTACCTTTATTAACATACCAAAACGTACCTTATTGATTGAGTTATCTGTCTTTTTCTGACTCCCAAAGGCTAACTGAATCTCCTTAGAAATGTTTGCGTCTAACTAGGATCTTTTCAACACAATTAAGATCTTGACACAAAACTAAGTGTCATATTGGAAAGTTGGCTTTTTGGTGGAGGTGTTTTTAATGCCTAGTAGTGAAATTGCCTGCCTTGAACAGAATGTGCTTGTCACCATCCCTGTGAACATCCAGTGGAATTAGCAAAATTATAAGCCTTTTAGAAAGCATCAGAATTCACAGAAGAAAGAGAGCTCTGTTGATGCTGAAGATGTGCAATCTCCATTTGTGGCTATTGCTGAGTGCGCTCAAGCTCCTCTAAACTCCTAAGGCTGACTATGATAAACTTGCAACATTCCCATGGAGTGCCCCAATATATGTGTATTGCGAGACAAAAAGATAGAAAAAGTGTTTCCTGTGATGGCTCTTGGTAGCTCCTCTGTGAGACGTGAAGGAACCAGCCTCAGCAGTGAGAGCTGGGACAACGCTGGGACCCCAGTGGACAGAAGAGTACCAGCATGGGAGGAAAATGGCCAGTGTTGGGATGAGGAAGGAATGACTGAGGCTTGGTGGGCAAGGGCAATGGGTTATTAGTCAACCTGGAGAATGGGAAGGGACATAAAAACTGGACAGGGAGTGGGAAACTGGGACTGATCAGATAAAATTGGCTGTTGAGAGGACACATTTAATAAGGAATTGGATTCCCAGATAGCAGATGTAGAGCTGCCAACATACTGCCATTAGCATCAACCAGTAATCCAAGCTGGAGAGAACTGGGACTGGTTGAGAAATGAGCCAGGAAGGTAGGAAAATGAAATTCAATGGGAACTGTGCGTGGATATATATGGGGGCATACAGTGTATACTACATGCTCTAAGGAAAACAAAAAAAAAAAAANAAATCATAATTTTATTCTAAGAACATAGTCTGTCTAGTACATACATTTTAGACCATTCACAGGACAGGAGCTCTGGACCCTTTAAATTCCTTTAAAAAACCCCAACCTACACACTGGATAAGCATGGCTCCCCCGGAAAAAATACATGACTCAGAGACTGTCATAAATCCCCAGAAAGAGGCAGAATTAAACTTTGAGTGCTTGACATAGCAACAATGCTCTTTTATTAATATGGATTGCATCTAATGAGTTTAATTTTAATTTGTTGTTTTGCTAAATAAATATATTCTATCCAGACAGCCACAAGGTACAAAATAATTGTTCACTGTGAAAGCTGGAACATTTTTAACCAGCTTTTCCTGGTATTTATTTCATTAAAAGTAATTTAAAGGACTTAGCCTTTCTTTTCTGATGGAAAAGGCACATTGTATAGTGGTGGAAATTCTTGTTGCCCCATGACTTTGGTGACTGTAAATTCATTGCAATGCACCTTGTTGATAAAGGGTTTTATTCCTTAAAAAGTTAGAAGGCAAGTTACAGGGATTCACATGGATAGAAGGTTCCACTGTTTTTACTGTTGTGGTTAACAATATTGATTTCTTAATACGTAAATAGTGAAAAATGGGAGCTTCCAAACTATTTAAAGTACTTTCAATAAATTTTTGAATTGTACAATGCTTTTTTGTTTTGTTTTTAGAAATATCCTTATTTCTAGTATTATTTTTTTTCTGTTTTAAATATTACCAGGACTGTCAAAATGAAATAATGATATTATTTCATGCTAGGGAAAACAATTGAAAGTGCTCTGTATGGGGACTGAGGAAAGCTTTTACAGTGTATGATTAAGGTATTGGAGAAGGATTCAAGACCTTTAAGGCGGAGAAGATTCCTTAAACCAGATTCCTTGTGTGACATTCAGCATAGTGTTTAGTTTTGCGTACCTCAACTTCCATCTGTAGAAAAATAGGTCAATGTAGCTTTATTCCTATCCTTTGCCTATCTCAGGGATTTAATTTAGAAAAGTCTTAAAGATCTCTAACAGTCTCGTTCAAATGTTTTCCCGCACAGTAAGCATTCAGTCTTCACTGCAGCTTCTAGTCATAGCTGTGGGGGAAAAGCCACATGAGTTCTCTTAATTTACCAGAATAGGAGACTCTACAGAGGAAAAATAGTACAGCTGAGAAGGATAAAATATATATATATATTTATATATATATGAAAATTAATATAATCTGATTAGTTCTGTTAATTTGTTCAAGTCTAAAGATTGAATTGACTTATGTCACTTTTGCGCCTTAATTCAAACTTTTGAAATTGTCCACTTGTGTATACAGTTAAAAAATGTGCAAGTATAAATTCATGTCTTTTTGGTATCAAGTGAGCATTCACTGAGCATGTTAAGAAACCTTGTGGGTTACAGAAGTAGGAAAATATGATGTGTGTGAGATCGCTACAATTGGCTCACTGATAAAATCTACAGAAATATATAATATTGGAACACAGCAAGAAAACAGTTCACATGAGTCCATGATGAAGACAACTTGTTCATGGTTTTGTGTTTTTCTTTTCTGTGTAATTTAACAATCTGATTAACTCTTATGATGATCAGCTTCTGGCAGTCAACAGCTGAAGGGCACTGAACAAACCAAGTATAATTAAAGGAGCTTTTTAAGCAGCAATTGTTTGCGGGCCAAGATGGAAAATGCAGCTACTTAGGTGTTTACATGGAATATGTTTCTCTTCAAGGGAGAAAAGATAACGGATTGGTTTTTCTGAGCTGTGAAGAAACTAGAAACTGACTGGTAGAGCCTTCATTCAAGATTTCCCTGTGAAAAGAAAACTACGTTGATGCCAATCATATAAGGTATTTTAAATAAACGTGGATTCTGTTACCTTCCATCCCCTGTTAAATGCATTAATGCATGGTGCTTTCTGGGAGATAAAATGGAGGTAGTAAATAATTTCAAGAAATAGCATTTTCTATTGTAAAATCTATTAGATTAGTGTACATACAATTTTGTGGAAATACTTTATATTTCATATCAACATTAAAGATGGGGAAAAACTAGTTTATGTACATTTGTTGGCTGTTTGGATAGTAGTTGTATTCTTTGCCTTCTTTACCATCAACTTGCATTTTATGAAATCCCCAGCTGTCATGGTTCATTATCCATAGATGATCTTGAGCAGCCTTGCATCATAAAAAAATATGCTGTGGCATCTGCCATTGTGCACCACTGTGCAGATCACTTCTGAGTAAGGTTCGTCTTTGATTTATATATTCAGTAGTGTGTGTTCTCATATTTTGGCATGTGAATATCTTAAGCAATGGAAGCTGCATGTACCACGTTACTGTGTTTTTTTCAGGTTATAGGTATTATGTCTCCTGTGCCTTTTTATCTAATGAGTTGCATTTGAATTCATGCTTGTATAACTCAATCTCTGCCAGGCAGTCACATCGCTTCTGTAGTCATTTCATAAGCTCCTGTACACGTGGTGTACACAGTACATTGAAATTAGGAGCTATGCTAATAGTGTCACCCTTGCATTCTCGAACCTATATTTTGACTTTTCTGATTTTAGGAGCCAGAAATAACATTTGTATCACAATTGTATTCACAGAGAGCAGTAGCATCTAGATAGAAATATATTTACTAAGGAAGCCTTTATTTCCTCTAAGGTAATTAAATTACATTGGTAAGAGACTATTATTCTTGTTCACAGTGCTCATAGATATTAGCAAATAAAAAGTCCTCTTCATTTGTCTAATTTGAATCTTTGTTTAACTACTGTTGTAAGGGGAAAAGGAACATTTATTTCTTAAGGATATTCTAAGGTCATTTCACTGCTGTTCTCCTTTGGTGATGCAACATTTGGAAATTAATTTCTTATACTGTTGCTGTTGCTGCTTTATCTGAAAATATTTGTTTCAGCAATCAATAGTGAAAATTTATGACTACCCATTTTAGTTTTGTTTCAGTACTTCTTGACTTGATAACTATTTGAAATTAATCAAAGAAGCTGTTTTTAGGAAATTGCACAGATACTTTTCAGAATATGTTAAATCTAAGTAGCATTGCTTGCTGTAGCCTAGATAGGCTGTCTTCACCCAGTTGCTTTGATGTTTTCTCCAGAGATGAGGAGAGTAAGAGAAACAATCTTGTTCTGTTAAGATTGCTTATAATTGCCACGCTTGATGCAATTTCTGTGAAACTAAACTCCTTTTAACAGAGGAAAAGAGTTCCTGTATAGTGTGAAGATATTTACAGGACTTCTGTTTGCATGACACAGTTCCCATACCAGTTAATTGTTTCTGCTTGCAAGGATTTCAAAGCTTCATTTGGGTTAGAGTTTTTTGTGCTTTTTCTGTTTGTGCAGATGTTTCAGAGAGAGCTTGTGGAAGTGGAGATCATTCACAGGTCAGATGAAAATCAACAACATATAAAGACAATGAAATGTCAGGGCACTTCTCGATGAAAGTTCACAAAGCAAGTGAAAAGACACATGAAAATGCAAAGCAATATTTCCCCAAAGTAAATTGTCCCCAAAGAAAATAACTCACTTGGAAAGAATAATACTGTTCTTTTGTGTTGTAGAGCAGATTGTTGTGAGACTAACTCTCAATGTGTCACTTTAGCAGTGGCTTTAGTAAGTCCAAAGCTTACCTTTTCTTTTCAGTGGTAAAACACAGTACAGCTCGGTGCTGCGTGTGGAAAAAGAGGGAAGAGAGTGCAAGACAGAAATTGAAAAAATATTTTATTTTCTAATTCCCCTGCATGTGTTCCTGTTCAACCAAAAGTTGCAAATGAATTTTGATTGAAGTAGTAGTGTGTTCATCACACTGATAAAATTAATTTCCATCTCTGTTCATGATCATGCGTGTCTCTGTTACAGACAGTTTCTTCAGAGAATATGAAATACTATATATGAATGTGTCTGGGAGTAAGACACCAGTGTTATAACTCAAACTAATTTAAATGAAGGCAAATGTTTTGGGATCTGAAAGTTGAATTTCCATTTGAACAATAGCTTCAAGGACTTGCATGCACATTTGACTGTCTCATGCCTTGAGGTGGATTGCTACTAAAGAGATTATCCACGTATACCCATGAGCTACAATAAGATTCACAGGAATGTGAAATAGAATAAAGTTGTCTGTAAGGTAAATAGGAAGTGGAAAAGCAAATTAAAGCAAAAATGGAATAAGAATGAATCCAGGAGACTTGAAAAAAATCTACACTGGGAATGTAAGGATGCAACAAAACCTGAGGATCTGATGCACAAATCCAATCTTAATCTGTCACCCAAGTCATAGAATTTGTTTGGTAGGTCTCTCAGTTTTGTTGATGTCTATATAATACATCACGGATTTTGTTAAAGGGGATACTGTAATAAACAGAATCAGTAGGAAACATCTTCTGAGACTTTTGAGTACTAGGAAGTGCTTACTGAAATACAGAATAATTGCAGATGGTTAAGTGTTACAAGGAGTGTTCCTATTTTAAAAACCCATTAAATTGTTAAAAATATTCTTTTAAGTACTTTAGATGCAATTTCTCTTTAATGCTACTTTCCATTTAGATATTTATGGCCTGTTGATTTTGATGTTATTTTTTGCTTGTATTTGATGATAGTAACAAGGATGAAAGCAGTTCTGTCACAGGAACTATTACATCCACTGTATTTGCTTTGGACGTTCTAGAAGGGCAGAGTGGGGCTCAGGTCAGTGCTGCCAGGTCCTACACAGGGCACAGAAGGCGGCTGTAAATCATACACATCTAGAATCAGGAGGCCCCAGACCAACCAGTCGCAATGGCCTGCCCTGATGTGATTCAAGAAACCGTGCCATCTGATAGCAAAAGTCTCACGAGCTCTTTCTCCTTTTCTTGCCGTAGCAGTACATGGTTTCTAGCCCATTTATGAAAACAAGAAAAAAATCCTGGAATCCCCATTTCAATTCTCATGCTTGTAAAACACCATTTACTGTGACGGAGCATGTAGGACTACAAATAAAATTCAGTTTCAGTCAGTGAGTTTGGTTGATGGAGAAAACTGGTGATTAATTTCACGACTTATATTCAGCATACCTCAGTAAAAGAGAATATAAACGAATGTTAATATCTCCCCACAAGGCAGAGGATGTTACCTGTGTGTTCTCTAAATGGGTTGAGAAAAATTATGCTTTCCCAACTTGTTCCAGGGTTTATTTGTTCTTTTTGGTCTTTTAAATAATTTTTTGTTTCTGTATTTTTCTGATCAACAAAGTCCTATTACTGTGAAGGTGTTCACATATTATCATGGGAATATTCAGGAATCAAGGACTAAGGCATTGTTGCAATGAACACCAAAATTACAGCGGGAGCAATATTGCCACAGGTTGTAGATTGTCTCAGAGCAAGGGTTGATGGACTGTAAACCTGTCTCTGAAAATATAAATATTTGCGCTACTTTTTATTTATTTCTTGACCTCCATTTTCTGAACTCACACTTCATTCCTCTTTTGGGAGTCCAGGTTCCACTGATAAATGAAAATCACTAGGCTGTAGATGGATACATCTTGCCTCCCTGAATCATTTCCATCTTAAGGGTGAACCATTAAGCAATAGTGAAAACTGAATTTTTGCATAGGTCTATGGTGCATGCATCCATTGAAAATAGGGGAACATGAAATGCAAAAATTAATTAATATCTTGAAATTTATTAAACTATGTATAACCTCTTTAGCTGAAAGTAACTTCGACTGCTGGCAACATAGGCTGCAGTGAGATTTCTGGGTTTTGGCAACTGAGGATAAATCAGACATACCAAAGGCTTTTTGGGGGAAAATAAAATTTCACAAAGCAATATAGATAAGTACTGGTCTTACTCTCCCTATAAGAAAGGGAATAAAATTGCTGGTGCAAAAAAGGCTCCTTTCTTCCCACAGCGCAGCATTTATTGTGTTACAGTCTAAACCAGTAGCAATTATACATAAGCTGTTAAACAAAATGAGAACAATCAAACAGTCGGCTCACTGAGCCAGAGGTGGTACTTGGAGTCCTTGCTGTTTCTCCCAGTCAATCTCAGCATCAGTGATGGTCAGAAAATAGACGCTCATTCTCTTGCATATGTTTATGTGGCGGGGGGACTCACAGCACTTTTCTTTCCTTTTTTGGCAGGCAAAAAAAGAAACTATAAAAATAGTTGGAAAAACCTAGATTTACAGGGAAAATATGCACCTACAAGTGTACACCATACCTGGGAAGAATATTGTGGTTTTTAACCAGTTGGATTAAAGGGCCACCAGATTGCTACAAGATGAAGGCAAGAAGCTGGCAAAATTCAAAATAGTTTTGAATTTGTATGGTGATGAGAATTGTAACAGTAATTTCTTGCGAGATTTTAGAGGGCAGAAGAAACTCACCTGTAGAGCAAAATAAATGGGTAAGTGGGTAGGATATCTTTTCATGGAGCAAATTATGTTCTAGGTGACTACTGCAGAAGGTCACACACATTTTTTTAAATAATTGATGCTGTCAGAATGAGGATAAAAGATTAGGTAGGCCATAAGTTTAGTTTGGTTCAGAAAGTTCTCTGATCCTATCTCATTGATACAGATAAAATTTTGTGACAAATTGGCTCAAAAACACCCAACAGGATATTTCTGACCATCTTTACATGTGAGTAAATCAGATGGACATTTTAAGAAACGCCAGCATAAAGGCGGGGGGAGAGCTGTGATCCAAGTCTAATAAGGGTAGTTATTTTCTGAGGTATGTTGGAATCATGAGCCTGAAACAGTCCAAGAGGTAGCCTAAAACCACATTTTTGGTAGACATGATGATCTTGTGCTCCCTTTTGTTCCGGTGCTGTAAGTTAACAGAGTAGTTTTCAGTCAGATATGCCTTATTTCTGCCACACAATGAAGAGTGCAGTGATGTGCATGTGGGAAGTAGGGCAGGATCTCTTCTCTTTTGGCAGCAGCAAAGCCTTAAATCTGTTGAAGCAGCTTCTGAAACCACTCCAGAACATTGAGCCTTCACAGAAGGTGGCCAAAGGCAGTGGATGCTGACACCACCATTTACTTCCTATGTCGCAAATATGACTCCCTGCACTAATGGCAAGTGTGCCTAGCATAGTAAAGAAGAATCAACTTTGGTCATTTTCTTTCCAATAACTGGACTATGCAATTTACTAAATCCTTCATTCCCAACCTCCTGCCTCTCCCCACTGAGGGCTGCAGGGTGGTGGGGAATGAGAGTTGTGGTCAGTTCGTAACGCTTTGTCTCTGCTGCTCCTTCCTCCTCACACACTTTTCCCCGTCTCCAGCACGGGGTCCTCAGTGGGCTGCAGTTCTTCAAAAACTGCTCCAGTGTGGTCTTTCCAGGGGCTGCAGCTCGTTCAGGGCATATCCACCTGCAGCAGTGTGGGGTTCTCCACAGGCTGCAGGAGACAACCTGTTTCACCATAGCCTTCATGAGCTCCTGGGGAATCTCTGCTCTGCCCCCTGGAGCACCTTCTCCCCATCTGTCGTCTCTCACCTTGGTGCCTGCAGGGCTGGTTCTCACGCTTTCCCCCCAACACACACCTCACTGCCACGTGGTGTTTTTGCCCTTTCTTACGTATGTTTTTCCCAGAGGCGCTGCCACCATGTCTGAGGGACTCAGCTCTGCCTTGTGGGGGGCTGCTTGGAGCAGGCTGGAACCGGCCATGTCTGACTTGGGGCGGCCCCAGCCCCTCCTCACAGAGGCCCTTGCAGCCTCCCCCCCCATTGCCAACACCTAGGCACCTACACCCCGTACACAGTCTTATGGTGCTTATTGAGCAGTTTAAGCAGCCAGTGAAAGGAGAGGTCATTTTTCTCAGGGTAGTCTTGAAAATATGGGGGGTTCTTTCCTAACCCAATCTCACAGACAACTATTTCCCAGTCATGTGACAATACCGATTGCACTGGAGTGCTTCGTTCCAAATGCCTCTGTAAGTATAAACAGAATAAATCCCATCAGGTATTTTAAGGAATTTTTTTAATTAGTATTTTTGGCAGGGCTATGCTTATGGTAGATGCAAAGTTGTTTTCTGCGTTAGGTTTTCGTATTGATCCAGCCATAAGTATGGCTGAAAATTTGTCCTAGAAATGCAAACTCGTAGGCTGGGGTTTGGTTTTTTTTTTTTTTTTGCCAGACTACAATTCGGAGCCCATCTGTCACAGAATGCAGTAAGTTCATTGCGCAGATAATGGTGTAACAGAATTTTGCCTGTAAGATTTCATATATTGTAGTGAAAAGAAGAGAAAGAAAAAAAAGAAATTATTGTGCTTCCTCTACAAAGAAGAAGTTTAAATATATTTACCTTCCAACATTACTTGGAATCCAAAAGTTGCATGTCCCAGATAAGTAAAATGTGAAATGTGTGCCAGAGGACAGGCAAGCCCTGGACTCCAGCAGGCAGGAAGTGGGCGGCCAGGCCTTCAGTTTGAGTCAGGCAGATCTTCCCATGCCCACCTCTGCTCTTGGGGCTGCTTGCTCCCTGGACACTCAGTTAGGACACTGTCCAGAGCTAAATTCATCCTCTGCTGTTCTCCTACTGTTTCTTTGGTGAACTGGGCGAATAGCAATTCTTGCTTTATTATTTATAACTTCTGTCTGTCATTGTCAGAAAGGTGGTGGCCCAACAAGAGAGATAGGTTGTCCTTTACAGCATGAAAAACTGGTTGGAACTGTTGGCACAAACAACGGTTTTATTTTGTTCTCACATTAAAAAAAGACGAGATATGAAACCTTGTATATTTTTAAAATGCGAATTCTTATCTGTGTCTGACAGATCACATCACTGTGAGAGGTCCAAAATTTGTGGTTCTTTCTAAAATTTAATTATCTGGCACTTTCCAACAGCAGCTTGTCTACTACTGACATGTAGAATTTAATTTTGTTCAAACATCTTTTGTGTATATGTCTCCTTGATATTGATAGCAGTGACTCGTGGTAATGCTTATCTACTTTTGATTCTGAAAATGTAATAAAGAAGGAAAGTACAAAGTAATAGCTATATGCATTTGGTAGGCAGATGTCCATCAAGTCTTTGCATCAGACTTAGCTTTTCTGATATCTCAAGAAACGGAGATCATAAAAGTAGATGTAGCATGGCAAATCTGCCCACAAAAATGTATAAAGTATTGTCCAAACAAGAAATGAACCGAGACAGATCTTTCTTATTTACTTCTGAGTTTCTTTGTTCTCTTTTTTCAGAGTGCTTTCTGAACAAATTGTTAATTACTAATTGGCCATCGTTATCTGTCTACATAGTTACCATAATTAGACTCTTCAAGGTACGTGAGGCTTGGGTCCATTCCCCAAACTCTTGAGGGATACGACGAGGATAGGAAGTCAATGCAAAGAGGCAAAATAGTCTTAATAATTTGTTGTTTACAGATAAGAGTACTCTAATCTGTACTGCAAAAAGTGTAGAATTACAACCAATTAGAACTTGATTGCATCTGTAAAAGAAATCTGGGATATAAATACAAGCAACTGTAGACATAACTCTTACTTTCTAGTTTCCAATTTAAATAATTGAAAATACTGGATATTTATGTGTAGATCATGTTTATATACATTACTTTGGTCTGTACTTGTAGACAATAAGTACATCCTGGTGTACTTAGATGTAGATATTGGGCGTATTTGGGGTAAGTTCTAAATATAGCATAGAAAATTTTCATGGTTTTTATGTTCCAATATATACAGAATTTTAATTTGTATAGTGTTTGTTTGCAAGACGCAGTATCTTAGCTTTTTTTGACATAGCTTTCTTGATTGTACAGTGCTATATGTGCACTATGAGTCTTTTATGGGGCTTTGACTGTGACTCTTGGTCGGAGCAGCCAGATGCAGTGCTGACTGAAAATTGCTTGGAGAAACCTGTATGATCTCCATCTGATTTGATGAGAAGAACAGTGGCAATCTGCTTTATATTGTGGGAAAACTTAAAAGTATTTCTGGCTTTTTGATAGGCTGTCAATAGGCTTTGATGGAAGCAGTAAACAAATTTAAGTTACGCTGTGTGCCACAGAAGAGTGCACAGTGTGGCCTGCTTCTCAGGAGAAGCAGAGATAGAAACCAGGATTTCTTCAGCTCATCATATGATTATTTAAAAGCTTGTATGAAAGAAAAAGCAAGATGGGTACAGCTGTGTGAAAACCATATCCCTGATGATTGGCGCATAAGTGAAGAAGTTGTGTACCCACTAATCGGAGATTATGTATTTTCCGTAGGCAGAGGAAGCTCTTATTGAGTAGTTAAGGCTGTTTGCATTTCAGTTCTCAGACCAGGTCCTGCTTGTCTGATGGCTTCTTAATCAGTTATTATGGTGTTGTCAACATGAGGCTGTGTAGCTAAATCTAAAATAAAAAGCTCTGAAACAAGCAACTATTGTTCCTCACATACTCCAGACAGTGTCCAAAAGAGGACATGTCATCCATGCTGCCCAGTGCCTTTTTTATGTTTGCAGGTATAAGAGAGGGTGAACAGCGGGATCCGTTATGGTGAGTGTCAGCACAGCCAGCAGGTGGGACTATCAAGGACATCTGGTATGTTGGCTTTTGTAAATAAGGTTTAGAGTGTACTGGAATAATAGTAAAAAAAAAGTTACAGAGGGAGCAGGTGGAGACAGGAGAGAGAGCTTCCATCTTGTCCTGCAGTTCCATCTCCGTGTGAGGAACAGATGGCTGGAATGAAATGGGATTCCTTTCCATTTCCATCCCTGAATGCCATTTTTTAAAAAAATAGTGTAGTTTTTTGTGGAGAAATTACCCACACAGAGGTAAAGAATGCAGACAGAAAAAGAGATACATGGCAGCACATGGACATCCTTAGAATATGTGATTAGTTTTGGCAGGGAAGATGCAAACTAGCTTTACTGTATTTTCTGAAAGGCAGCTGTTACTACTTTTATTTGGCAGCAGAAGTCTAACCTGCATCAGTTAGAATTTCCTTGTACTGCAGCAAATAATGACAGTTAAGTAAGATTGACAAATTGTTTCAGCACAAACTAGTTATACATGGAGGGTGTTGGCTGCAAAATTTCATTCCACTGCTGTAAAACTCTACGTAAGTTATATACAAGGGTAGGCCCTGTAAGCTCAAACTCATTTTTTAAAGAAAAGGTTGCTTACAACACAGTAATGTACAGGTTAAACAAATACCTTTTCAATCTTTCTTTCTACTGCTGCGTGTTCTGATGCTTCTTTTTTTCCAGTAGCAACCAAATGGTTTCTAGATTAATACATTCCGCGTAAGTGCTGCTGAAAAAGAGAGAGGTTGAGATCACGCTACAGTGAACAGTGTTTTAAAGCGTGCATTTTATTGTCGTTTTTAAACAGGGTGGAAGGTAACCAACCTTACAAGTCTCTGGTATATGTTATATAGGAAGTGTGAAGAACGTACATGCGTGCATGCAGCTGTATGTATATAATTCAGGCCCATGCTTATGGATGCTCAGGCGTGTTTGTTCTTGAGCAACACAAGGAAGTTGGATAGATAATGCAAACCTGCCAATTACTCAGTCAGTTTGGTGCCTGTGAATCAGCTGCTTCTGTTACAAATCAATACATTCTTCATAAATAAGGATATTAAAGGCATTATTTTGAGTTGGTACTTTTTTACATTAACTTTTCCATCCATGTACGTCTGTATAAGACTTCACTTACTATTGTGTACTAGCAACCTGCAATTTGACAACACCATTTGAAAACTTCTTTTCATGTTGTTTTGTGACAATGACATAGGATAGGCTACTAATCCAGCTTTTGGGAAAAAAATAAATCAGTTGGGATCAAATGTTAACAGTGGCACTGTGAATAAGCTGGTTTGCTGGAAATGAAAGCTGATTCAAACTCTTTACCCATGGAAAATTTGAAATAGTAAAACGGCCAAGCATAGAGGTATGTAAGTGTTAAGGCCGTGTTCTGCCACTTCTCAGAAGATGACTTCCTCCCAGCAGAGCGGTAGCAGCAGAGCTCAGCAGCCCTTCCCAGCCTTTAATACCACATTTTGAGAAGTGCAGGTGCCTTGTGGGGGCTCTTCTGTATAACTTGTGTCTGGGTTTATTTTTTTGAACCTGTACATTCCCTGGTCAGGTACTTCTTGGATTACAAGCTCTTTACAGGGAGCAAGGATGTTTTACTCCTGTGTAAATCATTTCCAGTTAAATTCAGGAGTTCCTTTCTCTTTTCAAATACGAATTAGCAGTAGTTGAATTGTTTCACGTGGCATCACAGCCAACCCTTCTGGTTTACAGACTAGGATGTGCGGCTACAAATTAGTAGCATAAAAGCATCCAAAATAAGTTTTCTTTGTCAAATTCATGTGTTGTGTACAGATCTTGTGAAAGGATGGCGCCTTGAAAATACACATTGTATCCCACCAGAAAATTGCTGAGCTAACTTCTGTGCGTTTGGTCATGTTGATTTTAGTGGAACACTTTGTGGGTTAAGTTGCTAGCCAAACGCACTAGTCACTGTCAGCAACTAATGAACTCAGTGCTTGGCTAGGACTGGAGATAAATCTGAATCTAGTTAAAATTACAACATGATGTTCATTAGCTTCAGCAAGTGTAATTTCTGAGATAAAGTGTTGCTATCACCCAACGTGTTAAATAAGCAGTTGGACCAGGCAGGTGGTGAGCAGAGATCAATGACTTTCCATTAAATAATAGGTAATTTCTCAGTAGGAAATTACTCACATTCCCAAAAAGGGTCGCATACCAAATTTCTTATGCTGGTTTGTTGTTGTAAGAAGTCTGCCAGTCAAGTGTGTGTGCGTGGAGAGGCGGAAAACTTACAGACATTTTGAAGGGTGATGTTATTTATTCTGGTATTCTTCAAGGCTTCATTGTTCTTGACACTGTGTGCGCATAAGGTTTCAACTTTATACAGAAACTGACCGCTAACTTATTCGTACAATGAATATTTCCCAGTACTACAGTGAAAATATGCTGTTCTAAGATAAAGGTATTAAGCCTATAGAAGACTGACATCTTCATATGCTTATATCTGCTTACGTGGGATTTTGTGCAGAAAAGGTGTGAGTAAAGATACGGATACATTACTTAGCCTTTTTGATTAAATTTTGTATAAAATCCTTTATATAATTTGAGGGAAAAAAATCCATCATTTTTGGTTTTCATTTAGCCACCTCATGGCTATTTCAGATTGAAAGCAGAAGTGTCAATAATGTTGGCAGTTGTTTTCCCAACGTTTTCAATTTAATTGTTTTGAGTTTTATGTGATGTATTTTTTTGTTATGTAACTTAAGCTTAACTCACCAATTCCTGAAGTTTTTCTTCTTTTAATGGGTAGCCTAACATTGAATTGAAGTGGGTTGACTTGAAGACGGATTGGTTTGTATCTTGACCCTTCTGACAGATGGTGTCTTCCCTGAGAATGTCGTGTCCAGCCTGTTCATTTGACTTAGTCTGTCTTTGGTTTACCACGGTGCATTGGTGTTAAAGACTGATCAGCATTTCAGGAGGTGGCTGGTGAGTGCATTAGTTGTCCTTGCCTGAAGGGTAGGAAAAACTATTTGAAGAGCAGGGCAGTGGACTGGAGGTGATTATTATGAGGGGTAAGAAAAAATATATAATTATAATAGAAAAATAATAGATGAATATTCTTTCGTGAGGTTTTTATAGATATATATGATACATATAGATGGGTCTAGACAATGCCTCTACATGTTGACACTGCTTTCTGCTAACTGATTTCTAGTCTGCTTCAGATGTAAATGTTCATGAAAAAAATTAATATAACTATGAATTGCTGTGGGAGTGTTTTTTAATACTAAAAAGGAAACAATTTTAACTATGCTAAGCTGGCAATATAATCTTAAATATAATCTTTTTCTCTCATGATGTAAAGCTTACCTTATCAACATTTTGTGTGTGTGTGTTTTGGTTTTTTAACCAAACTATGGTGTGGTATTTTGGGGGGGAGACTTTTATTCCATTTTAGAAAAACATAAGAATGTTTAATGTGCATGGATTAAGGTGAATGATAGGGTTAACCAACAGGTTTGCATTAGAAAACTAAAGGGTTTGGAATTTTTCTTTAAGTAAATCTTCTCCTTTAATGATCTACACAATAAAGGAATTTACATTATTAGGATGCAGGGCACAGCAGAAAATTTCCAAATTATTATTTTATAAAACTAATACATATGGTATCCGTCAAGCTAAAAAAAATCTTAATTAAAACCATTTAAAAATAGTTTTACTTAGATGCAAATTTCTGAAGAAATTGTATGGAAAGAGTCTGTTTCACAAGGGAAAAAAACATGTCAGAGCACTGTCTCAGTAGCTTACTTGGAGTAGTAAATTAAAAATCATCATGCCACATGCTTTCTACTGATTCTTCATAATTTATTTTCCTGAATAACTTTGTCTTGTACATATGGTTTTGGAGAAGGAATAGCAATATATTTCTAGCTTCAAGATGAAAGATGGATTATATTGCATCTAACCCTCAAAGACTAATTTCTGTCTATGCTTATTTTTGAAAGTGTGCTTAGAATGTTTTTTTTTCAGTAACTTCTTTGTTTGCTGATCTTGAAACTCGGTGGCTCTTGAGCATCAACTTCAAAATTCAGGTGATTATACTGTAAACAATGTGATTCTGTATTTATTGACTTGCCCTGAACTCTCGCCTCCAGCTGATTCAATTTATATTCCATGTCAACATTACTAGTGCATGTCATATAGTCTTGCTAAACACTACATTTATTTGATGATTACATTGTCTTTGCTGCTAAGTTCTTACAGGAGACTCTGAAGAATCTCTAGTCCTTTGCCCATCATTGGAAACACGAGGAAAGGAGTAACAGTAATTACATTTCTTCCTAAATCATTCATTTGTTCATTCAAATTGTCTTTGTGTCTTTCTCTCTATATATTGATATTTCTGTAGTTGCATTTTTTTCATTTTGCAGAAAAGACATGTGTGCATATGTGTATATATATACACACACACAGATGTTTCCATTTGTTCTTGTACATACGTGTATCTATACATATAGGCATGTGTCAGTCTTTAGCAGTTTGCTAATTATATATAGAGAAATTTGGTTTACAAGATTGGAGGCATCATCACTGATGATAGTAGAACTTTTCTGTATTGCAACCACAGCCATAATGTATTTCATGGCCTATTTATAGAGTCAGAAAAGAGGTAGTTCTTAAATTTTGTGGCAGATTTCAAAACAAGTTCAGCAACGGGAGTATCTACTTCAAATAAGTGTGAAATAAAAATACATCATTTTATAGGAGCTCTCTTTTCTCTTGGATAGGCTTTCCAACATTAAATAGATAGTGGTATGCTGTCTAATACGGTGCTGGCATTCAGCATACATTGAATTTTAGACTGTGTAAGCAACTTACCTTTTTGAAGTTTGAAGTGAATAGCTGCCTACATCCAGTCTAGCTATTAAGCAGCTACTCAATTTATAGTTTCGAAAAAAAGTATGTGTGAAATATGAATCCAGTAATGTGTAGCTACATAAGATGTCTATAAAGTAAAAAATATTTCATCTAATTTTTTTCTTTTTTAATATTGGGATTTTGTTTGCAATGGAATGAGAATTGTTCATGTTTATGAGCAGAAAGCTCAGTAATATTTTCAGTGAGCGGGGAACAAGAAAGAGCTGGTGTTGTCTTGCATCTACTGAGAGTTCTGTCCTCCAAAAATATTTTACAGGTAGGGATAGTTTTTTGTATACTGATTAAGACCTTTCATAATGTTTCGGCAGAAGACTAGAACTTGGTATGAAATAAGAATAGCAGACAAAATAGGTGAAAAGATTTGTGGATACAGAAGTATTAGAAAGTGTCAACTAATGTACAAATAAGAACAGACGCCGAGTGGTATCGACTGTCACAGTAGTACATCACTCACCTTTAGAAGCATTTTTTCTTCATTTCTTTCTCTAACAGATGATATTTCTTACTAGCAGTGCTTCTCATAGGAGTGTATTTCTAATTTGATTTCATTTCCCCCTCTTCTTTATATTAATAATCTTACTTGATGATCTGAACTTAAAACTGAGTGTTTTTCTTCACTCTTCCTCAGGTGTGTTCTTTTCCTTTCAGTTTAACTGATTGTAGTTAATTTTTAATTTGAGGTACCAACACTTCTGTCTTTGTTAACGTCTGGCAGCTTCTGTTGTGAGTGTTATTAAAGATAAGACATTGTCTGAAGAGGAGAAAGCTTTTCAAATCCCCTGTGTGCTTTTTTCCTGTAGACTCATAACATCCATCTGTCTTTTCTCTTTGTATGGTGAGCTTTTACTCACTTTTTTTATCTCTGAATATTTGTGAAGTACCAAATATACTCCAGAACAAGCAGTGTAAAATTGTTCATTAATTACTTCAGGCTAGTATTAGAAGATTGCTTGCTCTTGGTACAATTAGAATAGTCTTCTAATACAAGAAAAAAGGCTTATGTTGGAACATCATTAATCCATGAGATGTATTTTTTAGAAATGAATCTGGTTATGTTGGGACTAATAGAGATCACATTGTTTGGGAGCAGCTTGAAAGAAGTGGGAACTAGATGATCTCTAAGGTCCCTTTGAACCTAAATCGTTCTATGATTCGAAGTTACAAAATGAAGCACAGAAAGAGAATTGATGATTTTGATAAGACTGTTAAATGCATAAGAAACGAGATCTGAGGAGTTAAATGAGGAGAGGTTTATGACAGGTGATTAAGAGTTGAGGAAAAAGTAGACTGTTCATTTTGAAGAGAAAAGGTGCTGTTTGCTTGATTTTTGTAAAGAACAATATACGTGAAGGGCAAGAGTTAAAAAATATCCTAATCCACAGCAGAAACTTTGCTATTAATGAGGCTAAGCACTGAAGAAGAGATGAGCCAGAATATGAGTAAAGGATTTAGAGAAGTCCAAGTTGTTCTGGACTAGCCATAGTAAGTTTGAGCTGCTAACAGGCAATTTAGAGCAATGCATTGGAAACAAAGTCAAACATGCGGAACAGAGAACTGTCTGGTTGTGAAAAAGAAATGAATCATTGACTCACAAATTATAGCTGAATCCACATAATATTCACCAGAGATAAGAGTAAAAGGTATAAGAGTCTAGTGCAATAGAGAAAAGAAACCATAAGGCAAAAGCTAGGTGAGTGAAAACTAAACTACTACAGAGTCTGAAATAGATGTTAAGAAAAGGAGTGTAGACAGTAATATGAAAGGCTGTAGAGGTTTTAGGATGGCATGATCTAAGACTTGGCTAAGAACTGATCACTGTAGTAGAAAATAGCAGTAAAGAAAGAACAGGATGCACATTTTATAAGGAGGCTGTAAAGCTCTCCTTAAAAATACTTCAGAAAGGTAAGGTATGAAGATAGTGAGTGAGATGAACAGTAAAATGGCAGAAGGAGTTGAAGATCCTTTAGTTTATAACGCCTATGGAGGTTGTTGATAAACTGGATGGAGTAGGAGCAATGGATGGAGTCAGACAGTGCAAGTATGGCAGTGTGATGAGCAGCAAGCCATTGTTCTTCCAGTTGCCTTTAGACAGATGCAGCCAGTGTACCAGCTGGCAAATAGTGATACTGAATATTTAAGCAGCTATGAATCTTCTTAACAGTCTTTTCACTACGTTCCTATGTTCCGTTGCTTCTTATGCAACATAGAGAAGTATCTCCCTTTCCTCTGGTATGTTACTTCCTTGTCCGTCTTCCTATACTTATTTTTCACTCTGCTGCGTTTATAATCTGTACAACAGTATTTCAAGTTCACTGGTACCTCCTGTGATCATTTTATTCTTCTTTCAAATACTAAAGAGATTCAGAACTCTTGAAGCCTTTCATCATAAAATAACCTTTTAATCTCCAGATAAGCTCTGCTGCTCCTCTCTGTTAAAGACTTTGAATGTCCTCCACTTCAGTGTCCTGAACTGCTAATAACACTTCAAGACTGGTGTAGAAGATATGTCTGTAGCTTGCATTTTGGAATTGCTTATCCTTTTTTTTTTTTTTTAATTAGTAGCTTGGCTGTAAAAACAAAAATTCTATGGTCTCATTTTAGATTCTGGTAACCAGCTACTTCTATTTTCTGACTAAGTCAAGTAGCAAAATCAACTCCTAGTCAAAATCATCCATTTCTACAAGCGAGTGCAACATTCTGACAGCTAATAGGCAGGAAGCTAGCAAAAACTAACTGGGTCATGTTTACAGCATGAGTTTAAGCATCAATTACTGACAATTTTGATACCTGAATTTATTAATACCTACCAAATGAATATACCTTCTGGAAAAGTTTGTCTTCAGAGAAAGAAATGTTTTGAGGATGGAGAAAAGTAGCCTGTTTGTCAAGGACTGAACAGTTCAATTTGTCAAAAGATGTTTCCTTTGCAATATGCATATTTAATTTTTGAAAAGATTGGCCTGTAACTTGCTGACATAAATTTTGACTGTGGATTCATCAGATTTCCCTGTAATAAATGCTGCTATATCTTTCTGTCTTGCAATTATTTCAACTCAGCATTCCTCCTCCTTGCAGAATAAGCAAGTTTCTTCCATTAAGTTTGATCTTTTCTTGAATCTTGTCTATTAGAAGATTGCCTTTGTCACATTTTTTCCCATTGAAAATATAAGTGGCTCAGTCTTTTTTGTCTGCTTTGTGTTAAGGAAAGCTCAAGCTCAGAGACTAAGCCTTTAAAATCATATATACAGGTATTGCAAAGATTAAAACCCAGAGAAGTTAGATACAGCCTCTGACATGAGGATTTTGTTTAATGGAACCATTCTTTCCCTTGATTTATAAATAATCCCCTTGCTTATGCACCCTAAGACCGTAGTAGCCTTTTCAAACAGCTGTTACACATGACAGATGACCACTACGTATGTACAGATGACCAGTACTGCTTTTTGCCGTGTTACCTGAAACGTGATATATAGGTCTGTGTTGGTCTTGGTTTACTTTCACCAAATGTGCAACAATTCTTATCTTAGATTTCACGCTGCTATCATCTCTCCATATTCCTACTCTGCTTATTCGTCCTCATTCTAGCAATTGTCTTTATTACATTCTTTTTCTTTACAAATTGTATTCCCAAAGTTTATTTAATGAATTTTAACCAATTTTTAATGTATTAATTTATATGATAAGACAAAATGCTACATTACATTAGAGTATTATAAACCTAAATCTGTAGTAAGGAAGTTTTATCAGCTCATAACTATACATGGCTTATAGGAAACTCATTTGAATAGCAGCTTCGGTGTAGCAGCATTTTTACTATTTTATTTGTTTTTATTTTTTAAGACTTGGGATATTTTGTTCAAAACACATAAATAATATCAGGAAATGTTCAGTTCTTCCTTCAACATTAGCTCCTCTTCAAGTACTGTTGTTGCTGTTACTGTACAAGTTTGACTGATGGCAGTGTCGAACACATTTAGTGTGTATCACTGAGCACCTCTGTGTAAGCTCTGCACTAGTATCTCTGATGGTAATGCTGTACATCACTGACACTAAGGGAGACCTGTAACTGGGATTAAAAGTGTGGCGCTGGGCTTCAGGTTTTGGATTTAGATTTGTTTGGGTTTTGCTGTTCTGTTTTGTGGTTTGGTTTTAGGTTTTTTGGGTTTTTTTCTCAAAACATATGCCAGTCCTTTAAATAGCATTGTCCATATTTAAACAGCTGTGATCTTCAGCTGACTATCTTTTGTGCTGTTTATAATTACAACACTGCATAATGGCTGTTCTATTGAATATATTTTGTGATGTATGAGCAAAACTTTTAAAGTAAATGGGCAGGTTTTTCAAAATCAGAATCAATTCAAATATTAACCAACAAAGGCAGTGACAGAAACGTGGGCCTGTGGCTGAGTCACAGATATAAATTAAATAATAAATTTCTAAAATTAATGAGTATTTGACTAGATGCATTAGTCTTTGCAAGTGTGACTAGATTTTTAATTGGAAATACTGCTTACTGGAAAAAAGGAAGTGTAAAATCTCTTTTTTTGGTTATACTGAGTTATTTTCTTTGATGGCAGTTTTTGCAATGATTCTCTGGCTTTATATTTAGGCATATGCTGGGTGTTTTAAAGGCATTAATCACAAGTGAAATCTACTTCCTTTCTAAATCTATGGAAGCATAATCAATAGCTGCCAAAGTTACTGGCTAATAGTTTTGTTTTACTTTTTTACTAATTCCACGGAGAAAAACTAAAATCACTGAATTACTTTCCTTTTACAGAAATATAAAATGTAAAAATTACTGTGCAACCTCTCCCTTAGTCTGTTCAGAAAATTTCCTTCCCCTTTGTAATGCATCTCTACCTTTTCACTTGCCTCTGCTCGCCTCTACAATTTAGTGTCATGTTTCTATTAACTATTAAATTCCTGAGCTAAACTGTTTCTTCCTGATTTTAGTACTTCTATTCACAAGCTGATCTTAAGGCCCCAGAAAAGAACTTCTTCATCCATCCTTTGAAATATTCCTCAAATTTGATTGATATACAGTCTATAAAAATTACTCTTTTAAAATTACAGCTTCCTTCTGCTGAAAGAATTGGAAGCTCACCAAACTCACTCATTATTCCCAGCCCAAGTTTGACTGCACTGTGGTTGCAGTCAAGTGCCCTAATACATACAGCAGATTAAAGTGTTTGATGAATGTCAGTTCTACATAAAATCACATTTAATGTCAAAGACACACTTTCTCCCAGTATCCCTTTTTTCAACTACTGGTATTCTGCCCTAGAACCAAAAAAGACCCAGCACAGGCAGAATGCTATGGTTGAAGTCAAAGTATTTTGAATTAGGAGTTTTCATTGACCTTTCTTCAGGTTCATGCAGATATCTGTGATGTTCATGGAATTCTACTGACTCAGTAGAATAAAACCATTCTAATTTACCCTAAAAATAAGGTCTGATGTGAAGGTTGTAGACATCTTGAAGGCAAAATTTTGATTTTTCTGTTTGCTTAGTCTCAAAATATATATTTAAACTTTTGTAAAAAAGAGTTCTGGGTATCCATAATAAAAATGTTTTTCTTGTAGCTCAAACTAAATTGAATTTCCACTCCCTCCATTTTGAAATATTTTTTTTTCAGTTTTGCTGGAAATGCCCATGGTTTTAGTATCTTTTCTAGGAGCTTTTGTGGCTTGAAACATCCACTCCGAAACAGAAGAGCTGCGTAGAAATACAGTGAGAATACACTGAGACTGCCCAGGAGCTGCTGAAGCAGTCCAGTCAAATGGATTCCCCATGGTTTCTTTCTGCCTACCTGCTTAGTGTCCGCCGCATGACTTCTGTAAAACCGTGCTTTTCTTCTCCTCTCTCCCATCATCTAGTGGATCTTCAGGTGGACACAGTATTCTGCCCAAGCTCCTCTCAGCTGGAATACCAGCTTTCATCTCTCAACTGGGTAACTGCAGCTCACAGCAGCAGTTCAAGTGTATCAGAAAAAAAAATCTCCCCTGCAGGTTTTGAACAGTTCGAACTTAAAACTCTGCTTGTGCTACATATTTATTTGCCTGCTTAAAAAAAAAAAAGGATAAAAGGATGACTTTTTATGAACTGCTTTAACCACTTAAGCATATCCGCCAAAACATTCATGTTCTTCACTGTGGATATGAAATTCTGATGCTATATTAATAATTCAGTGTGACAGATGGATTAACTAGGGGGCAAAACATTTCTAGGGGATTAACTAGGGGGTACAAAATTTCTAAACTTTCAGCTGCTTGGCGTTGCAGCTTTGACAAAACCATTTCTGAGTATTTGTTTAAGCTGTACATGTGCGTCTGTAAACAATTCTGCATGTTGATTGAGTAACCTGTATATTAGACTGAGAGCTTTCTTTTGCTTCTCTATAAGGTAACTAATAAATGACTGTAAATGAACAAGTTGGTAAGTTAAGTCCAGTAGTTCATTTGATGGATAGGTAAAAGAGTTACTGGAGCCTGCAGTAACATAACTCATCAGCATAAACATTACAAATCAAAGCATGTTACCTGTGTCTGATGGAAGTGCTGTGTCTGCATTAAACAACTTGGTGAATACTTAGAGAATGCTGTGGGGCTGTCTCCAAGTCTACCCCCAACAGCTTTCCTTAAGCAACTTTTCCCTCGCATTGCAGCAGAGACAGAATGGGGGAAGGAATCCTGTAAGGTTATTTGATTCTCTTTATTTGTATAAAACATTTCCCATTTTTATACCCAATTTTACTAGCAGCTATTCCACATAGGCATAAATAGAATTATCTTTTCTACCAATAGCCTTACAAATTGCTTTAGAATGCCACACTTCACTGTGTAGTGACACTTGCACTCTGAGCTGCTGCAAAACCTCATTTTGTGAAACAAAACCCATGTCACTTTACATGGCAAGAGTGTGACTACTAAATTCATAGCTCATAAAGAATCTGACAGTTCAAAACTAAAACAAATTATTTGGAAGGTCAACTCTCTTCTTCGTTGACCTTGATATTAATAATGTTTGTGCCCTGGAATGTAAATGAAACATGTTACTAAGGTCCTTTTCCATCAAAATAAATTAACAGCTTTTTAATTTACCTATCTATGAACTCTGGTTATTTTGAAACATGTAATTTCAATCTACCTAAATCAATTTAACCAGGGACAAGGCTAGGATGTGACTCATTTGCTTCATGCCAGTGGATAGCATTATGCTACTAAAGGAAGAAATTCTGACAGATTTGTGTGCCTGAGAACCTTCTTGGCTATTTCCAGTTCACGAAATTTCCAAAGCAGCTAATGTCCAAGTGTGGGATCCAGTGTCTGAAAAAGATCACATCTTTCATGCTCAAAGCTATCTGGAAAATTCCTTCCAGTAATTCTTCCTTTAACCCCAAGAGATTCTTCATTTCTGATGTAGCTGTACTTTGTAACAACAAGAGGAACCCAATTTATGAAATGTAGGTAATTGTAGAAATAAAAGATGGCAATATAAAGAACTGCTCCTCAATTGCCAACAGATTAAGAAACGTAATTACATGAAGTCAGTACAGAGTCGAACTATGATATCTGTCCTCATTGCTTGGCTCTACAGAGAGCAAGTTGAAAGGGATTCAGTAATTGTGAGATGGAGGGCAGTCAGTGCTTCTTGTGCTGGGCTGTCAGGCTTTCAATTAGGAAAATTATTCTCGTCTTTACCTTGTTCCGTCTCTTCTTTCATGGTGGTGAGCTGAAATCCTGGCCTGAAAAAACACTACAGTTTCTGCATTTGGCTTTGCAAGTCAAGCTTTCCTTATGTACATCACAGTATATAGGTAACAGGAAAATATTACCTAGGACTGGTGCAGTATATGGTGCAAAAATGCCTAGAACAAAATTGCTTTTATTTTTTTTGCCAAAATCAGAGGTTATGTATTACAAGGTCTGTGTTCTTAACTGTATGCTTAAGTGAACAGTTTTTCAATAAAACGTGCATCACTTTTTACAGGTTTGGAAATGGAAATCAGTACAGTCACATCTGAAAAAATATGCTAGAATATTAGGAAAGGCTCTTTTATTTATGTGATTTGAATAGGTTTGTTATTAACTTCCTTTTATTAAGCAAATTGTTGAGAAATACTATAAGGCTCCAATATGGGAAACAAGAACAAATATAAATGCAAGTGGTCTTGAACTCAAGCAAAGAAAGCTGAATGATACTTTGGGATGGCTTGAAGCTAGTGAATATGAAATGTGCTTGATTTTAAGACAGGATATTATGATCCCACCATGGCCCTTAATGAAAGACTGGTTAATGTCCAGCCTGGGTAGAGTTGTTCACATTTCATTTTGAAGGTTCAGAAGTCCAGAAACAAAAAATAGTTATATATGTTGATGGCTTTAATTCATTTCCCTACCACATATTACATGTCACCAAAAAAAAAGAGAGAAATGTTTGTATTGCCACTGTTAGGGGTTAGTTTAATGTGAACGTAGCTGTAACTAAAGGAGTATGTTTGCATACTTAAAAATGCTCCATATTGTTAGTTCTGCCTCCCACATCCTGTTATAATGTACATCTGCAGCCTACTGGCCTGATTGCATCACTGAGAATTGCAGGTTGTTTCTAATCTTTACTTCAAAGATAGGTAATAGTTACATGCGGCTAACAACATCAGTCTTGAAGTAACATAATTGCTAAAGGAATTTATGCTTTCAGATAGTTGTATTATGAGGGTGATAAATATTTGTTACCTATACCAAAATCTATTGCTTGATTTTTTTAAAAATGTCATAGATTAATATATATCCATTGTGATTTTCAGAAGGTCTAGTTGTTCAGGATGATGTTCTTTTCTATGTCCAAAAATACAGTACCTTTTTTTTCTACTGTGGAAGGGTGTTTAATATTCTGAAGTCAGGCATTTTTAATTAGTTCCAGATGAAACCAACCTGTGAGAAATGCAAAATCAGTTTTTAGCACACGTGGTTACCATATGGAGAACTGAACCACTTGCAGGGGTAACTGTAAGAACTACAAACATTTCTGGTTTTGTAGGTTGTTGTCACTGACCAGAAGTCTCTCAATTATGAACTAGGATGTTGAAACACTTTTACATTGCAGTAGCTGAGACATTTTCAGTAGTAATCACAGGAAGAAAAAAATACTGGAACTAGAAATTGCCTCATTCTTGCTTAGTATTTGAAAACAACGAGTCAGAAAATCAGAAGAGATTGGGAGGTCAAAAAGCAGGGGGAGAAATAACAGAATAATTAAGATGAAAGGGGTAATTGGGGGAGGGGTTGGAAACTGGACAGAGGAGTCAAAAAGGACAACTGCATTTTGCAGCATTGTCAGGGGATGAAAATTAGACTATGGAATAGGTTAAGGAGTAAGAGTTGAAGAAGGATTTGACTTGGGAGCAGGAGAAAGGAAACCAAATGGAAGAAGAAAGTGAAGGGAAGACAGGAAGGAGACAGAAAAGCCCCAAAGGGAAGGATGACTCCTGTTGAACTGATTGAAGAAGTTGATATATCACATGACAGCAGAAGAGGCGGAGGAGAAGGGAAAACTATATATAAATAGAAGGTGTGATGTTCATTAGGCTTGTAAAATAATTGCTTCTTGGCTAGAACAGGAACTGAGCTGAAAGAGGGGAGAACAGATTTGTAGTGAAAGAAATTTATTTGGTCCCAACTTTTCACCCAAGGACGTTCAGACTGAACAGAAATAGGAAATGGAATTTGGAGGTTATAGGTCAGAAGACAAATGGAGGAGGAGGAGGGATTGCAAAATATATGTTCGTTAGGCTGAAAATAGCTCTATATTGTTTTAAAAGGAATCTCATATTTCATTAAATCCATCAGCTTTGTCCTGACCTCGAAACATAAATCTCTTGTAAAATCTGACCCAGCAGAGAACTAACGGGCGATTTACTTTTTGCACAGTACAAGATGTCCTTTCAGTCCCTGAACAGTGTTGTCAGTGTTATTAGTACATTTATCTAAAAGCATTTATATTCAACAAAATGAAAATGAAAATAATTTTCCAATCTTCATTTAAAAAGAAATCAGCCAAATTAGCTAAATAAGAAGAAAGCAATCTTTTTTTTTTTTTCCTGTCACAGTGTATATGAACTTCTGTTTCTTAAAAATCAAGAGACTTCATAGCTTAGGAGAGCATATGTCTTTCTTTTTTCTGTCATGAAACTGTGTAAGGTACAAGGCTAAGTACCAAAGAAAGTGGAAGATCTTTGGGCTTGATAGCAATGAGGAGAATTATTATTGTCTCATAGAAAGTCTTCCCACTATGACAGTGACTAAGACTCTGCATTACGAACCACTCTTGTTTGTACAAGGTACATACAAACCCAAACTAAAAAAGAGAGTCCTTACTTACAAAAATTTTGAGGTTCTAGGTTAATTGTGAAGCATTCCTCAGGCTTTAAAATTTATGGTACTTCATATAAAGTATGTAGATAGAGAATGAAAGTGTATAGGATTGTCTAAAAGTGATGACTTCTTTCAAATAGCAATAAATTTCATAAACCTCCCATTTAAAAAAATTATTATGGAATCAATGTCAGCATTACAAACCTACTTTCGTGGTATAGGAAAAGGCATGCTGGAAGAACTAGATGAAGAAACCTTTCTTTTTTTCTCAATAAATGTTGTAGTTGTCAATACAATAATACTTAGATCATTAAAGATTACTTCTTATCAGTGTAAGTTTGCACAGCTCACCAAAAGACCCCTTTGAATGTCACAGAATCTTGGAATTGTCAGAGTTGGAAGGGACCTCTAGAGATCATCTAGTCAACTCCTCTGCTAAAGCAGGATTGCCAAGAGCACATTACCCAGGACTGTATCCAGGCGTGTCTTGAAGGTCTCCAGAGAAGGGGACTCCACAACCTCCCTGGGCAGTCTGTTCCAGGGCTTTGTCACACTCACCGGAAAGATGTTTTTCCTTATATTTGAATGAAACTTCCTCTGTTCCAGCTTGTGCCCATTGCCCCTCATCCTGTCAGTGGGAACCACTGAAAAGAGTCTGGCTCCGACCTTCTTCAACCCACCCTTCAGATACTTATAAGCATTAATAAGGTTAGTTCCCTGTCTCTCTTGAACTGGGGAGCCCAGAACTGGATGCAGTATTCCAGCTGTGGCCTCACCAGTGCAGAGAAGAGGGGGAAGAATGACCTCCCTCAGCCTACTGGCCACACTCTTCCCTGCGCAGCCCAGGATTCCATTGGCCCTCTTGGTGACAATGCCACATTCCTGGCTCATGGATAGTTTCCTGTCTACCAAGACCCCCAGATCCTTCTCCTCAGAA
>VXBJ01003090.1:894041-971250 GCA_013400055.1 Nycticryphes semicollaris
TCAGTTTCCTAATGAGGATGTTATGGGGGACATTGTCAAAATCAGATATTTGAAATACTTTTCATGTATTTGAGTATTTATGGTTGTCATTACAGAATGTCTGTTTTTATTAGAAAGGAATGAGAAATGATCTGATAGCAAAGCCAACCTAACTTTTTTTTTTTTTACCCCAAAAGAACTGATTTGCCAAATCTCATCCTGCTGTGATTGAAATAAGTTTTTATGAATTTTAATATTCTGATTGGCTTCTCTGATGTAGAGGGAGTTTCTTTCACTTTTGAAATCTCTGCTTCTTTAATTCTGGAATAGACGAACCATTTTACCTTCTTTTCATCTCTTCCCTAAATTATTAAGACAATTGTGAAGCAGTAGCATTTGGGAGCTAAAAGGTATTTACTAGCAATGCAGTTTTATAGGACATCTTTGAATTGGTTACTAGAGTTAGAGTTCACGTATAGATGGAGAAAGGATTGATAAGCAAGTTTATTTTTTGAAGATTCAGATTTAACTGTAAGAAGATAGAAGTTGTATCTTGTATGAAAAGATACAAGATAGATGATTTAAATGTAAGTGTGTACACCTGTATTATTGATTTGTATTTTATCACCGAAGTACTTTCCTTCCCTATTAATACATCAGATACTTTCTTTTGCTGATGCTAATTTCAATGAGAAAGAACTATGGATAGTTCTCAAATAAGGTAATATGTCATTATAGAAGTAGATGAATGGAGATAACTTAGAGTTGAAGTACCACACAAAGCAATTGAGGTTATTGGAATCTGCTCTATAATATTTATTTTTAAAAATATACACAAATTTAATAATAATTGGCTTGAGAAAGTGGAAGACAATGACTTTTTAGGAAAAGCCCAGTTAAGTTTTTTTTCTTTCAAAAGACTCTATAGTTTGTTTGAAATAGCAAGATTAATTGTTCCAGAGCATTTTAAAACTTAACTTTTAACAACATGGGGACATCAAGGGTTTCAGAGTTAGATGGTAGTTGAGATGAGCGTCTGCTTACAATTTTGACATTTTGTGGAGGAAAAAAGCTAATATTTTAAGTAATCTAAAAATACTTATTTTTATCTACATAATCTTTAGAGACCAATGGCAAGACATTTTGTTTGTTCTGAGATATAAAGGAGTGTAGCCAAAAGATGACAATGGAACTATACAATAAGCCTAAGAGGTCTATCACCGGTACTGACAAGGTAAACAGTAGCATCTTCAGGGTTTCTATAAGGAAGATCCAGGAGTTGATCTGGCCTCTGTTGCATGCTAGTGTTATGGGAATTTGGTCATTCGTTTGTTTGCCTTTTACTGAAATACTGGGAATGAAATTTATTTCAAGATGAGACAAAAGTGTGCAGAAATGAATGTTTTTGTCTCGTGTAAAAACTATGTCTGATAGTGCAAGGTAATAATACTTGAGATAGATTAGCTGTCTCAGGGCATGCTTGGTCCATGTACAGAATTAAATTAGCATGCAGCCATCAAAAATCAAGAATGTAAGCATCGCTGAGTAGCACAACAAAGCATCATTAAAATGCTATGATTTTATGGTTATTTATTGTCAGAAAGCATCTGGGCCTTTTCCACCAAATTTTACCATTATGACTATTTTCTATCCTGACTCTTAGTACCATTCATCGATTCAATTATACAAACATATGTTTAACTTGAAGTACAGAAGTAGTCTGAAAGGTTTTCAGACTACTAAAAGTATTTGAGTATGTGCTTAAGCATCTTGCTGAGTGTCTTTATCTCTCCACAAGCTATAGCTATTGTTTAGGGAATTTGATTTCTCACAGGAAAATGCTTTCTGATCACATTAAATTGTCTAAATGTAAAGCTGTTTCTTGGTCTGGGGGGAAGCATATATGTTTAGAACTCAGCAGTAAATAAATCTGACCTGCCAACAAGCCAAACATTTAGTTTACTAAGTCTTTAAAAAATGAGGAGGAATATTACCTAGGGAGAGGAACAAAGAGAACCAGTGTGAAGCACAAAGAAGCTTTGGGTTGCAGTGTTATGCCATGTGAAAACTGCACAGACCAGTTTCACTGACCCATGGTAGAATCTAGTGAAGTGACCCAGGACCTCCATTTTCCACTGAGCTGAATGAAAACTCAGAAAAGCTGCATGATTGCTGTAGAAGGGCAAAACAAATACAAGCAGTTCTGTTTTCACTTCCACCCCACAAAGAGTAGAAAAAGACAGCAGAAAAAGTACAAAAGTCCTGTCCCACCATGCTACCCTCTGGGTATTTTCACCTAACAAATTCTTTTGTTATTGCAAAGTCTTAAGACATTCGGGAGTTCTTGATTTTTCCTACATCCTTCCAGTGGCCTAGAGATTTATATAGCTCTTAGCTCCTTGCATGAAAAGTGTCCAGTTGTTTCAGGACGGTAAGGGTGTGTTCTGCAAGTTCTTGGCAATCTGCAGAATATTCAAGGCCATCTGGCCTAAGGGTTTTCCAGGGTTATCTGTGATTGCAGAGGGTTGTACTTGCTGACCAGAGCGATCACTTCTGTGCTCTACAGCAGTTCATTTCCTTGTTCTGATACAATTCCACAATAAGTATTGGAAGTCCTAGGACGTTTGTGTTTCATTCTTTCAAAGTCGTATTGGTATCTTAGGGCTGATTATGTAGGAAATCATGAAGCTACACAGAATTGTCTGACTGCTTTACAACAAGGTAGGTTGAACTAAGCCCGAAGATGAATTAGACTGTCCCAGCCAAAAAATGTCAGATCCTCTATTTTTCATAGTAATCCTGCTACTTTGATTCTCAGGGAGGAGGTTTTTTCCATGGTCTACCAAGAATTTCAGACCAGGTCAGTGTTAATTACTAAGGACTAGCTAAGGCAGCAGTCTGGTCTGCTCAGTGCTATCTCTGGATGCCACAGAGGTTGAAATCCTTCCTGCGAGGTTCTTCACCCAGCTGAACTTGTCTCCATTTTGTCTTGCCTTTTTAATCTTAAGATGGTATATGCTCGTGGCCACCCTCCTTCAGTGGAAAAGCCCAGCATCCTTGATAGATTTGGACTTCCATCTTCAGTGCAGAGCTACCTCTTGCCTTCAGGCAGAAAACCATTCTATATGCTACCCAAGTATGAGTAGGTCTAATTCATGTTTCTCTGCATAGTCTTGCCTCATGGATATACTCTTGATGCACACGTGATAACTGACAGCTAATAGGTTAATTTGTTTCTGGCTCCTTCCCTATTTGAAATGAGTTTACCATTTAATTCTGGGCATTGTAATGGAAAGAAATAGGAAACTATTCTTTTTTTAAATCAAAAAATTCTGAGATGATGTCTTCTATTGATGTTTGGAAGACTAAAGTGCTATTTTTAATAAACAGGCTTGCGGTACAGAATATTTCAAATAAATATACTTAGCAGACTTTTGAAAGAGATGTTCCTGTACTCCTGCAGCACAATCTTTTGCCTCTTACCAAGGTAATTATCATTATCAATGACAATATCTTTCGATCTCTATTTTAGTTGCATTGCTTAAGACTTCAGAAGGCATCCATGCAGAATAAAGACCTAGAACCCTCTTAAAGAGCATCTCTCACTCAGTCTCTGTGTGCCATATCCAGGCTGGAGCACACCATCTTCCTTATTATTCTTCTGCCGTGAATTATGTAGTGTTTATTACAGCTGTTATTTCAGAATGGTAGACTGACCTGACTTTTCAGTCTGAAACTGAAGGGTTTCACACAGCCTGGGCATCAAAGGCCTCACTGGTTCTGCAGAGTGATATAAATGTCTAACTGCTTCCATGGAGGCATCTAAATTGGGATCATCTCCCCTCTTCCCTTGTGTAATTCAAGACTCTGTATCCTAATATTGGGATATGGGTGATCCTTTGACAGTATGTATTTTGTGGTGTAATGTCACAAGGCATTGTATTCTGAATACTATACCTTTCTATATATTCAGAAATGACAAATTTTTAATGTGTTGTTTATTCACAGATTAAGTTTTATGCCCAAACTAGTGTGACTCCATTGTGTTAACCAAAGTAAATATTTCCGCCTCAATCTTTTAATCATATAAAGAATGTAATTTATGTCTATCATAAGCATATATATGGACATTATTGAATGCTTGTTTATCCAATGCACTCTGGTTGATAACCAGAAGTCCCCAAATTAATCCAGCGCAGCTATGTGCAAGAGGGTTGGAGCTTGGTTTTCTGGGAGCACTGGGCAAGGAAAGAGGAGATGTATGTGTGAGTGGATGCACCTTTGCAAAGGCATACACACCTGCAAATGCAGATACATACCTATACATAAGGCAGTGTGAATTTGCTTAGGGCTCCTGAACATAAAATTTCCTTATCTTAGTATTTTAATTATGTAACACAGTAAATGCAACTAGCAAAAAAAAAAAAAAAAAAAAAAAAAAAAAAAAACCCCCAAAATTTTTTAAACAGGAAAAAAAAAAAAAAAAAAAAAAAAAAAAAAAAAAAAACAGCAAAACGCCCAAATTCTTTATAAGAGTGAAATCTGGAACAGTGAACAACTTAGAATTGTTACTGAATTCACTTTATTATGTTTAAGCAATTCAGCAAATACTGTCAACTGACAGAAAATGCTATTAAAAGTCTTGCAGTCCTTTGGCCCTGTACTACTTCTTCATCTTTGTTTAAACCACTCCATTTAAGAGTGCATTTACTTTTTGTTTCAATAATTCCTATGCTGGTGAAGAGATACTACTTTGGGATTTAGTAGGATAAATGTAGTATTAATAGTAGTGACAAGTGAACCACATTAAATATATTATCAAACATGCTGTTTCTTTGTTAAGAGTGCCTGGCCCAGAGAGTCAAATGTGATGAGCCCTCTAGAGATGAACAGCGAGAGGCACTTGTATCTTCAAAGAGTTTTGTAAAACAAGATGGTGAAATAAATGAAAAGAGGGATAAAAAATTTCCTGTTTATAATACTTTATAAAAGCAATCTTAAAGCATAAAGGCCAAAGTAGAACTCAGGTTGTCATGTAATTTAATTCTGGAAGTCAGACAAAGTCCAGAGGTGCAAATGTCCATGGCAAATAGATTAGTAACACACAGGTGAAATTTTAAAAAACACTTAGTGTTGTCTTGATTCTCTCCTACTGAAGTCAACACTTTTTATAGACATAAACTAAGAGCCAGTCCTACAGCCTGATCCTTTTAAGTACTTTAGGAAACTGAAAAGTGGCAGCATTTATTCAAAATACTGCAGATTTTAATCCTCCGAGCTCCTTCATGAATTGGATATTACTGTCTCTGTGTTGTTAGTAGGGAAACCGAACAGTGACGTAAACATGGTCTAGAATAAGTCAGAGATGAATCCAGGATTACAGCTCTAAAGTTCTTGACTTCTAGCCCCGTATTAGCTCCGGTAATTCCACTCTCCTCCACAAGAATAGCTTGGTATATGCTCTGAGGGGAAAGGTGGAAATAATAAAATAAATATTAAGTTCAACTAGTCCTCAGTTCAGCTAATGTACGATGATTTCAACTACTTACTTTATCATGCTTTTCCTAAGTCTAGCTCTGAATTTTATGCATAGCTGAACTTTACTATTTCCCTTAAAATATTTAAGAGCAAATGAAGATTTTTTGGTATCCAGCCAGTGCTTTCTTTCCCTGTTCTGTGCTGTTATGTTTGTCTAGAGTGCTGGTCATGGGCCAAATACTGTCCAAACTTCAGTCTTTCAGATCCTTCCATTCTATCTTCAGCTTTTTTTTTTTTCTCTTCTTTTCTTTTTTTAACAGTACCTGTCAGCCTGTTTCATTTCTTCAAATCTACTTTTTGAGAGTCCTCTTTGTTTTTCTTAACATTTTCACTGTTCTGTTCAAATGGTTTACTAGTCATATTTGTAAATCAAAAAATGAAAGCAGATGTATTTTTTCAACAGGACAAAATAAGTGTATTGTCTGTGATATGCATGGAATGAAATACCAAAAAATCACATTGGCCTGTTTTGTTGTTATATTTCATTGCAAACTCATATTTAGGAGAGAACACTAGCTAAATTACAAGACAGTAGATCTGCATTTCATGTCAAGCAAGAATTGCTTTGCAGTTAGGGTAACATAACCTCTCAGCTTCTTTTTTAACCTGTTCTTAGGATTGTTGCAAGGTTCAGTAAAGAAGTTTCTTACCATATCCTCCAAGGAACTGTTTAGGTGCAAAGAAGGGCAAATATCAACTCTGATACCAATTTTATCTTCTCTCTGACTCTTGCTGGTTTCTAATCTCAGATAGATTTATTGTCTTGAATTTTCTGATATATGGACTGAGCTTTGAGAAAACAGTTAACAGAGGCGTTTGATTTATTGATATGTATCTATGTTCCTGAATGCACCCCTAATGTTCCTCATTTTAAGAAGATAGTACTGTTCATAAAGCAACTTTTCACATTGCATCGTAAAATCTCCATGTGTCACAGAGCTTTGCTGAAGACTGACACTGATGTGGATTGTGTTACTGTATTCTAGAGGAAGTAATTTTGCCAAAGAGCCCACACTGCAGTTTTTCTTGAGACAGGACTATAACCTTATAGGCAAAATGCTGATTTTTGTCAAAAGGAAAAGAAACTGACAGTCAGCTTTGCCAGAGTATGTTGAACATGCATATTTAATGTCACTGCAAAGCATAGATTAGAAAATTGTCTGCATACTTCATAAGCGATAGTAGAAATTGATTAGAGCAATTGATTGTACCCTGTGCAAGGAAGTATTTACGGTCATTACATTAATGTCAAAAAGCACCTGTCAGCCTCAGAAAGGGCATCTGCTGATTTGTTGACAGGCAATTTCAAGTTCTCTTTTTACAGAAACTCATATTAAGGGCTTCCTTGAACTAGATAATCTTTAGCAGATATTTCCTTTTTGCCAGATGCTGAAATGCAATTTTAGATACATCATGTGGTGTTTTCTTGATTTGTTTTAAAATCCATGCTGAGAGATGCTGAAACAATCATCCTGCGTAGCGATGTCTGTTTTGCTGTCCCTTCCTATCCATTAATGCAGTCATGCTCTCATCTGAGTGCTTACCAAAGCTACATTCACATGGCACCTTCCTACTCACAAAGTATTACCTTACATCTGCTTTTTTTTTAAGAAAAAATAAATACTCCTAAAAGGTGTTTAGTGAGAACCAGCTAAATCCTGCATTGGATCATTTGGCAGAAAACGTCACTATTTCAGTGCTAAGCAGCTTCCCACTTTTGGGATTGCCGTGGGATCTGTGGCATTATAGCAGTTTGATAAAGAAAGAAGAAAGGGAAATAAGTCCCCCTCCAGAGCTAGACTGACTACAGAATTGAGGATGGAACTGAAATAACTGGACAAAGGGACTAGGAGTCGTCTCATAACATAACTGCAGTGTTGCTCCCCTGAATTAGTCTAGTGTAAGTTCGCCTTCTCTAGGCTCCTTCTTAAATGCCTAATACAGCCTGTTTTAAGAATATATTGCAGTATTAGGTGTTCAGTGGCCAGGCATGCGTTGTCAATTAGAAAAATAAATGAGGCACATTTTTGGATAGTGATCTTCTGTATTGAGGTATAGTGTGTCTCTGCCTTAAGATGATTCCCACATTTGTTATGTTTTCTAACTTTTTGCTTCTGCCTCTGCTGGGCCATGGGTAGTACAGATTGCTTTTGTTTTATAGTCTTAGCTAATGTGTTTGCAAATTGCAATGAAAGAATCTCAGAAAATTACGCTATACATCAGCTGAGACAGAACAAATGGTTTTTCCCTTCACACTGCTCCAGTGTGCTATTTGAGTGCAAATGAGTAGTTTTTACGAAGTGGCTAAAGTCTAAAGTTTGGTCTGAATAAGCTATATTTCAGAGAATCTAATAATCAAAAATTAAACCGGTTTCCTCTAGAAGGACAGAAAGATTAAATTAAAGGGTGGTTTACATTAACATTTGGCTCTACAAAGAGGCAGAAATACTGCAATCTATAATACTTAGCGTCATTAGCAAAAGTAGCCCAATTAAAATATTTGCCATATGGGTTTTTTAGGGATTTCAAATAGACTTTTCTTGAATTATCCTTGATTCAGAGATGCTAACATTAAATGTGACACATGAGGTGGTAATTACAAGGTAATTATTTTATTTTCACTAAATAGACATTTCCATTAAATTCCTTCTGGCAATATCTCACTGAGGAAGTTGATTTTATAGCCAAATACAATATCAAGATGTCTTTTCTTTACTCAACAATGTAAGGAACAATAAGGATAACTACCTCTTTTAATGTTCCGAGCCATCTGTACCTCGACACTCTGCAATGTCTGATGCGTTACTTTTTGATTAGGCTATCAGATTTGCTGAACGTGGACTTTCCTTTTTTCCTTTCATGTAGACTTGCAAAGCCACCACTTGTCTTTTATCCTGCTTTTTGTAATAATATCTTTGCAAGTAATCTGCAAGGATTGGCTGTTAAACTCTTCTGTCACAGCCCAGGGTGACACCTGTGATTAAAAGGTCTGCCTGAATTCCCCAGTCTCCAGGTTTTTTGCTTGTAGTTTCAAGATGAAAAAAAGTCATGATGCTTCAAAGTTTCATCGCTAGGATTGCAAAATCAGACACATTTGTAAGAGGTGCACATACTGTGTAAAGAAATGTTTTAAGATACTGAAATGGTATCTCTAGGTGATGTTATACAGTTATGAATTTAGACCCAAATCCCAGCAGAATAGGCCAGTTAACACTTCTACTATGCTTCCATAAGTGTGGAGAAGAAATCATAGAACGGTTAGCATTGAAAGGGACCTTAAAGATCGTCAAGTTCCAACCCCCCTGCAATGGGCAGGAACACCTCCCACTAGACCAGGCTGCTTATTTACTTTAGAAGCCAGCCCTACCCAATTTGTTGACCAGTGAAGGAAGCCAAGGTGGCCAGGTAGCGTGTTATATTGTGCACAACTTAACTATGGAAGGTAGCATGACTTGGCCACAGTAGACTGAGACATCACCTGCACTTAGTTAAGAGCTCTGATGAATAAATTCTCTCCCTTGCACAGCCAGCCAGGCTGACGACCATTTATCTGATGGGTATGAGGCATTTCTACTGAACTCTGTAGCTGCTGTGCTGAGTTGGCTTTGCTTCTGAGACTCAAGTTAGCCTTTGCAACCGTGGCCACTTACATTACCCATTATCTTTTACAAGCTGTTGCCATTTGTGACTCAAGGTTCGCTCTTGTCACTTGGGTTATACGTTTCTTCAGCAAGTTGTAGCCCAACTGTGAACTCCAGTTTGGATTGCTCTTGGCATTCACATATTTTATAGACAGGCAATGCGGGATTTTTGTTTAGTTTAGTTGTGTGTGACTATGTGATTGCTCCCCTGTGTCTAGGCAAAAGGAAAAACACTGAAGAAACAGAAAAATTTACTGGCTGGTCATGTCACTACTTGTGTTTGAGGACCAGTGACACTGATCAGTCCATCACGTTTTTAGTCTTTTAATGGCACTATATGCTACCCCTTCCAGGAGACACTGCTGATTGCTACAATGACAATCACTGAAAAAAAAATGTTTCAGACAGTGCTAAATAAGAAAGACATTTGACAGTGTCAGAAGTAGACTGTGACAAATGTGACAAATTTGAATATAACAGATTTACAAAAGATGGTCTGTTCAGTTGTCTAATTTTCAGGGGCATTTCAACAAATCCTGTTACTTTCATGCTAATCCATTTTATTTTTTTGTTTCTTTAGATCTTTACACTGTAGAACTGTACCTTATCAAAATGTAATTTTTAAGAATTGCTCAAGTGGTTTTTTTATTAACTATAAGGAGGTCTGGGGAAGACAATGAACAGGGTACAAGATGAATTCATATTTTCCAACAGACTTTGTGAGGTTTATACAACAGACTTTGAGTAGTAATCCATTCTTGTGACAAATGAATCAGACAGAAATAACACAGTTATTTTTTCAACATAAATAATTAGAAGGCTGCAAACATTTTTGGATTTTTAACTAATTGCTCATGATTTTGTTGTCCTAATTGTCTAGCCATAAAGTTGTAAAGTATTTTCAGTCTAGATGGTATAATTGCATGCTGTTTTCTTATGATAAAATTAGTTAAATGCTAAAACCATAACAGAGTGATTAGAAACACTTTTTTTGGTAAATTAATCAATAAATTATTGATACTTATATATATACACACCAAATTCTATATTGCAATTGGAAAGAAATCTTTAAAATAGTCAAACATGCTTACTTAATTTAGTGATGCTATTATTAATAAATTCTAGTACCAATAAAAATGATCAATGCTTTCCAGTTTGGTTTTTAATTTTTAGTTTTTCATGCTTTGCTGCTGCTGACCACAAAAAGGTAGAATGTATCATATCCTCTGATACAGAAAAATCTTCATTTAAATAGATGATGTTTTTTTCTCTTACTCACATTTAAAATGTGGTTTAACAGAAAGGAAAAGCCAGCTGTGACCATGAAGCAGTGGAATTTCAGGTGAAGGTTAAAAACAGTAGTCTTGGGATATGAAGTTACAGTAGTTACAGGAAGGTGAAAGGGAGCAGGGAACAGTTGATGGTAGAACAAAGGGTGTTGTATGGTGGGTGCAGAGCAAGCAGTGTTAAAATGAGTGTGAGAGATCATGGAGAGTGGCTTTGGAAATTGATGCGCTTGCTTTTACAGGATTTGTTTTGCTGCTTACTAGAAATCTGAGCAGTATGTGGGCCCTTACTTCTTGAATTAGTAAAGGAAGGAGTAACTTTATTTTGTCTGTGTTAGTCTTGGTAGACTTTTGTATTTCTTTCAACTAAGGTTCTTTAGGGGAAAATAAAAATGACAGGACAAATAAAACAGTACATGAGAGAAAGTGTGGGCTAACATTATACTAATGTACATACCCAGTTGAACCTCAGAATAAGTATGTTTTAACATTTTCTCTTATTCCCAAAAGTTATCTTTGAAGGGCTGCATTTAAATGAACAGCAAATATTGGAGTTTTGCCACTCTAAGTCTTTTTAGGGTAATATAGAAAGGTTATTAGAACAACTGATCCACGGATGACATTCCTTAATCTGCTGAAGTGCTGATACTCAGTATCAGGTTTTATGGGTGAATTGCTTGTCCCTTTTAGTGCATTTTTTGTAAAGCAGAATTGAGAAATTAAAAAAAACTTCATACCAAATTCTGGAACAAAAAGATCGGCAATGTTACATCCTATATAATCATTTCCTGTTGTGGATGTTGCAGCAGGTTCTTTCATCCTGTGGTAAAAAGAGTTAGATTTTGCATCTCCAAACAATGGAATACAAACAAATGCGTATCAAAGGTACAGAAGTTCTTCAAAATGTTTACAGTTAGATGGCTTGTGTTGGTTCCATAACATACACCAGCTAGTTATGTAAAAATCTTTCATAGGAAGGATTCAGTAAACTGATCAAAAAATTTCATTGTGCTCCTAAATAAATGTTGGTCTGTAGCTGTAACAAGCAGCCTAAATATGACTTCTGAAACCAATTTTGCTAGGAACTCTTTTCTTACCATTTCATATAATACAAGAAATCTAAGTAGTGTTATGAAGCAACTCAAGGGGAGCTGCTTGGAGAGCTCTGTGGTATTGTTGATGCTTTGAAGGGAAGGGATGGGAAGCGTGGACAGCAGGGTGAGGGAGGTGATACTTCCCCTTTATTCTGCTCTTGTGAGACCCCACCTGGAGTCTGCCTGGGACCCCCAACATAAGGACATGGACCTGTTGGAGCAAGTCCAGACAAGGGCGTAAAGATAATCAGAGGGCTGGAGCACCTCTCCTGTAAGGATCAGGCTGGGACAGTTGGGGTTGTTCAGCCTGGAGAAGAGAAGGCTCTGGGGAGCCCATGTAGCAGCCTTCCAGTACCTAAAGAGGGCCTGCAGGAGAGATGGGGAGGGCCTTTTTACAGGGAAGGTAGTGATAGGATGAGGGATTACAGTTTTAAACTGGAAGAGGGAGATTTTTATTAGATAGTAGGAAGAAATTCTTTGAGGGAAGTGAAACACTGGAACAGGTTGCCCAGGGAAGTTTGTGTATGCCCCATCCCTGGAAGTGTTCAAGGCCAGGCTGGATGGGGCTTTGAGCAATCTGGTCTAGTGGGAGGTGTCCCTGCCCATGGCAGAGGGGCTAGAACAAGGTGATCTTGAAAGTCCCTTCCAACTCTAACTATTCATCGATTCTGGGACTCTATGGAGAGTCTTCCCAGAGACAGAGATAGTGCAAACACATCCAACTTGTGTACTTTAACAGTAGACATATGCAAATCCTATGCAAAGATTTCCTGCGAGTCTGTACCACATTTGATGTACATCCAGATCTCTGGCACACCTGGTATCCCATTTGTACAGCAGGACTACAGTAATTTCATTGTGAAATGGACATCAGTAGAGGAAGAGCTAGTGGAAATGCTAGTGGTGTCCAAAATTCTGATAATCCTTTGGCATTCTTGTGTATGGTCAAGAGTTGTTAGAAGGACATAAGCTGAAGTTGATTCAGATACTGATTTGTGACTGTGTTGTCACTGGCTGTGTTATCACTGTTAATAGGTTTTCTTTCATGAAGAGAGAATCTTTTAGTGCCCACTGGTTCATATGATTGTTTATTGATCATGAAGTTATGATGCTGACCCAAGTGTGGGTGATTGAAATATCAGAGCGGATGGCTCTTTTAACATCAAGCCAAGCGTGAGGATAAAGCAGAAGCTAGAAAAGGCTGTTGATGAGCGACAGGATATCTGAGTCCAAGAGGACTGAGAACCAAGGAGGGCAGCAAGGCATGTTCTAGGCAGTGCAAGTAGGAGAAACAGGAGCTGAGAATTTGAGAAGTGTCATGCAGCTGGGAGAGAGATGAGGAGCAGCTAGCACTTACTGAGGGTTCGTAGCTACTTTTTACCCTGTGTATGAGTTGTGCATAGCAAAAACACGGTATGCCTGATGGAGGTGTGGATTATAAGCAAGAAAAGACAAGCCATTTTCCTATGGAAAAAGGACCACAGAGTGTCCAATGGGCTTGAAACCCTTGGATCATTAATATGCTAAGAACTGAAATTTTGAAGAAGCCAGGGGTAAGCAGCATCTTTGAACATTAGGCAGCAGGTAACTAAATACAAGTGAACAAAGGCCAAAAAAAAAAAAGCAGCCTTATTGCTGATACTCGAAAAAGTATTCCCAGAGACAAATTCTGCAATAAGCAGAGTCCTTCACTAAGTAGGGAAATTTCTAGACCTGAAAACTGTGTTTGACTTTAACCACGTGAGGGTGGGGACGGCCCAGCCACAGAATGAGCAGAGGAAGCAAGTTACGAATACTGTTTTTACCACTAGTGGTCACAGTGACACTACATTTGTATTCTGCTAAATTGTAGGCTGAAAGTATGTCAAGACCTAAAAAAAGTTTGCAATCCTGTTAATATTTGTAAACGTAAATGACTGTCCAAATGGTAGCTCCCCTATATGGATACTCTGTCTTTGCATATAATACTGAATAAATACTTGTGTATGAATGAAGACAGGAGAATTTCTCCTTCTCCAACAGGGATGTGCATGTGATACAACCAGTATCTTCTCTCTTTTCATTATGTTGCTCTAAATGTCACCCTTGTCTTAAAAAATGGTTCCTTGTCTTTGTTTATCTTCTCTCTTTCATTTCCTGTTTCAACAATTGTTTCCTTTCCCTTAGGAAAATCAGCAGCATACATCCATATTTGTCCATTTCCACGAACTTACTCCCTGACCTGGTTTTTCCTCCTAATTTTGAGAGGACAGAGGATCTGGTAACAAGTTCTTACAGGCAGAAGTTTGTGGTTTCTCTTCTCTGTATGCTGACACCTAATGGCAGGCACATACCTGAGAATTACGGGGAATTTTTTTAAGCCTTAGGTTGTTTTAAAAACCCCTGGACTGTTGCAGTTCAAAATGTGAGAGCTGGTGGGTATATTTCTGTGTGCCACTCACCGTGTTAATCCCATTCAGTATACAGTCTGAGAGGCTTTCCAGAAAAGGTGGTCCACAGAAGTGTTTACCTTTCCTAACACTGTTAATCCCCTTATTAGACTTTTCAAGAAATTTGCAATAAAGATGGAAATAAGTACTTTTTTTTTTTTTTCTGATTAGTTTATTTGCTAGAGAACTTTTCATTCTGGATTTCGATCTACAGTGTCACAGACTACTGAGCCTTCTTTCATTCATTATTCTGCAAGTTATTGTTTGTGCACAATCACCTGTACAATGATATGTGTATCTCTTTATCAAATAACATGTATATTGTTTTTTACTCTTCTGTATTGTTCTCCATCATTTCTTCCTGGCAAGGAGTCAGGGTGATGGGTGTGAGGGGGAGAACGCTGTCATCTACTATACAGTAACTTAGAGAAGTGATATTTAAAGAGGGGGTTTTGTGGAGGTGTATTTGAAATTCGTTTCTGTTTTGTTATATTACAGGCCTGAATTCAGTCAGTAATGACCTCAATAGTGCCTGTTTTAATGTAATCCCTGCTCGCTGACTGCTGTTCCAAGAATAAAAATTTAAGCCAAAAGATTTAATGAAATCCTTTGGGATTAGTGCTCACTGGGCCGGGGAAATTGCATATCAACCTTTTCTCTGTACTCTAACCATACGGTTTCATATTTGAATAGGAGGGTGTCCAAGAGAGGCAACTCTGAGTTCATCAATAATTTACATTTTTGTTAGTTACAAACCTGGTATTTGGGATTCTGTTGCCATAGCAATCCATCTGGGCCTGAACGGATAGTGTTTTAAGTGGTGGTTGTATAGGGATTCACAGTGTGTGCTTTAAATCCCTTCTAAACTAATCCTCAGATCTGTTCTGTGACTTACTTGAGGCTTCAACAAAATCAATGTTACTCACAGTGAAAAGTTTATGCTGAGCAAATTAAGCTCATAAAATATTAGAATATGCATATGATTAAAGACTGTAAAGTCCATAATGTATGACAATTTCTGTTTCAATATGTGAACCAATTAATAAATGCCCAGAACCCCATTTTTTTCAAAATACATTTAATTTGTTGCACATTATGCAACTAGAAATTATCCAGACTCTGTACTGGTTATTAGCTAATTTAAACTTCATAATCGAATGCTAGCCTCATTTTCCCAGATGTCAGTTCTATGTTTTACAGAATGTCAGTCTATTCATGATACTGTATAACTTCCACTTTCAATTAATCTGATTTTCTCTCATAAATAATTCCAAAGCAGAGAATAAAATTTAAAATTCTCGTTTTGGTTTCTAACACTAATAGAGCTGGATTTTGAGGCTCTGCTGCTAAATTCAGCAGGTTAAACACAAACAGTTTTTTGTTTGAAGTTTGTATTTTCTCATTTTGCCTCCTAAAATTACAAAATGGTTTGTTCAAAACTTCCCACATATATGCCATATAGAGGGATGTCCTCAAGTTTGAAAGACAATCAATAAATTCCTCAGCAAATGTGGGCTAAATTTCAGCTCTGTCAAAACCAAAACCTTCCTGAAACCGATTTCCAGAGCTTGTAGTTCTTCATAAGAAAAATCTTGTCCAGTTGTGTTCTCGAACTGTCACTAAATCGTAATAATGATGTATTAGCAGATCTTTATCACTCCAGAGTATAGAGAATCAGTTTGCAAAATTTTACTTCAGTGCTTGAAAGAAGAGAGAGAAGAATACTGAAATAACAGCCATATGCTCTACTAATGAGTGTTTAGCCCATAATCCTAAACAGACAAAAATTGTTTCTTTGTGGAGTTTGTAAAAGATCACACAGTTCTTCCTGGCAGTAAAAATAGTATTAGAGTAAAGAAATTACAGATGGACTAAGAGAGCTTGAGAAATCTTTAATTACCATGCAACATCCAATATCCCTTCCATCTTTTATGTTACAGTTTACATTAAATAGTGAAACATGTAATAGAAGGCGCACGCTTTTGCCATGATTCTGTGATGCTATAAACATTCTTTGTCACCTGTAATAAATGTAAATCTACTCTGTTTCTGTATCAGTTAAACAAGTTTCCCGAGAATCTCCTCCTTGCAGCGGGGTAGGGTTTTATTTAATGAGCAAAGAGCTGCATGTATATTCTTTGATTCATTGTGGCTGACTGAATTTTATTTATTTTAGATATCCAGGTCTTCTACCCCAGCTTAATGGAACTATTTCCATAATTGCTTACCACTAAAGGTAGCTGGGAACAGAGAGCTTAGAATTAGAAAGGGGTTTGTTTTGATTGGTTTTGCGTATCCTTATGACTAACTAAAGTAAAAGTTGCAGATCATTTACATGATTACTTACCCAAAAATTACATGCCCTAAAGTATCTTCTATAGCTACCATTTGTAAAATACAGATTATGCTTCAAAGGGATATTATGAAATGTATTCAGGCATATCAAAATGTGTTTCTGTTGATTTTTCCAATGGTTTCATTAGGAAAATCTTCCCTTGCAAATATTATTGAAATGAAAAGGGAGCCTTGGAAGATACTAGCAGTATGACAGATGCTATTTGTAGCTCTGGAAATGTAGTTGTCACTGCAGGGGATCTCCTGCACTGAGGACCCACAGGAGTCCATAACCAAGGGTGAATGAATTAATCTTCCAACACAACTAATAAAAAAATAACCTGTCTTTAATACTAAGTGACAGAAACAAAGTTGGTATTTTTTTTTATCTTTCTCTAGAAATGCAAATCTTTCCTGTTTATTTCTCTCAATTTATATTTTAGCTCTGCAAGTGCTTGCAAAGAGTGCTGGCATTTAGTCTCCTTGATTACGGTTGATTTTTATTGATTGTTTTTTACTTATTTATTCCAGATCTGCATTATGTTTTTCATATATTTCAGAAACTCCGTCTGTCAGCTTCAAGGGTGCAGGCGGGCTGTCTCTGCACTTAATGAAGCACCACACTTATTCATGGTTTCACTTAAATTTGCTTCTCCAATCTAGCATGTAACCTGTATTTCTGTTCACTTATTTCCAATTAATACTCAAGTAAACATCTGTCTTTCCTTTCCATTTTCTGGTCTTCGCAGCAGAAGGAAATGGTTAATCTTCTGAAAGGCTCAGTAATAATATGACACAGCTTGACACAGACAGCTTAGAGAAACAGGGGAAGATTGAGACACTGAACCGCAGAGCAGGTGTGACTCTGGGTGTTAATTTCTCTAAGGCACTTGCAGCTACCTCTGTTCAAATGCAAGATGTACACAGAAACCTGAACCAAAACCCCAGCTCTGAACCCCAGGAGAAGATTGAGATTAGCGCTTTTAATTGAAAGCTGTCTCTGAGTGTGTCTGAATTTCAAATCCCTCGTTTTGGGAGGGCTTGAATGGCAGGGAGAGGCAAAGTTTTGGTTGAACCCGTTCAAGAGGTATTTGAGTACGGCAGTTCACATTAGGCCTGTCATGGCCTGTGCCGGGACATTTTATACAGCTAATAAGGAGTACCAAGCAATGTGAGGCCTGCTAAGGCTACTGTCAGATGTATTGCAAACCCTGGGAAAGAAGCGAGCTGATTCCACCACCATCTGAATCATTCTGAACCCTTTCAAAAACAGGTTTCATGTTATTGTCCAGCTAACTTTGCATTGTTAGAGTGCCCCACAACCCCTGGCATGACCAAATAGGGTAGTAGGTAGAAGGGCTAACCTCTACAGTTCAGAAAAGTTTAAAAGTTAATAACAACATAATATCGTATGTTTTGAACTCACATCTATAGAGCCCTCAACTCCAAACAGCTGTTACTTGTTGCCTAACAAGTTTCTTCAGTAGACTGACATGCAAGTGAGTGATTTCTGGGTTATCATAGGTATTGACAGAACTATACAGAATGCAATATTAATTTCTTACTAAAATGGAAGGGAAAATTAGATTTTTTTACTCAGTTTTGTTCTGAATCTTTTATTATTTGAGATGTGGTGCTTCAGGGCATGCTCTAGTGTCCTGCTCTAGTCGCCAAGACTGTAGGAGTTTTTTGTGTGTGTATGGTTGGACTCAATGATCTCAGAGGTCCTTTCCAACCATGAAGATTCTGTGATTCTGTAACCTGGTTAATTTAGAGTGAGATGCTGAATGGAATCATGATTTGACTTTTTTTTAAAGACCAGAGTAAGGGTTGATGTGATATTGTTTGACAATTTTATATAAGAGCGGTTTCATTTTCCTCTGACAAAGTTGATGTAAAATTAAAAATACATTTGCCTATCTTGGTAAGTGTGCTCCCATTTTCAACTGCATCAAAATTGGTCACCTTCACATTTAAGTGCCTTCACAGCTTGATCCTGTCTGCTCTTTCACATCAGTGTTACCCGTATTGCAACCCTTATTGCCCATAGTCCAAATTTTCTCCCTTCTCTCATGCAATGTTTATTCATGATAATTGTTAACAGTAAAAATCTGCAAAGCCACTATGCTGTGTTCCTTCAAATCCTGCCTTAAAACTCACCTCTGTTGGAGTGCCTGTAAACTGCCCAAGAAAGGCTAAGCAGCTGGTGTGCTTATTCTGCTAATTGTCTGCATGAAACAGTGGGAGTGAGGCATTAGATACTCCTCTACAGCATGTCACACTCTCCTTCAGATGCAGTAGGGGAGGCTGTGGCTGTCATTGGAGGTACACATTGTTTCTTCCTTAACTCCTCAGTCTAATGGGATAATCCAGCCAAGGTCTAATAACAGCGTGAGAATTTAATTTTGACCAGAGGATTGCCAGCCTAACAAGTGCAAAAGCCGGTCACCTTCTCTGCACTGGGGAGAGCTGTAGGTGCCCAGATGCAATTCAGATGCCCAGAATCTGGTATGAAGTTTCAAAAGAGATTTGTCCCCTGGGCTGGTGGATTTCCCATCTCTGCTACCTAAGACTGGCAACTTTGCCTTTTCAGGAAAAAGAGTGATGTTGATTTTCTCTTACAGATGCTTTCACAAACACCAAGGTTTTAAATCTTGGAGTAAACCAAAAGTAAATATGAAAATGACAAACTTCTGTGGCACAAATGAAAGTAGTTAGTTTATTTTATGTAGTGATAAATGCATGTATTTGTTTTTTCTTACAGAAACGTGGAGTCCTGAATAAACAGAGAAGAGAGTTAAGCACAGAGTCTGTATTGTGAACAGTAAGTGACCAGATTACATACTCTAAATATAAACACTATTTGTTCTTCTGTTTTCTTTCTTACTCACAGTTGGTTTAACAAGTGTAAGAAATTAGTGCAGTGGTTATTTCTGCCTTTTATCCAACTCAGTTTCATTTCACAGGGGCAGACTTTTATTAATCCTATAATCATCTTAAGTAAGAACTCCAGGTAATCCACACAATGTGTCTTCGTCGCTGCCCATACTGAAAATGCTGCCTCTTTCTTCTCAGTAAAAGTGAGTTGTAATATTAGAAGGTACCAAAAATAATACTACGCTAACATTTGCTCACACCTGAAATTTTACAGAAAACCACCTGTAACAGTGTAGTAAGATCCTGTTGGGTCAGGACATAAGTAAGAGAGTTCTATAGGTTTGCGTTAAACACTTAATCACTGACTAATTGTTCTGAACTGTCATGGTCAGAGCTGTGCTCTTCACTGCACAGTATGGCCAGTCACAATGCATGGCTGCACTGGCCTTTGATAACTACAGCTTTATAAATCATCAAGAAATTACAGCTACTCACTGAGACAAGAAAATGAGCCATGGTTGTGTTGCGGATGATATTATTGGTGTTGTCCTTTGCAAAACCTCTCAGGCTGCTGGTGTAGTACCAGACATGATACAATGACACCGCTTTTACAGCCAATGCTAAATAATATGCCCTGGGAAACGTAGGAGGTTATACGGGTGTCCTCCATTACTGGGTATTAAAAGGTGGCAATATCCTTCGAGAACCAAAGTGGGTGAATGTGTCTTAAGGCATTTCTGTTCACAGTTCCAACAAAACAGTCCCTCTATGCTAGCTGCTAATAAAGCCTGCCTTTTTGTGTTAGAAGATTGTAGACAGTAAGTAATAGAGAATATATGCTCTTCAGTACCATTCTGCTTATAGAACATACATTTAACAGTATATCATGCAGCAGAATTGGAGGAATTTTATTGTCATAAACAAAAACTCTGTTCATTTAGCCAGACTGGCCTATGGAACAAATTAGTTTTGGATAGAAATAAATCTTGAATATTTTTTGGCAAGCAGTAAAAAGAAAATTCTTTGCTGGAATATGTATAAACCTCTAGTAGCCAAAACACTCCCACTATCTCTCTGGGCAACCATGTTCAATGATGAGTTTTAATATTACGATTAATCAGGCAACATGAAAGGAAATGTGTGACACTTCACTGAAGCTGAGGGCAACATAACTCTTGTTTGAAAATCTGTATGACAATTTATACCACGTACCCAACTGTGCTACCAGTAAACATTTTTAGACATAAAAATCATAAATATGTTCCCGAAAAAATCAGTTTTAAAAAAAGCTTCTCAAAGCTCCTGTCTCACCTATCTACTCCTCTTAACTTTCCCTTGCTTCTTCTGTCAACATACATTCCTTTCATTTTCTCTTCTTCCTCCTGTGACTCTTGTGGCTTGTATTTCCTATGTGCTGTCACACCTCTCTTCACCCTTTATCCTTCCAGTCTTTTCACCTACACAGCTATTTGCTCCAACTTCATAGTTTCTCCTCACGTCTCCCACACAGGGCCATTTCCTCTTCCTCTTGGCAGAGCTGCATTGCAGAATGGTCCTCATCTATGGCGGATTTTGAGCTTGCTATTTCTAGGATCAAATAGATACCTTGCAGACCAAGTGCATTATTGGTATTGTCAGGTAATAATACACAGAATAATGCCACATAGCTCTATCTAAGAAACTTGGGCAGGGTTACAACAGATTGTAGGACGGGTCAGCTCTTATGATTTTTATTTGCCATGTGGAAAGATAGAGTGGAACCTTTGGCAGTTGTTATTTAATGCATGGGATACCTGCAACCAAATCTATTATGCTTTTCTCTTCAATCCTAAGTTTTGGCAGCAGATGATAGATAGTTACATGCATAAATAATTAGCAATTCCAAGCAATTTGTATAGTTAACTGACACATGTATACAAAAAATACAGGAGTTGTTATAGAATTATTTGTAGAAAGTAAATTTCACTACTGCAGGCACTTGCAGATTTTCTCCTCACTTGTATTCCTGTGTTGAGTGGCCAGAACTCACAGGCAGCTGTCTCAGAATAGCATGGATTTATTTGTGTATAGTGAGAAAAAATTAATCAACTATTACTGGTACTCCATCACATACAAATTCTCTCTCTCCTGCTGGCAGAATAGGTTGACAGAACCTTTTCATAGTATCCATCAGCTGATTTTATCAGTCATGGTATTGTCATTATAAACTACAAATGATCTAACAATGAATATATAATTACAGAAATGAAACTGTACAGTGGTTATTTAACATTTGTAATGTGTAATTTATTTAACTCTCTTTGGAATATACATGGGAAATTAGAATAATAAAACAGAAATAAAATGATGTTTATCTCTCTACCATCATCAGTGAGGAGCAATGTTGCCAGCTCGATCAGGCCATGCATTCAGCCCTGTAGGGAAGTTCACATATACTACATTTGGGCCTGCTTAAAACACACTTGTGAACTGAACCATATATTCTTTATACACTAAGCAACAAGTCATTCTTTTGACACTAGGACTGATACATTGTGGATCTTCATTATAAAATACTTTTCTTTTTTTTTCCCTCAACCTGAATAAAACCCTAAAATTTAATGTATCCAGTGCTGAGATGCAAAATATTGGATTCTAGATATAGGAAGAAGATAAAATGAATATTCTTATTAAGAATAGGATAAAATACAAGTCATAATACATACTATATTTTGTGGGTTTTAATGGTTCTCATCTTTCTTTTAAATGGAAGGGCCTTTTGGCTTTGGTATTGCAAAAGATCACAGTCATTCTTTGTGGAGGAGGGGAAAAAATCTTGCAATGTGTTCCAAAAAAAGTGTCCCTTGTTCTCACGCAGTCAGCAACCATCAAATTTAATCTGCCACATACTTTGGTTTATCAAATAGTTGACATCATTGATGTCTGCTGGTTAACAACAGTTTTTTTCGTTATTGTTGTTTAATAAAGACGGGTTCGAGTAATATGACATAAATTAGGAGGCTGCACAAACGAAGCACTGATACAGGAGGAGGAGGCCAAACTATGCTCTGCTGGGGGCGGATGAGAGGGGGCTTGGCCTGCTGAAAGTGATTGTACAGGCAGTTTGGCTCCATAACATGTAGAGGAACTAAGTTCATGTTAGACTTGCCATTAGCTCATGAGCACACAATATTACCATTGTTTACCTCAATATCTATTTCAAAAGTTAGAGGGTTTTATATTTTACCTTTTACTATATTATATCCAGAGGTATGTAATGTACCAGAGATGAAGTAGCTAAATGAAGGGTTCCTTGGGTTTGGAAGGGTCAGTTTTGTAAAAGTTGAATTTATGAGCCGTCAAAAGGAAATGAGCCTGTGGTTTCTGAATGTTCTCTACTAATCACAATAATCTTCCCTCACATTATGATTTCAATCTTTCACTGCAATATAGTAATCTAGAAGCAGCATGGAAGTGCCTTCATTCCCTGTGCTCCCAGGTTTTGTCATTGCCCATTAAAATTCATGTGCATATACTGCAGGCTTGGATAAAATAGTTCATTTGAGTGTTCACACTACCTGAATTCTTTAATGAGGTCTTCCCCTAAATTAGTTTTACTTTTTTTTTTTCTCTCCCACAGTGGAAGCATGAACTTCTGGTAAATTATATAGTCACATTTGCATAGTGTAAAGGTTTTTATTTTGTCACTGTTATGGTAATCATGTTAAAACTATTTGGAGTAGTATATTCTCTGTGACTCATATGCTTACAGAATTCTGTGCCTCACAACCTCATTTTTCTTTTTTTTTATTGATCTGGTATTTCAGACGCAGCTTTGCATTTTTTTAATGTGAGATCTCTGACACAGATTTAGATTCTGTACTGCTTTGAGGAATGCTAGTTATGCAACCTAATTTTGCAAAATGGCTCTGTGTTTGTACTTCCCTGGGGCTTCAGTTTAGTTGTCATCTATCATTTTAGCACCGTGAGTGATTATTCTCTACTATTTAATTTATCTGCTGCAGCTTCTCAGCTTTTTCTTCAATTGGTAAACACATACTTTTCTAGACACATTTTCAAATGATGTGTTTTCCAAGTGCCTCAGAAGTCATGTAATCGTATTTTTCTCAGCTGGGAATTTAACCATTTAAGCCATTAAATGGTTTCAATAAATTATCGGCTGATATTTTGTCTATTACTTGGAAGCTTTGCATAGGAAATCTGTGTTTTATTTTCCATTTTTCGATGTTATTGTATGTATTTATTATAAAATACAACCGTATTTACCAACTGCTGCTGTTTTGTCCACCAGAAAACAGTGAAAGAACTGAGCAGCTTTTTCAAGTGTAGGAGCCAAATGCATAGGCTGCTGCTGCAGTAGACTTAAACCACCTTTGCACATTAGTTTTCAAAAGCAAAATATTTATTAGCTTAATTTGCTCTTTGGAATTACACAAGCTAGCTTCAGTCAGTAGGGTTAACATGTGCTTGTTTTCTTGTGTGCTGTGTTCCTGTGCTATAATTTGCTGTTTTCCAACACTGCACTGAATATCAACTTGGCTGTGATTTTACATCAGGCTCTTTCAGAGTAACACAAAGTTTCCCTTTAAAAAAGGGGTGGGTTTTTTGCATTAAGTCATACTGTGTGTACGCATGGCCGCAGTTTTACACAATAACTGCAGCAACTTCCAAGAAGCTGCTCTGATGAACTGCTTCTGTGATCCACATATCGAAGAAGTTTTGATGTCAAATTTTCTTCTCTCTTGCAGTTGTTATTATGGCTCTATTATCTGTGGTTTTGAATGCATAGGTTGATAATTTGTTTTGATTTTGTTTTATTTTTTGGTTGCTGACTGTATTTAATATTTGTGATTAAAATCTCTAGGTAAGAAGAATTACACTGTGTCATCATAATGCAGCTTTGCTGATGTTGGTAACTGCTATTGTAGTCCTGTCTTTAAATACAATCAAACAAAATGAGTAGACATCTGCAGCATTACGTGCTTTTGGGGGCAGTTTGGTGGTTTGTTTTTTTTTTNTGTGAGAGCGAGTTTTAATCAGTACTTACCTTTTGTTTCTAATTCTTAATCTCAATCACAATCCTCTTTTAAAGACTACCGGATTAGCTTTTGATATGTATCATAGTAATTTCTGCTAGGTGAATTGTAGCCCATATTTTGTTTGAGAACTGGTGATAGCCAGTTCTGTCACTGTTATGTCACTGCTCTTCTAGTGACTTACACTTCAATTAGGAGCTAAGAGGGTAGACTTTCTTGTCAACTCCGCCATTTGGTGTTTATGGTACATGAAGGTTAACTTAAAAAAGAACTAAATATGATACAACTGATTACCTACATACAAGTTACGGTGACTCCCTAGTATGGAGTCGGTATTAGCTAAGGAACATTATTTCACAGTTTTGGATCCTCTCCAAGTATGAGTTTGTTCTTCAATGATGATTTTCTTTGGTTTCCTTCTTTCAGAGTTTGATGCTATAAATCTTATTTCGAAGACATACAGCCATTATAAACATCACATTTTGACAGCTTATCTTATGTGAATGAAACACATTCAAATACGTTTATTGAGAAATGAGAAAAGATGCCTCTTAGGCCTGCTTGCAATCATATCTTTAAGTTACTAGTATATTGACATTTATCTCGGAAAATACAGACAGAATAGGAAATTCAATTACTTTACCATGTAAACAAAAATGTTTTGCAAAGCCATTACTGCAGATAGCACAAAAAAATGTATTTTACAATGTTAATCCGACATGTTTATATTTATATCTGAAGTGCAAAATTAAGTATATTTGGAAAAACCTGATTCTTTGGATTAGGATTTTTGAGCAGGGAAAATATACTTTAGATCAGCTAGGAGTATTGTGGAATGCTCTGGAATATATGAAATACATTAGGAGGGTGTCTGCAGTGTGCTTCTGCTGTTGTACCTTCAGTTTTGTACCGCAAGCTAAAGTGGCAAAGACATGGTTTTGCTATGAGAGGAGACTCTGCACAAGGGCTTTTACAGCAATATTGATTGATGTATTTCATACTCGTGACTCTTGTAACTATGCTAGAAAAGGGAACAACAGTGATTCGAGCTGAACGCACAAGTTTTTGAACATGGTGGTCATAAAACATATAACATACATACCATGTTTCCAGTCTCACCAGTAAAAAAGCCTTAGTTAAGCTACTAAAGATACAAAGATTTTGCTTTTCCCATGTACCTTGTATTTGGGAGATTTTCTCATTACTGCCTGATTTCCACTGCTGCTTCAGTCCCTCCAAAATCTCAAGGTTTAGAAGTGTATTATTTATTGAAAGGTGAGATTTTCATTCAGTCACATGGAACCCAGAGCTGGAGCTTCCAAGGATAACTCCCAAACATTTATTGCAAAGTTTGGCAATACTGTGTAAAATGCATGATAGCCTGGAGGTCTCTGCTAGTACTGTACAGCAGTAGTACACTTTGATCTTTCACATAACAGGTCTCCCAATACCTTTTCATTTCTCACAGAAATAGTGCCCAAGCTGCTTTTACACCATAAGCCTATTTCACTCATCCTTATAAGTTGTGATGCCAAGTGAGAATATTTGTTTTAGGAAGAAGGATGAGAGAAAAGGAATAAGATGTCATTTAGACAGTGCAACCTTAACTATTTTTTGATGGGATTATGCTCTTAGAAGTGTGTCTCAGTGTTTGAATCTTAAGTTTAAATGAAATGCTTAACACCAACAGAGTTTATTTAACGATCTAATTTTACTTTAGGGATAATAATTTTAAGAACTTTAAACTACATTAAAGTATTAGTCAATAAACCACTAGCTATTAAACTGTTAATAGTTTATCCTGCAGATAACAGTGATTCTTTTTGGAGAGTTATGGTCTATTGGGCAAATATGCATTTAGGGAGGCTTTAAAATGGGAATTACATCTAAACTTTACAATTACGTACTTCGACATTTCTTAAGCAGAAAAGAATCAATAGCTTTTTATATATGAAGCCATATGCTCCTCAAAAAGATCTAAATGTTTTCAGTACACAGCTAAGCTTATAAGGAATTGTTACATCTCAGTTGCTCTACTCTCGTCATTTTTGTATTTTCTCTGGAGTTTGACTATTTGCAGCCTCTGCGTCTGGAGCTATGGTCTGTCAGTGCAGACACTTCAGCTGCACTCTGGAAAACCAGTCCCCATCCCAGTCCTTGTGGACTAGTTCCATATCCATTTAAAAAGAAGGGAAGAATTTGAAATCTGACTTCCCTTAAAAAACAATTGTTCAAAAAAATAGTTTATATATAACTTCTATGAAGCCATTGTTAATGTACAGGGCTTTTGCTAGCCCTCTCTCTGTGTGTTTTATTTTCACATATGATTTAAAGACTGTTTCTTCCAGAAGTAATAATTATCATTTCGATTAGTAATCTGCTCAGTAGGCCTAATACTAAATCACAACTGGAATTCAACTTACACTAATTGTCTTTGAAGCAGAACGAGTGGTTTTATGCATGTGGGAAGCAGTGTGATGCTATCCAATCCCATCATGGGTCACACACAATGACTTTCACAGCTTTCTGGCATTCACAAGGGTGTGAGAGCCCCCTCATATGTGGGCTGTCCTTCATGGCTGGTCAATAGTGAGACTTCATGTCCTCCAGTACTAGTAGGGATGGATCACACTGTTAAGTTCTATCCTGAATTCTCGCGCTTGCCAAGCCTTTTTGGTGTGATTGTCCCTTTTTCATTTATATGTATCTTGTGTCACATTTTCACTGTGCTATTCAGAAAAAGAACTTCACTTAACTAACTTTAAATTAGTTTTGGGATCCTTTTTCCTGTAAAATTTTTCTTCACAGCTTGAGGCATGCTTATGTAGACTCCCCCAAAAAAGGGGAAAAAAAAGAATAAAAAAGATGAGAAACAGAGAAAAGGCATGGAAGAAATCCCGATGTTCAATAGTGACATTTTCCACAGATATGTTAGTGGACATGAGCAACTTGCTTAAACCCCCTGAGTGCTTTCTCTTTAAAAATGGATATGGTGGTACATAAAAACTTTCCAGGGAGTTTGCAATTCACTCCTGTAGTGAAGTAGATAGTATTGTTACTGGCATGTAAAGAATGAGCTGATACTATTCAGTTATTGAGAAGACCTTGAAGAACTACAGAACTATGTACTGCTGTTACTTATCGTTATTCTTTCAGACACTGAGTCTGTTCTGAATATTGATTTGTCCAGCAGCACATACTTCTTAGAAAACATCAGTGGGTTGGTCTGTTTGATAAATGTGTTCATCAGTACCTAATTATTTTTAATATATGTTAAAAGAAACTGTGATTATATCTGTTGCTAAGTAACTATGACTTTAAAAAAAATTTACTTGGTGTTTCCTGATCTTAAAAATATCTGTATAAGACTGTGAGCAAACCCTAAAAACATCAAACAGATTTTTTTGCTGCATGTTTTAAATCATTATAAACTCTCCTTGCCTCCCTTATTCATTCTCCTGGGAAAAAACCAACAGAGTGTATAAGCCTCAATAATGAGATGGGGCTAGGGAAGAGGAAGCTCTGGTATAATTATTCTCATCTGCTGCAAACTACTATTACATCTAGCCCCTTACTGTTTCTGATTCTCATTTCTTGTTTCATTTTTGCTTATATTCCCATATTTCTCCTTTTGCTGCTATCTTATTGGCAGCTCTGCCTAAATCTTTCTTTCCTTTGTAGACCTACCTTGACCATACTCTTATGGAAAAGATCCCCCATTCCCTGGTGTCGCCTAATTTGGTTTTAGTTTTTTGTTGTTTTTTTTTTTCTCTAGTTTCCATAGTCCCTGATCTTCTTCATAACAGTGCTTTCAAAAGGATAACAATAGGGATAAAATACGGCTTTTTCAACTTACATCTGCTGGAGTGCTGTAACCAGGTTGTGACTGACCTTGCAAAGAAGTACTCAAGCTGGGATGTACTCATTTATGTGATCAGCAGTGTACCTAGATAGCAAGTACTTGGTTTTTATATGTACATTCCTTCCTCCTCATGCTCAGATATCTTACTGTCATGCTACGGAACAATGAGGGAACCTGGAGTTTGTACCTGTTCCCTCTGTGTTTGTTTCCTTGACATAACCTCAGGGCTCTTTGGGAATCCTTTTACCCCCGTCAGCAAACTCTCTTTGTAGCTTTGCTTTCTGCTACTTCCTTCCTTTTCTGTGTACTATGGGCATGGGGCTATACTGTTATGTTGTTTCGGACAAAACACACTAAATTTGCTTATAGATGATACATGAATACACTATCTGTGCCTTTTTGTTGGTAGTTAAACCCTTAGCTTTAGCATATAGTACTTTCTCCAAATTATCTGCCTATAGCAGGCTGTGTCTGATTTGTTGGAAGAGCTTCTGTTTTCTGCTGATTAGATATTTTACTAAGAGCTCAAAAATACCTCACGTTTGTGTTTCTTCCTTTTTTTTTTTTTTTTTGCATGCATGCGTGCATGTTGTCTCGCTTTTGCTCTCTCTCCCTTGCTTTTTTCCTGGTTTGCTGGAACATTATGTCCTTAGTTGTCAAATAGCTTTCTCTCAGCTGAAGTTGCAATGCTGCATTGAAAGAAATCAGCCAGAAGCTCTGGAAAACAATTTATTTTTACAGTGAAACTCAATTTTAGGATTCTTAAATGAAGTATTATTAAAAATACAGCATTAGACTTGGGAAAAGGAATCTCTTAAGATTTATCATGGAAAAATGGGAAAGCTATGATAAAATTAGGAAAACTTGGGGGCTTATTTGAATCTGTTTGTTTCTACAGACTAAATAAAGCTCTGTTATATTAACCCTAAGTGTTCTTTTATTTGTTGAAAGTATTAAATCAGGTTTACAGCATCTCTTCAATATTAGCTTCCCAAGAACAACGCCACCAAAGTGCAACTATCAGTCAGCTTTGTGATAAAGATACAACGCTGCAAATAAATATGGGTGATTAAGCAAGTTGTTGTTTTTCAGCAACTTCACATCCATTTCTGTGCAGTATCAAGAGGAGATTTCTAAAATTTGCGCAGGGTTCAATAAACTGTTGAGCAGTCTGTGTTTACTGACTAATAAACTAGTTTTGTGAGTCCATCTATTGGTCAGTAAAGGAGAAGGAGATGGGTTATGAGGTATAGAGTATCATGACTGCATGGTACAAGGAAAGCAGTTATCTGTAGAACTGTATGACAGTTGTGAATTATTGTTGCTTAAGAACATCGTGCCTGCAAGGACACACTAAAGCCTTCTATAAGGATTCTTTGTGAAGTTGATGACTGAGATATGAGTAAAGGCCTTTCTGTAGTGCTCAACACTGTGTGTGGCTTTCGAGAGGTGAATCAGCATACAGCATACCTGTCCCCATTTAGCCTTGCCTAGAGATACATTCTGGTTACCAAAATGTTGCTTCACCATTTTTTTAGCTTAGGACTACAATGTAAGTGCTGTCACAACTTCTTTAGCAAAAAGTTATGACAAGGTAGTTGGAGCTGTGTCAGTTGATTGTGTAGTATGGTGCAACCTACCTTATGGAAATTCTCTTAAACTGGGGATTTAGAAGTACTTATTGGGAGATTTAGGTACTGGTTACATGTACACTTTTTTTTAAAGTTAGTTGAAACATAATTACTACTACTCAAGGGAATAAGCAGGAGGAGCAGATGAACCCTGGATTCCAGTCACGATTTTAGATATCACAAATAAGAAACCTTACTGATACCAAGAAAACCACACCAAAATTAGAGAACAGGAGATGTCAGAATGTTTCTAAATAGAAGCATTCATCAGCTGTCGTGCTGCTGACTTCTTAAGTTCAGTTATCCTGTTTGGACTTGGTGTGGTGCCAGTAGAAAGAAGGATTTGTTCATTTATTTTTTATGTACCAGAAATGTTTTTTAGACTGCCTGTAAAAATAGTTAGAAAATACAGTATGCTATGTATTCTGTACTAGATAGAAAAGAAAAATTGGGGACTTACAGTGATAATACAAAAGAGGAGGGACGAAAGATCATAGTTACTTAGATTTAAAAGGGATCTCCATAGTAATGGCATTTATTTAAGATACTTAATAAAAGTATTGTTACTTCTTAATTCTCTGATTGGGTGAAGTTTATTTGATTGCCTAGAATTTGATGTGACTTGTAACATCAATTTCTGTCAGGGCAAGAGATTGAAATTGAGCAAATAAGGGTGAGCAGGGAAAAATAGGGGTGATATTCTTTATGATCGTCTTCAATGGTCAGAAGGCTGCAGCACTTGTCCTGTGAACAGAGGTTGAAAGAGTTGGGGTTGTTCAGCCTGGAGAAGAGAAGGCTCCAAGGCGACCTTATAGCAGCCTTCCAGTACCTAAAGGGGGCCTAAAGGAAAGGTGGAGAAAGAATTTTTACAAGGTCATATAGTGATAGGACGAGGGGTAATGGCCTCAAACTGAAAGAGGGGAGAATTAGATTGGATATCAGGAAGAAATTTTTCACTATGAGGGTGGTGAGACACTGGAACAGGTTGTGCAGAGAAGCAGTGTATGCTCCATCCCTGGAGGTGTTCAAGGCCAGGCTGGATGGGGCTTTGAACAACGTGGCCTAGTGGGAGGTACCCCTGCCCATGGCAGGGGGATTGGGACTAGGTGATCTTCAATGTCCCTTCCACCCCAAACCATTCTGTGATTCTTTAGTAAAGTAAGAGGTAACAGCAGTATATGTAAGAAAAGAAGAGACCCAAGAATTACGATCTGAAGGCTGAATTTTCTTTATTTAAGGATGAATATTTATATGTTTACATCTGAAAGATGTAAAAAAGCTGTAATGTAAAGGATGTTTTTTATACATATGAGTTAGCTGTATTGGTAAGCAAGAGCAATGGCAGCTGGAACTGGCATTCTTAGCTAGAAGAATGAAGGTATAGATCTTGTCAAAACACTAGTAAGCTCCTCTAGATACCCTGATGACAAATTGCCACTGGTCGTATTTCTCTTGTGGTTGCCTTGACCTCCAGTATATTTTCTGTAGAACTCCTGTCATTTTCACCCAAAATATGAGTAGCCATTCAGAAAGCTTTACATTTTTCTTCTAGATTTTGCCTGGTAAAAAAAAAAAACAGTAGAAACGTTTGCAGTGACAAATGGTATCTGATCTGTAGGCAAGAGTTGCTGTACTCTGAAATGATCTAGAATGGCATCTCAGATGTTCTCACAGTTAGGTGTCTGTAGTTTATATTGATGCTTATTCACAGGTTAAATGGCTTCCAGTGTGTAGGTTTTGTACACAATTAATGAACAACTGTAATTTGGGAAACTGGTAATGGTACATGCACATCACTCAATTTCAGTACCTTTCTGGAGTGCATGTGGAAGCAGCTTGACTACTTAAGAGAGCGTATGTATTTCTGTGTGTTAGGACTTGACTGTCTATTTAATTTACACAAATATATTTTCCTTGGTAAGCAAAGTCATCTATTGCTTTTAAGGTTTTTTGACATGAGCTTATCCACAGTTTGACTGCCTTGTCATTTTCTGATGCTGTTAGTGCAGTGATACTTCTCTTCCGGATGAAATTCACTGACGCATCACTTTTCTCCCCACCCTGGAACAATGAGTTCCAATGCAATACTTTCTTTAGTATTGAGTTTTATTGCTTTGCTTTTGGATGGAGTTTCATATATCAATATTACTAATTACCTTACCACCTTGTGATAGGATCACCAATAAAATACTGTACAGTCCATGGAAAATTCAGAAGAATTTACATAGTTACTGTAGACTTAACATGTACTCTGCTTTGATTGTCTCACCTTCCTTGGATGTTTGTACCCAGTGCCTTATTAACTCATGTAAAAAAGGCAATCTTCCCATCAGCAGTCCTAAAAGAGAACCTATGAAATCTATTACAGTCTTGTACAGAACAGGTAAATGCTTTGAGTGGTGCTCAGCTGTACTCCTTGTGTATGGAGGAGAGTGTGGCAGACGCTTTGCCAGTAAAACAGTGTGATCTGTGGCAAGGGGATGATCCTATGCAGGACATATTTGCTGGCACAGCTCACAGTCTACAGTAATAGCCACTGGAAAAATGCTGGCTAGAATGGGGAAGTTTTGTGAGGAAAGATTCAAATTATATTTGCTTGTAGCTTTTTCATAAAACTCTTATTTCATTTTCCAAAACAAAGAAATTTCTCTCCTTTGGTGGAAAATAATTCACATTTCTGCTGTAGTCAATCGTTGTTGCTAGGTAGGATGTGAATTCTAGGTAGGTAAATTCTGCTAATAAAGAAGGTGGGTCAGTTGCAGGTGATCTTACTCTCCTTTATTATGATGCGTGGGTTTATTCCTCCTTGGTTGTTTTGGCATTTTTTTCTTTCTTTTTTGTTTGTTATTTATTTATGCATGATACTATGTTATTCTTGGTATTAGGCATCTTACTGTGTATGTGCCTTACATTTAATATTGTATTTGGTTTTATTGCATTTGGATGTGCAGTTGGTTAGTAAATATTTATTAATGTCTATATTGTCTAACCTTACGAGCCTCAAAACTTGAGACCTTGGAAATAACTTCAAGAATTTGTCATGATCATCGGACATGTCAGGAGACCCTATACTTTAAAAAAGTTACCTTTCCATACCAAACAGTTAAATTCTGTAATTCTGTCATATCCAGAGCAGGGAGCCAGATAACATGTTGCAGTCTACTTTTGTTTAGTCACTCATTCTTCTCCCACTTACACAATTTGTCTTTACGTCTGGTTGTGGAAACTCAGCTTTTTCTCTAGTGCTTACAGTGAATAGCACTTGTTATCAGGACAAGCAATCACTTCACCCCCAGGTTACAGAAATGCTGCTTTTTAAACTAGCAGCTGAGTGTTACTTCTGGAGACCCCATTTAGAAAGCCCTTCCCCAGAGCTTGAGCCTGTCCGATTCAAAGCACAGTGTGATGCCTTTGAAATGCAATTACTAAAATGCCACCCATTTATTCCAGTAGAGCTGTCAAGGTACACAGGTAAATTTTTTAGCTTTTTAATTAAAGATGCATATCTGAGGTAACCTAGCAAAAGGAGTTTGCCTAATTAACTCCCCTTAGTTCACCATTCTGTCTGTTGCTGACAATTAGTAAATATTTGGTTTCTTTAAACCTGATGTGTGTAGGTAGGTGATTTAGATGTTTATAATTATGGAAGAAGATATTAGTTAATTTTTATGTCTTTTACTATCTACTTGGACTTTCAAGGTCATAGTGGAGCTTAAACAAAAACAGTAAAGTAATACAGAGCGGTTCACACATGGATAGGTGAAACTTCCAATTTTGTCCCAAAATGGTATTTTAGCTACTGCCTGTGAGAATAAAAAAACCCCTACTTTTCTTTCCGAAATCATTAAATTCTGTAATTCTGTAGTCTTCTGCAAGTGACACTTGAAAAGATGTGGGTTTATTTTTTTAATTCACAATTATGTTTTTAAAAGTATTTACTGTAGGGCATGTTCACGGTCTCTTGAAACTTTAGTACATAAAAGGGAGTGAATAATGGTCTTCAACAGAATTGGGAATAATATATAATAGCCCTATATCAAAAGTCACTATATAGTGCTGTTGTTTTCTGGACTGCGTATAATTATTCCACTTTCAGTGGAGGTAACAGGCAGCTGTGAAAATGATCAATTATTGCCTACACTGTTATTTTCTGTTCCACTGTAAAAGTTAAATTCATTCTTCATGCCTAAATTAATATTTTATGTCAAAGCTTGGAACAAAGAAAGGGCTTTGAGGGGGGAGAGATGAAGTTTATATGTATAATTGAAAGCTGCACTGAAAAGGACGTTTTGGTTAATGCCGGTTCCCATGGTTACTTGCAAAATAATTATGCAGTTTTAAAAACACAAAACTTTTTTTGCAGTCTTACTTCCAGGCAGGTAAGTGTCCAGCAGTTAGTTATAATTAGCTATGTAAGAAATAAATTATCAGCCTTGATCTTCAAAATTCATCTTAGCCTACGTATTTTATACCTATGCGTACTGCATTTTTATTGGCTTCACTAAGATTAGGTTTCCAGGTTAGGCAATTCTGTCTGGCTTGAATAATCTTAGCAGTTCACTACTGTAGTTTATTCTTGCATCTACAAGTTTTATGGTAGGCTATGAAAGACTTTAGAGGTTTTTTTTTTTTTTCTAAAACGCCATCTATTTTCCATTTAAGAATTTCCCTCTTTTCTCTTAGGGCTTTTTTTTTTATTGTGTACCTAATGTTATTAAAATCATTCAGATCACGAAAACCAAAATGATGAAATACAGCCTGCCATGAAGGTTGGTCGTAAGAGACCACTGTTCTTTTTTGCTTCATTAACAACAAATGTTTATCTTATTAATAATAGCAGTAATATGATTATTATATTTGTAATACCATATTAGCATGGTGTGAAAAATAAGCAGATTAGATTCAACTGCCCAGCTTTTTCTAAATTAAACAAACCTCTGCCACTGTTTGTTTGCGTAGCTGCCCTACGTTGTCTGCCTTGGAGCTGCACAGTACACCTCATTGCAGAATTAGGCAAGCACAACAGAAGGCTTAAAACTTACATTGATCACAATTCTGAACAATAACAGATCAGTCTGTCATGTCACGTATTGACCTGAATTCCTATACAAAATGTATAACTTTAAGTGTATAATATATAAAATTAGAGACAGCTTTTAAGACAAAATCCAGACATTTTCTCAATAGACAATTTTCCAGAATGATATTTCAATTTTAAACTTTCAAATTTCTTTATTTTAGGACAGTTTTATCAAGGTCAATATAATTTCCCAAACATGTGCCTTTTGTCTCTCCATTGGAAGGGTTGCTCGGCTAGAATATGCACAAGCAGATTCTCAAAAGATGCTCCTCTTACAGCTTCTCAGAGCTGCTGCTTTATGAGAGTACAACATCTGGTCTGTATTATGAAAAATATATTTGGAATTGCCATTCAAGCAAAATGAAAGTTCTTTATCACAATAGATCTTTTATCAGTCTGGAAAGCTTCCATTCTGAAACACTGGAAAAACAGATGTAAAGCATGTCTGAGTTTTAGTCATATTAATGAACTTGAAAGGCGATTATATCCTTTGCTATCTTGCCAGTTCTTCAAGTAGGATCTAATAAGAGTGACCACACAGCTATGTAGAGGCAATTCTGGGGGGAAATGTGCCATCTTTTCTCTGCCAAAAGTCATCAGTCTTCTTATGGTCTTGTTACTAGAATTAGCTAGATTTTTACTAAGTCTTAAATTCAAAAAGCTGGATAAGGCAGCTACCTCTTAAAAAAAAATCACTTTCTTTATTCCGCCTTTGGTTTTCTACGTCTTTCTGTTCCTATTCACACCAAATTTCCATTGAGGAATATTTTTATCCTCTTTTAAGTATTCGCTTAATGGTCTTCTGTTTTTACTTTTTTTGTAGTTTTATCTTACTTCTGCTCTCAGTATTTTGTCCTTCTGTCCTCTCTTTGTTCTAATTGCTTATTTCCACTTCCCCTTCTTCAGTTACCTTTCAGATAAAACATGAGCATAGGGCCTTACCCATTTTGCCCTTAATGACGTTCTGAGCCCAGGTTTCCCTGAGCATAAGAACGAGCTTGCAGACTTCCACAGAGCTGACTCTGAAGTCTTGTTGTCTGAAAGGCTGGAACAACCAAACCCGCTTTGGGTATACGAAATCACATTGCACACTAGAGCAGGCAAGAGAACCGTACTCTAGAATGCTTTATGCATTGATTGACAGCTACTTGTCAAACCTAAGGCTGAAATGAAAATGTGCTTGCCACCTCAGTTCCCCTGTAAATGCTACTGCGTGTTTAAAGCACCGGCTTTGTTCAGCTAACCAGTAGCTCTACTGTAAATGCTTATTGTCCTTCTGTATGTAATTTGTTCCCTTTTTTACCTGGGAAAGAAGAGTATCTCACTGTGGTTGGTTGCCCCAGGTTTTTAAGTGGAACATAACTCTTGCTTCATTGTGTGTATCAAGAAAGCCGAAGTAAGGTGGAAAACCTCTTTTTCAGCTACTACTTCAACACAAGTCAAGGCATTCAAAATTTGTGGACTAGGTCCAGTTCAGTTTCAAAAGTGTCATGAAGAAACACAATATTCTTTGATTAAGTGTCTGTAATTTGATTTGGAGCTGTTTGGATTGAAATTATACTCAGACAAATTAAATGTTTAAAATGAGCTACAGGGTTACAAATCAATACATTTTTAATGGCTTGGAAAACCTAGCCTTCAGCTTATTATTCATGTGTCTGAATAAATGAAATAATAATCTGATACAATGACTGCTGCAGGTGAGAAAACACATGGAGCAGTTTCCAAAAAAATCTAAATACATGAGTTCAGTATTGTCTAAAATAATGCAAGTGAATTCTGTGCTGTCATAACTTATTTCATTGTGAATTAGTGTTATTCTTCATATATGAGTAGGAATAAAGTAGAATAGAAAGTTAGTGAATATATAATGACTATGAAAGGGCCACCAGTACAGATAAGAAACTAATTTTTTTGCAAAGTATATTTTGTGTTACTGGATTTTAAAATATCCATCCTGAATTCTGCAATGATACTAGAAACAGGAGACCCTGCGCCTGGGTCTAACATATCATAACAGACTGCATTGTCTAGTAATGTTCTATAGATGATTCAAAGCGTTAGCATGCTTTACCTTGGTTATATTATAGTGTTTCATTATTCATTATGTATCAAACAAGTGCTCTCAATGAAAAGGACAATGGTGTTTTTAGCACAGGAAGCAAAACGCTTTTTCAGTCCTGTGCAAAAAAGATGTCAGCGTTCAGTTACCTATACTTGTCCATGGGAAAAAGATTAAATGATTAAAAGATTATTGTGATTGTGAACCAAATGTACTTTTTCCCCTTTTCCCTTTTCTTTTTCCCTGCTGTGTTTTAACCCCAGCCAGCAAATAGGACCACATGGCCTCTTACTCACTCCCCAAGTTGGGAAGGGAAAAAGAATCAGAAGAGTAAAAGTGAGTGAAAACTCGTGGGTTGAGATAAGACAGTTTAATAAGTAAAGCAAAAACTGTGCACCCAAGCAAAGTGAAACAAGGAATTCATTCTCCGCTTCCCATCAGCAGGCAGGAGTTCAGCCATCTTCAGGAAAGCAGGGCTCCATCACTTGTAACGGTTACTTGTGAGGACAAATGCCATAACTCCAAATGTCTCTACTTTCCTTCTTCCCCCAGCTTTATACACCGAGCATGATGTCATATGGCATGGAATATTCCTTTGGTCAGTTGGGGCCAGCTGTCCCAGTTGTGTCTCCTCCCAGTTTCTTGTGCACCCCCAGCCTGCTCGCTGGCAAGGTGATGTGAGGAGCAGAAAAGGCCTTGACTGCCTGCCAACAACCAAAACCCCCAGTGTTTTACCAGCACTATTGTCATCCCAGATCCAAAACATAGTGCTATACCAGCTGCTAGTAAGGATGTTGACTCAAACCCAGCTGAAATCATGACATTCCATTGAGATATGTTCAAATAAAATTGTGGCTGAAGTGTGTGTGTGTGGGGAGAGACAGGACAGAGGAGTTTTTGCACATTTGGTTTTCTATTTATAAATATATGTCTATGTATATTAAATTATTCATGTGTATCATTATATTTATATTTATTGATGATGTGTAGGTTCATGTCCATAAGAATGAATGCTTTCTCTCATTTTGACATTAAAACTCAAAAATAATAAGCTATAGCTATGGAGTGGTGACAATACTAAAAGTAGAAGCAGTTCTTAATATCCAATGGCCACAAGGCAAAGTCTGGAATGGAAAAAAATTATCATGAAAAAGCCTACAACAATTTTTTTTCATGTATTTTTCATACAATTAATTCAATTTCATTATAATGTAGTATAATTGGAGATGCACCGTAGATACCCACACACATGGATAGTAGACTAAAACCTACAATTTTTAAATCACATGTTGGGAAATAGTAATTGCTAGTAACAAAGAAGCCATTCCATTGACTGCAAAATATGCAATCATAGCTCTGTGATCATATCCTAAAGTAACTGAGGCAGAGAATTCCAGAATATAAGCAAAATGCAGAATGCTCAGGGAAACAGCAGATACGCAGACTTTTGTTTCATCCTCATTGTTTAGTGGAGTATTTACATGTGCTATTCAAATATAAAGACGGGATTATTATTTTTTTCTGTGGGCCTTTCTGTGATACTTAACGTTATTATCCACTAATAGTAATGCTATGGTACTTGGACACTGAGCAAGTTGCAGCATGTTGAAAAGACGAAAAGATTTTAGTTCCATTTTGTAAATGGGCCAGTAAGGCACATAATGCACAGGACTGTCCATTCATTTTGTTTGTCCGATGAGCACAAGACCTTTAACATCTTGATTCTTTCAGAATGCTACATTTGTTGTAGCATATAATGCATTAAAAGCCTCCCTGGGAGAAGTTTAAACTGGAAGGAAGCAAGGCACACTGTTAGCAGGTTTCTCAGTTATTTGTGGAGAGGAGAAAAGTACTGAGAAGCTGAGTTCAGTGCCAGATACTAGCAGGGGGAGCGCTTCGATATGGCATTGCTCTTTGCTTCTATTTCTGCAATGCTGAAGCTTTTCTCTGGATTTCTTCCACCTATAATAGTGCTTGTCTTCTCCACAGTCTTCCCTGAGCTCTTCATGCTAGCTTGCCACATCCATATGTGCTCTCTTCTAGTTTCTATCCTCCTGCCTGCTCCTTTGTGTTTCTGTCCCAGCCCGTCTGCCTTCTGTCTCTTATCTCCCTTCTCTGGCTTGCCTTTCTCCCTGGGCTGTTGGGCTGGCCATGTCCATTCGCACCACCTCCAGTTTCCATCCCTTCTCCCTGTCCAGTCTCTTTGCCAGTCTCTTTGTTGGTCCCAGGGCATACAAACATATACACTCTGATCAGCTATCCTTTTAGAAAATGATCCTTGTCTTCATCTATTTCTTTCTTTTTGATTGAATGTCAGTCAAGTCTTTGTCGTTCGTGCATTTTCATAATGTCTGGTTCGGAGTTCCTGGATGGCAATATTGCACAAAATTTTCTCCTGCTCTGCAGTAGAAATCATTGGTCCTTCCATTTGTTAGCTGGAGTAAGAGGATTGCAGATGGAGGTTTAATGAAAGAGATGTAGCTGCTGATCTTTAGTGTGTTTTGCAAATAGGTGAGCTCAGGATATTTTTTTTTTCTGAAGACTCATTGATTAGACAGATTTAGACACTTCACAGAAATCAACACGTTTCTGGTGCCAGGGTGAACCTTCTGCCAGTCTGGAAACAGGTGGGAAGTTAAAACTTCTTGAAATATTTGTGAGAAAAAAAAAATTCCAAATATGTCCTGTTTTTTCCCTAGTATTATATTTTTAATCAATTTGAGGAAGATTTGCTGTGTGGAAATTTCAGTGGTCAACAGATTTGGCACAGCTAACAGACTCACATAATCAAAGTACTGGCAGCTCTAAAGAATAGGCCTGAGGTTGTTGCCTATCACATAGTATTTGAAATAGTTTCTTATATTTTGCTCTCTATGGCAAAATTCCAAAGCTGTGGATTGAAGGTAGACAACTTTTACAGTAAACCGCTGAATTTACTTCTTTATCAAAATTGGTACATAAATCACACTCATTAAGGTAGAGGACAAAACAAGAAAAAATTCAATTATAGGATCTAATAGAGCATTGTGTTAGGATTTAAATGACTGCCATGAAAAGATAAATGAAATATTTGTTAGACTTCCAATAAGCGACAGTTTACTTCTATTGAAGAACTTAAGCCTGTTTTCATAAACTCATTTAATATTGTGCCATCTTCCTTTCTCAAGAAATCTGGTTAGTACATGTTTACAGCAAGTTGTTTTGCTGTTTTAATTATCATAACCTTGGTAAATATCAAGGTCAAATATAGAATTGCAAATTAATGCAAAAATGTAATTAATATACTGATAGATGATCTGCTTAAACATTCCTATTTTTACACTTATAATTTTTTTAATGGTAGAAGAGAGTAGTGAATATAATGAGTTAAAAATGATGGCTTACTGTTACTAGTTGGAGTGGAACACTTTACTTGAGTGATAGACAGGTTTCCTCACAGAACTCTGCCAATATAATTCAGTCCAGAAATGGAAAAAAAATTACTAAATTAATATTTAACACTCTTAGTCCAGTATTGGCTCAACAGATGATACAATTCACTGAACATCGGAGGAGTATTGTAGAAAAGGAAGAGAACAAGTGATTGGTAATGTAATATAGGTCATAACATTGATTTGTGGGTATTCTGATGAGGCTGAAGTTATAAAATACCTTTTTTAGTGGTATATACCAGGTGTAACAACTTTATCTATCCTAAGAGAAAACTTCTTCCTCTTTATTTTCTCAATCTCCTCTTGAAAATTCACCATCCTGTAGATGTGTGTTGTAGAAGATACTATGTTGGCTTCTAACATACACACGTATTTTAAGGTATGTTTCAGTTATGATTGTCTTTCCTATTGAGGTAAAAGTGTTCAAATCCATGATTGTGAGTTTTTCTTGTTCCATACTTGCAGATGCAAGTTAAACCAAATGTGAAGTTACTTGTTTGGTGTCTCAAGCAGATCCTATTATGGTGTCTTTCTATATAAAAATTGTAGATTATGAATCTATGGTAGTATTGAGCTATTTCCTTTGTTAATTTTTAAACATAAAAATACACTTTTAATTAGAAAGTAACTTGAAATATGTTACCCTATAGTGCCAATTGTGTTGAAAACTTGGATAGTATAATGGTAAAGGAAATGCGTAAGTAAATGTAAACAGACATGAGTTTGGGATTGAATTAGCAAAAATTATTTTTGGAATGCACTGGCTTAATCCTTCCAGCAATACAAAGACTGGATCTGGGATAGTGGGAAGTGACAAAGCTGCTGATCTATGTATTAGAGAACAGTGGGAGGTTAGAAGTTAAGAGACTTGATATCAGACTGAACAAATCTGGCATTTTGCTCCTTGTATTAACCCCCTCTACTCTCTTCTGTACTCTAATTCCTGGAGGAAAAAAAAATAATGCTGTGAGCTGTTTGACTTATCAAAAGGATTCTCACAAATGAAAATCTACAACTGTGGTTTAGGCATTTGCTGTGGTGATCTTAGGATATCTTTTATTATGGGCTCTGTGAGATGCTCCACAAAAATCCAAACAGTTAATCAATGCAGAGCTTTCCTTTCCACCTCTTCTTTTCATTTAAATCCTACATCCTGTTTGCCATATGTGACAGTGAAGTTAGGAGGGAGAACTTGTGAGACCGTCCTCATAATGACTGTCTGAAAGTACAGACTGTCCCCAGCCAGCAGACAGAATGAGGCTGGGCTGTCAGTCAGGATACAATTTTGAGTTAGGTATGGGATAATTTCAGACAAAATGGAGAATAAAATCACTTGGCCACAAGTCAGATGTCTTTTCCTGCTTCCCCCACAAATAATACATTATTTCAGTTTCTGGGCACACCTTGTGGTCTCACCCCTCTCCTCGCCTTCCTGCTACTCCCTTCTCCCCCATAGCCTTCCATGCCATTTCAATAAGGGGAAGCTGCACAAAAGAAATGATCTTATCTTGCCAGATACTTAAAACAGTTGTGGAGGAGACACCTAGTCAGTCTGTGCTTTGCTGGACAGATTTTACCTCAAAAACCTGTCTCTAGAAATACTGTGGGCTTCTGGTTTCTATCATCAACTGATGTAGTCAGCAAAACCTAAAGGTAATTCTTTCAGACTGTAATTCTTTCTGATCATGGTTGAGCTGGTTAGATCTTGAGGGCAGATGTTAGGTCCAAATTTCTTAGTCCTGCTTCTCATGCAAGATTCATCCTTCCTAGAATGAGAGCTCTTCTTGCATGGAAATGCTGTAATCTAAGTGACTGTTAAATTTTTGCGATTTTTTCATAGCATTAGCTACCTGATGCCACTCTGATAATAACTAAATGTCATTAAGTTGCCAGGGGTGATTTGAAAGTGTGGTAGCTTAATGCTGAATATTAGTTATTAGAACACCAGCTTGAAGGGCTGCATATAGTAAGACAGTGTTTTGTGTCCATGCATGAAGAAGGGAAGATGAGCAGGAAGGAAGAGGGAGATACACACTGCATGAATATAACTGGGCCATCTTTGGCTTCTTACATATTAACAAGATATTGCACAAGAGCAGAGGTTCTCTTCAGCCTGGTTGCACTTGGGAGCCACTTCTACTCTCCAGAGTTCCAGAGTGGCAACAGCAGAATAGGAAGGATTCCCAGGGGAGAGGAAGAGTTGGGAAGAAGCTGCATCATGATCTGTCGCTACATTGATTAAAAAAGATTCGCTTTTTTATCTCTCTCCCCTCACCTTTCAGGTGAGCACCCTCCATACTGCTAAGGGAAGAAAAGGCAACAGAGAACAGAGATCAGGAAAGATTGATTTACAGGGTATTTAAAAATAAGTTGTCCTTTCTGAACAGTGAGGTTGTCAAGCACTGCATGAACATGGTGGGTCATGATGAGCTGCATGGTGGTTTACACTAGTTATAGGCTTTTGAATCCTATGCTTCTCCAGCTGAGTGATTAGTCACATAAGCACTGGCATTGATTTCAGTCGTCAGGGTCATGAAAAGCCACACATGAGCTGCATGGGAATTCTTGGAGCTTGGCTGCTATTTAAATCTGGGCTATCTAAAGTTAAAGCTTAAGCCAGAGGGCTCCCATGCCATATCTGGAGCTGTGTGGTAATGCTCCTGTGCAGTTGAAGAAAGGCTTGTGAGTGTGAAGCCTTTCCGAAGCTGCGATTGTGAAGATGAGACTGAAGACAGATAAAGATTCTGGAAAGAAATGATCAGTACCGAGAGCAGTTTAAGCCTCTGCCTCTTTGATTTGCTCTGAAGTGGTATGGGAGAGCTTGCACATCGTCACTATCCCCACACAATAACACAGGCATGATAACTTTTTAAAGTTCAACCATTATTTCTCAAAGGACCACAGAAGCTCCTGCAGCTCTTTGTTGATGTGCTGGTTCAGAAGGAGCTCAGTCTCCACCCAGGGAGGTAGTGCTGTGGTTTTTTTGCCGACTTGCCCTTCCTGGCTGGGCTACATGAAGTTTAATACCTCAGGCCAAGCAATTTGGCATGGGGAGGGACAGTGCCTCTGGGCTGAAGCCATGGGCAAACATCTACTGTTTCCATGCTCCTCCACTGACTCCAGAAGAAAGAAAACGTGAAACAAGGTGTGGAAAAACCTGTTCTGTTGCTGTAGCCCAAAAAAAAGAAGTACTTTTGTTGAAAAGAAACTGAAGTGATTTATTGTTGCGGCTGTGGAATTTGTGAAAGGAGTCTGTCCCTTCTTGACTTTCACATACATCATTCTTATAATACATATTCATCCCTACCAACAGTCAGTAGTTGCAGCCACCAAACTCAGGGCTTTGAGGTTTTTGATTGTCAAATATAAGACTTACTTATTCAAACCTCTGTACAGATGCAGGAATTGTGCCCTGTAATTGCCAGGGGAGGGGAAGGAAGGGAGTGCATTGGAAGCACTGTTGAAGAAAAAGAAGTGCTTACTGGACATTAAAGTTGAATGTCAAACTAGCTGCCGGTAATTTTGTTTTCAAATTATGTCTTTTTGATGACCTGAGGCTAGTACATATCTCTTTTTCCCCTTATTATTTCATCAGTTCAAACCTGAAATGTGAAGTATGTTTATTAGGAAACCAGTGTGGCCATTTCTTTGAAAGGATGATGCTGCCAGTGTAGCTGCTTATAAACTATTTGTGTGCTTTGCCCGGAATTTGGACAAGCTAGCCACTGAAGCAGAAAAAGCACAGCCAGTGTTGTCAAATATTATTGGTGCAATGTGCCTTTATATGTGCCTGGCTGAGCAGCATCAAATGGCATTTGACATGGTTCTTTCCCAAGGCCGTAGCTTGCTGCATACAGCAGACTCAGTTAAATCTTTTTTCTATTTTATATTTATATACACACATGCATGCATGGTGTTAATAATCCATCAGGGTGATTTGCACGAATTTGTAAGATATTCTTTCCACCTACTCTACTTAATTACTCTACTTAATATGTTTGCATCATATTAATAAGGCACTTTGAAAAAATCATGGCATCATTCCCAAAATAGTATCCTTGAGTTAAATAAGCTTCAATGCATCAAACTATGATATACAGCAATCACAAATATGTTTTATGAAACAGTAAAAAAGGCCTAAAATTAGTAATTTAGGATCTGTTAAATTACACAAGTCCGGTTTTTTTCTAAATTATTCCTTGTATGAAGACTTTCAGACCTGTAAGTTCATTTTTTTATGAAGCACTGAACTCCTTCTATTAGTTATAGTTATGAGGAAATACAAACAACATTTGTTGTCTCTGCCCTCAATGCAAATAGAAATCTGGCTCTATTATGTAACATGTTCTACACAGAAATCATGGGGAAATGCCACATTGTGTGTTATTCGCATTATTTTTGAACATATCGATGCTTTGACAACCTTTTTTAATCACTGCTTTCCTTTCTAGCTAGAATTCTTCTGTTGAATTTTCCATTTGGAAATTCATAAAAATAGTATTTAAGAGGCAGAATAACGTTGACACCCTAGATGTGCAAAATTAAAATGAAATAAATATTCGCTCCTCATGCTTTATTTCTTGTACAAGTCTCCTTCTATCCCAATAAATCATGTAAAGAATAGATGTTGGCAGTGAGAAGATATCTGCTATCGGTGTCTTCACCGTGGATTTCTGCTTTAGCCGAATTTTGACTAATCTAGACCAAATAATAGTGGCATCTTTTCTGCATGCTGTTTTTATTTTTCTGTTCACTTTAGACTGAGATGAAAAACACCTGCCAATCCATATTGAAACGTTTGTGTTTCATTGATTGCTACCTGCAGGCACTATCCCAGTAATGACTGTGTAACAACTTGGGGGTGAAAATGATCTCTCTGTCTAGTCTGGCGTGGGATAACTTCCTATGGAGAAGGACAAAATGGTCAAAGCCTCACTCCTACTTTGCCCCAGACTTCTCTTTTCAGTAAGATTTTGTTCATCATACCTCCTGCTTGCTGCTGGCAGCAAACATGGTTTCTTTTAGCCCCGGCTTATGAAATTACAGTTTTATTAAAGCCTGTGCAGTATGTTGTTAACTTGGTAAGAAAAATCTCTGCATTAACTTTTAACTCAGATAATAGCCTAGCCTGTTTTGTTTTAATTCTTCCAAAATCAAATTTTGAGGAAAGAAATATGTAATGGATTTTTTTACGAGCTAGAAATTAAGTTTACTGGGGACATGTCAGGCTATTTAGGATTTATCATCTTGTCACCTGTTAGCTCAACTGAATTACAAGTTGGTAATCATAAGTGCACTATTAGTATATAACGTTGCCAATTTAATGATTTGTATTTTAAAGTCGTTTCAAGAACACCACTACTCGAGTTTCCCTTGTAATTTAGGCCAAAGAATTCATTGTTTCAGTGTTCCTTTTCTTCTTTTGAAGAGTGAAAGGGGTAAAGGAAGGGGAGAGGAAGGAAAAGGAGGGAAGGGGAAAGAGTATATGGCAGAGAAACTATTCATTAGCTCTTGGCAAATGTTCAGAATAAACCAGCTGGATCAGAAGCAAGAGAAGAAACCTATAATATTTTCCAGTTATAGTAATATTGGAACATCCATTGTAGAGTTAATTAAAAATATTTCAGACTTAAACTTAGTGTTCTCTTGAAAACATTGTATATCCTGATAAGTATTGAAACAGAAATAATGATTCTTTAGTTTGAACTTACTGTGGTTCGATATGAAAAGGACCACATATCAACAGTGCCACTGCTGAAGTTCTATGTACATAGAACCTATGTACCTAAAGAACAGGCAGTGTGTTGTCCCTTCTAGAAGATACCAGAATTTCCAGACAGTCTTTATTCTAGTGATGATGCTTGGTTTCAACTTCTATTTTGACAGATAATCATGCTTTCTAAAAACATCCTCTTGATGGAAGTTACCTTTTCTTTTCTAGGTGATACATGTTGGATTTTCATAATTTAACCATTTTAGCTTCTAAAATTGACTAATGAACATTGAATTCAAGCTTCTAAATTCTACTTCTTTGCTTTGGGTTTCCAAAATAGTAAGCATGTTTGCATTGGATGTATTCTGTTGCTTTCCTTTTTTTTTGTACATGGCCATTTATGCATGAGAATTGTCATGTTTTATAAAGTACAAGTTTTTTCCATTATTCATATAAAGCTATGTTTTAAAAAAAGAATGGCGTTATTCTATTTGTTTTATATTTCTCTCCCTACTCCGTTCTTCCCTCCATCTGCCTGCCTTCAGACCATTATGACGATTTCGTTTTTGTTGTTTTCTAATCACTTAAGGGTTAGGGATGCTTGCCAAGACGTTCAGATTATGTAGTGATTTGTGAGTATCCTACTTTTGAGGGTTTAAAGGAGCATGATTGTCAGTGCACACTGAACATTAGTTCTATGAAAAATAACAACTCTGTAGCATGCGCTAAATGGTGCCAACAGTCGTTAGTTCAGGAAGTGGTGGATCTAGCACGTTTGTTATTGTCCAGGTGGAGAATCGCATCTTGTCAGTGGTGGCTTCTTAATGACTTTGTAATTCTGTTGAGTTCTCTTCTTTTCTGAGCTAATATGCATTTTCCTAAGATAGATCTGATTTAAGAAAAACTAGACTTTTTGTGATCTCAACATTGATGGCTTGCCACATATGATTTCAAAGTATGTGAGGAGCACACTAAACAAGATATTCTGGAGAACAATTTTGAATTGGTCCACTGTATTAGTATTGATTTTTTTTTTGTCCTTTTGAGCTTCTCTGATATAAATGTGGAAATAATTACATGAACAACAAACCAGAAGTCACTGTCTCTGTAAGTGCACTACTTAGTGGTGGTCTGCTTATATTTAACACTTGTTTGATATCAAGACAGCAACAAGATTAAATCAGGGTTAGTATTCAGTCCAACTCAAAGCAGGATCTTCAGTAAATTCAATTGATTTCAGGCTGACAAATATAACCAGAATATTGAAAACTGGTGCTTTAACAGTGTAAGCATTTTTTCTTTCATTTCATGATACAGTTTACTCTAGACAACTTTTAATGGGAATTTTTCTGCAACTTCATTCGAATATTGCCTCCCATCCAAATCCTCAAATCTACATTAAACTGAAAATAGAAAATATTTTGCCAAAAAATCCCCAACATCATTGCAAATGTGCTATTTTGAGAATAAAAAAAAATATAGCGAGTTAATGATTTTTTTCATTCTATGGAAACAAAAGCTCAAAGTGTGTGATTTTCAGTTCTGCAAACTCCTTGTACACTTGCCCTTGTAAGTGCAGGGAAATCTTAAGTAATCAGTCACCCAAGAAAGCATTTTTGGGAATATAAATGTATTTATTATAGTAAATAATTTCTTGTGTCTGAACAGTAAGTTTGTAATTACTTTTTTTTTCTTAATTTAATTTCAGTCATCAAATTAGCTATGATTCTAGAATACCTCTTATGAAATGCATTACAGAAATACATCTAAAATGTAGAAATACATTAGAGAGAAATGAACTTTTATGATTAAATTTTAGGTTTATTTTAATAACTCAGACCAAACAAAATGGGGTAAAGTAAACATAATTCTTTTTATATCACTGCTGAATTAATTTTAGTATCTGTGAAATTGTAAAATGCGTAATTCTTCTCCATTACATCTGAATATTGCAAAGTTTTTCCATCTATACATGGATTAACTGAGCTTGAAACTTCCCTGTTAGACATTGCTCTGATATAAAAGCTAAAAATACAAGAGTGTAACTATCTGAAATAACCTCATGGTAATATTCAGTGTTTGCTGCTTTTGAAAATGTATATGAGTGTGAGAAGAGTGTAAAAACCCATCAGTAAGCACATGTGATTTTTTTTGGAAGGAAGTTAAAATACCTTGTTTGTTCTTTCCATTCAGAGGTGGTTTGGGTGCTGGACAGACAATTGAGTTTTCTGCAGCTCCATTGCTTCAGGGTCTATGAACATGGGCAGGTGGAGGACTAACAGGGTTTAGAAGAATTTGACAGGTTCATTGGGGCACCTTCATATTTCTCAAGACTTTTTATGTCTAACTGGATGGCTGGATGAGGGGATAGAAGCAGATGTAATCTACCTTGACTTCAGCAAGGCTTTTGACACTGTCTCCCATAACATCTTCATTAGGAAACTGAGGAAGTGTGGGCTAGATGATGGGGCAGTGAGGTGGATTGAGAACTGGCTGTGTGACAGGACTCAGAAGGTTGTAATTAATGGAGCAGGGTCAAGTTGGAGGCCTGTAACCAGTGGTGTCCCCCAAGGGTCAATACTCGGTCCGGTCTTGTTCAACATATTCATCAATAAGCCCCCTGGATGAGGGGACCAAGTGTATCCTCAGCAAGTTCGCTGATGGTAACAAACTGGGAGGGCTGGCTGACCCTCTAGAAGGCTGTGCCACTATCCAGCATGACCTGGACAGTCTGGAGAGCTGGGCAGAGAAGAACCTAATGGGGTTCAACAGGGGTAGTGTAGGGTCCTGCACCTGGGAAGGAAGAATTCCAGGCACTGATATAGGTTAGGGGGAGATCTGCTGGAAAGCACTTCTGAGGAGAAGGATCTGGGGGTCTTGGTAGACAGCAAACTATCCATGAGCCAGCAATGTGGCATTGTCACCAAGAGGGCCAATGGAATCCTGGGCTGCGCAGGGAAGAGTGTGGCCAGTAGGCTGAGGGAGGTCATTCTCCCCCCTTACTTTGCACTGGTGAGGCCACAAATGGAATACTGCATCCAGTTCTGGGCTCCCCAGTTCAAGAGAGACAGGGAACTACTGGAGAGAGTCCAGCATAGGGCAACAAAGATGATTAAGGGATTGGAGCACCTCCCTTATGAGGAAAGGCTGAGAGAGCTGGGATTCTTTCGCCTGGAGAAGGCTGAGGGGGAGACTTTATTAATGCTTATAAGTATATAAGAAGGGTGAGTTGAAGAAGGATGGAGCCGGATTCTTTTTAGTGGTTTCCAGTGACAGAACGAGGGGCAATGGGCACAAGCTGGAACATAGGAAGTTCCATTCAAATGTGAGGAAAAAATTCTTTACAGTGAGGGTGATAGAGCACTGGAACAGGGAGGTTGTGGAGTCCCCTTCTCTGGAGACCTTCAAGACCTGCCTGGATGCAGTTCTGAGTAATGTGCTGTAGGCAATTCTGCTTTGGCACGGGAGTTGGACTAGGTGATCACTAGAGGTCCCTTCCAACTCTGACAATTCAGTGATTCCATGAAGGCAATACAGATGACTGTCACTGCAGCATTGTTCATATTTGTGACTTACAATAAAAAAAAAAAATGAATGAGAAATAGGGTGCATGAGAGGATTGAATATCAATTGGCATTAGAGATCTGAGCATACGTCTATGTATTTCGTAAATTATATTATCAGTAAATCTTAAAAACAAAAAGGAAAAGATCACTGTAGCTAAATAAAATTAGTTGGCTTATAAGGCCTTCACTTGTGTGATGCTTATTGTTTGACCACAACTCAGAAGTGCTCTGAGACAAAACAGTGATCTCTCATTTCTCTAGTGATTAACAGATGATCTCATCATTCTTATTTGTGCACTCCCAATCCTCCTCATGTTTTGGGATTGTGTTGGGTGTCTGCAAGTACCAAGGAACTCTCTTAGTGACACAGAATTGTTCTGGACTAAGCAGATCCAGAATATTATGCTCTGGAAGTAAATCTGGTTTGTTACCTGTCTCATAGTCAACACTGCATCCAGTAACAGACTAAAAATGGGAACCAGGATCAATGACAGTATGAAGAGATGACAAGAGAAAGGGTTAAAGGCAGTCAGACCTTGTAGAGCTAATTATATTTGGTCTGGAAATCTTTTCTACTGTACCTCATACTTCCTGTATGAGGATCACACTTTGAAGTTTCTTGGAGAAAAAAAAAAAGAGGAGCCTAAAGAGAAAATAGCCCCACAGAATATTGAATTTTTACTGTATGGACAGTAGGTGGATTTGTAAAGAGACTAAGGGCAAGTTGACTCATAAAATCCTCTATCAGATAATCATTTTAAAATATTTAAATCCTGAAACATGTATAAACATTAAATTGCAGCATCTTATTCAAATTATTAATTTAGCAACTTTTCTTAGGTTAAGCCTGGTTTTGATTTAATATTTCAGTACATGTGTTTATGGCAGTATTACTCAGGTATCCCATTCAAATTTATAATACATATTTCATGCTATTTTCCAGACTTAAAAATCAAGTACTAATGTAGCTGTGCATACAGTTATTACAAAAACACTAGATGCTAACTTAAAAGTGGTTTGGGAGTGCATTTTAAAGTGAGACACTTTTTAAATAAATTGACAGATATAAAACTGCTTTGATATAAATTGCCTTTTTTGGTACTTTTATTTTCCAAGGATGTTGCACTTAAAATAAACTGTAATTAAATAGTATGAAGAGATTAATGAAAGGAGTTTGAAATATTTCTGATGGAAGAAAAAAGTCTAAAATTCAATAGGAAGCAAATAGAAAGTTGGCAAAAAAAAATTATGTCTGAAAGAATGCATAACCATTGTAAGCATATGATGATATTCACCATTTTTACTTCAGTAAATTATATTCCATTTCACAGTAAGAGGAAGATGGAGGTCTAAGGCAGCAACATTTAGAATTTCGGAAGAAAATTATGTCCAAAAGCTGTTCTGCACTATGTATTTTCAGAGAGTTCAGAAGAATTGTGTTATACCAAAATTACCATTCTGAAGAGAAATTAGTTTATTAGAGCCAGGTAGAGCTGCTTTTTGTCCTCCATTCCTTACAGTAGCTGGACCGTTCATGAGTTTTTACTCTTCGATTTGGAAACAGGTGCAATGGCAAATGTGCTTTCTAACTGCTGTAATCCGCAGTACTGTGGCACTCTTCCTGTTGCTGAGAGTGCTCTGTGTGTATCTTTGATGTGGCTAAATCCATTTGGAATGCGGGATCTTTCTCTGCTGTCTGTCCTTGTGCTTTCCTTTTGGAGTGAGTCACAGATGAGTGTGAGACTGAGCTCTCATTAAACATGATGCTTCTTTATTTACTTGGAACCCCCACTACAAAAAGGTGGAAGCCAGATGCATCAAGCTAGCTTTTGACGTTTGCACTTTGGTGTGTTGATAACTAAATAACAGATCACCTGGTGGGAGACTTTGATTGCCTGTCAAGGCCAATCAAGAGTCACTGGCAGAGAAAACACTTACTACAGTAAAGTATTTCTGGTGTAGACATGGTCAAGTAATCATAAAGCCCCTCTGAGATGAAAACAGCCTCCATGTAGGGTACTGTAGTTGTTAGCAGCTAACATTAAAGAAATAGGCACAGGCAGAGTGCTTTTGCTATGACTCATCTACCGTTCTGGGACTGCCTTCCTCAAAGGCTGAAAATGGACCTTCATCTTATTCTTGGTCTTACTTAATTGAAGGCAGAGCAAAAAATGTGGTTTTAAATCAAGTTTGCCAAGAAGACAATGGTGATTATGATAGTGAATTATCAGAAGGAGGAAGTAAATATCTGTCTGCTTTGTAAGCAAAGCAGAAAGGTAATGAACGGAGTGAGCATACACGGAAGTCACTGCTGGCAATTTTCTTCAATCAGCATTAAGAACAAGGTCAGCTTTGAGTGGAGAACATTTGCATTTTGAGTTGTCAACTATGGCTCCAAGTTGAAGACCTGGCACTTCATACATTTATTACTCCAAGGTCTGAGGAATACCGAATTCTCTTCTTTGTTACCTGTGAATAGATAAGTTTTCTCCTGAATGAAAATCATTTCACTGTGATCTTTGTTCTTTACTGAAATTCAAGGAAAAGTGATTTAGGGTTTCTATGATGATGCTGTGCTTTCTTTTTATTCTGAGCCTGTTGTAAAACCAGGATAAATGGCTTTCAGCAGAAATTCCGTAGTTGGGCTGAATTTTACCTCTGCAACTGATTACTATTGTGGTAGTAAGCAAAACACTCATAATAGCTCAAGAGCCATCTTGTTCAAACACTATAGAAACTTGAAACAAAAAATGCTGTCCCTGTCTGAAAGAATTTGATGCTGAAATGCATGTTACAGACAAATGCTGTATTAAGTCTTGCAGGAGTGTATAGGGAGACAGTGAACTGATTCCTCAGAGATGGTTCCTGGATCACAGATAGCACCATGAAAGGGAGGATGACTTCAGTTCTGCCAAGTTGCTACAACACATTGTAAAGTCATGGGCAAATAAAATGCGTCAAGCCTGACTTGATGGGACTTTCAGCAGCTGGCCTACAGTACTAGCGAGGTTTTGTAATGTGATGATCTAGACCCATACAAATAACAGGATTTGATTCCTTGTAGCCCGTCTGTATTTAGGATCTTTGATTATTTTTTTTTTGTTGTTATTTTAGGACACAGATAATCAATCAAAGCTTAGTTACGGCTTGTTCTAGAGGGCTGCTGCCATGCATGAAAGTTACAGTTACATATTATTACTGAAATCTACCTTTTTGTATAAAAATAGAAGCATGTACAAGTAAACCACAGGATGCTATTGCCTCTACCAATTGTTTGTTTCAACTGTCCAGGTGGAAAATTGCCTGGAGGCTTCATGGTCATTTTTTTCAGATTATGGCAGCCTAAAGGTGAAGGTTAGAGGTGGAACGTCTTAGACTTCATCACTGCTCCAGTGCCTGTTTTCTACTGAAGACAGTTTCTTTCTTGGTGAGAAGATAGATGAAGTGGAAAAATCCATAAAGTATTCTCTATGACAACGTGAATTCTCATCAAAGGGTGGGGGTGGTAGCTAAACATTTTTGAGTGCATAGACACTACACTGCACGTACTGTTAGAATGTGAGAGAGAAATAATAGGTTTAAGCAGTGGATTCCAAAAGCTTTTTTCCAGGTTAGTTATTTTTTCTGTCTTTTGTAATAGTTTCAGAACTATTTGCATAATGTGGGTTTTTCTTCTGCCTGGATTAATAAAAATTAAAATAGAAATTACTTTTTTGATAAAGGTGCAGTCTGCTTTGTTCAGAGAGTAGATTACAAGAACCATATAAAGAAGGCAGATAGAGTTAAGAAAAATGTAAATGGGGAGACAAACAACTGGACTAGAAGAAAGATATCTATTGTGAAAATTGAATGAGATACTTTGCATTTAGGTCAGTCTATTTTAACTTCAACCTTCTGGTAAAATTCAGCCAGTTTTTTACCCACTGTAATAAAATTTTGAAGTTGACTGTTCTGAACTAGAGAAACATTTTTAGTTACATGGATAGAAAAACACTTGTGAAAAACATTATATAGACATTTAGAATAACAGACTGTCCCTTATTCCAATTCTGTTATGTAATTTAGTACATAACAACCTCAATTGATGACAACTGAAATTATCTCTTTATTATCTGCAGAACAATTTCACTATAAACAGAATTAATACAAGCTTCTGCTGATTGCCATAGCAATATGCTTCATCTTTGCTCTTTAGGTTCAGCTCTTGATGTGAAAATAGGTCAGTTTTTGTTCTCTGCTATCTATCAGCATGTGTGTCAATCAAGCAGGTGATGAACATACGCCCGTTAGGGGTTATATTTAAGATCATCAACTCATTTCATGTAGGCTTCTAACAGATGGTTTCTCTTGGTCCCCAGAAACATTATCTGGATTTGAACCACTGATATGAGTGTGAAAGAATCTGTTTATATTCACCAATCTCCTCAGCCTAGCTTCTATCTATTAAAATTTTAAAGGCACAGATTTTATTCTGTATGAACAAAGCATATGAAAAATCACTGTACTGGATTAATAAGTAATTAGTGGAATTTCCTTCAATTAAAACTGAACACACAAGCCTGCAGCCTTGCATATTGAGTACATTCTTTAAACCAAAGTAGGAGCTAGTATAACTTGAGACAGAGCTGTGATATAAATTTTTCCGGCATAGATTAGTCTGATAAATTAAGAAGTTGATTTACTTTTTATACCTTTCTTTTTGTGATGGTTCTTTTTAAGCTTTTCTAGGTTGTGTTTTCCACTGGATTTTATTAAGTTTCTCAACCATTTGGCAAATAAGGAAATAGCATTGCACTCAGAACAGAAATATGCTGCCTAAATTATTTCTGTTAACGCAAATAAAATATCAAAGTCATCTCATGGATTTTACTGTGAATGAGAAACCTCTTTCAATATTGAATACTCCTGCCATCCAATGACAGATTTAAGTTACACACCACGGTTCGTGTTTTTTTGTCTCCTGATTTTATTTTAATTTTTGCTCTCCACTAGCAACACAGTGCTCTTGGATATTATCACCTCTGATTGATTCGCTGTACCTCTTAAAAGCCATTGTCAGGATCAACATGCATAGTTAGTCTCTATTCCTGGATGCAGTGTAATATACAGACACCAGAGCTAGATTTAAATGAGTTATTGAGGCTACCTGGAGCAGTCTATCAAGAAAATTGTAGGTTTTAATCTGCAGTTGTGTATTCCCTTTAGCTTGATACAGATGTGCTATCATTACAATTCCTGTGAGACAACCTTGTGGTTTACTGTTATGTGCATTACACATAAACAAATGCAGAAGTGGTTCTAAATTGTATGTGCTACACCTATTTATTTCATTGTACATTTATTTTAATATAATGCAGCATCTTGACTTGTTTTGTAAGATTTATTGTATCGAAACATCAGCCCTGAATATCAGAACATAACAAGCACTCAAAGTAGCAGAAGCTACTGTTGCTGCTGTTCTCATGGAAATCACATCTTCTGGTGGAAAGTAGTTAGTAATGACCACAAAAACGTTATGAAAAAGCACATATACTTGGAACTGTGACAAAGAGAAATTCAGTTAAAATGCATACTCTTAACATTAGCACTTATTTAGACAGCCCTTCTTTGTGAAAAGTGTCGGTACTATGTTGAAGTTAAAGTTATAAGTCTGGGTATACAAATAAGGGATCAATCCATGACTATACTCAGAACTAAATCTGCAGAGTGTTCTAGATTGATTCTGGCAAGCAAAGATGAAATTTCTCTGATGTTAGGCTAATGTTTTGGAAGCTCACAAAAAAAATGCACTTGCATGAAGAGTAAGTAAAAAAATGGCAGTTTTAAAATTACTTTTATGTGGGGGTTTCTTTGTTTCGTTACTGAAATATAAGTTTTGGTGTTTCTTCTGAATGTAGATTTTTGGGGTTTTTTGCTTTACTTAGCTAAATGGAGTTTAACAAAAAAACCCAACCCATTTCTCCATATACCGTAAGGAATTAGCCTTACTTTTGCAATTAGGGCTTTCTTTAATACAGGACAGGAAGATAAAAGATGTTCTCAGTCACAGGTAAATGGAGAGGGTATTACTTTTTATCAAATGCAGAGGAATGTAAAATGGTCATCGTTTGCAGAAACCAGACACCTGTGGTTTGTTATCTCTCAATATTTGGGGTGAGAAAGTTTTTAAAGCCTTACCTCCTGAAATTAAATCATTTACATGAGAATCGCTTCTCTCTTTATGGTCATTTTCTAGTTCTTTCTGGGGAGAAAAGGAAACAGAACTTTTAGTCTATTTTCTTTTCAGCTAAAAAAACTTGTATGTAGGGAGTAATCATGTAGGTACAACTTTTTTCTTAAAAGTTTCAGTATGCCAGTCTTACGATTTGAGGTTTCTTTATAGGTAGCTTCTGAATATATAGGGATAACAGTACAGTGTAGGTTTTTTTTTCCCTTGGCCAGTATTTCAGCGTTCGCGGTTTAAGTAGAAATCGGGAGAGCACTCAAGCTACTTTTAAAATCGTATTCTCATATGGAGCTTTTGCAGTGAAAGGCATTTCTACTGTGTGTTGTGTACTTTAGTAGTGAAGCAGGCTTCTCGGGGCAGACAAGACCACAATGTACATTCATCATAGCAGCACTCCTTGAGATGGAATAGCAATCAGATAGGATAGTTTTAAGACTGCGCTGGGGAAGGGATCTGTAGCGAAAAAGGCCGACGAGAAGCTCTTCTGGGGCATTTTTTTGAAGCCAGGACAAGGCCTCTGCTTGTCCAGGGGGCTGTCAGCTGGGGGGCGTTGCTGCTGAGCGAGCCTGGGCGGAGCCACCACCACCACCCCTGGTCATTTTAAACGACCCACTAACGTGCCAAAAGGTCATTGCCACAGAGACCAGCTTCAGGGCAGGTAAGACTGCGCTGGGGAAGGGATCTGTAGCAAAAAAGGCNGAGATCAGGAAAAATGTTTACCCTGAAAGGGTTCTGAAGCCTTGGAATGGGCTGCCCAGGGAAGTAGTTGAGGCATCAGCCCTGGAGGGATTTAAAAGCCAGGCAGACATAGTGCTCAGTGACAAGGTTTAGTGAGGGTTTGCTGGTTTTTATCAGGATTAGGCTGATGGTTGGACTAGATGGTCTCAAAGGTCCCTTCCAACCTGGACAATTCTATCATAGTCGGTAAGCCATCTCCTCTTCTAGAGGATTATGTGTATCTATAAGGAAGGATTCAGCACCTGAACCATTTTTTTTTGTTTACTTGGATGTTGACTTAGTGAATTGGGAAACTATTATCAGTGCTGGGATGAAAATACCTAAGTTACTGTGTAGTGATAGGATGTGAAGCTATCACTAGAAAGCTTTTCCACACTACACTACTATAAGTTGTAGTTGACTGATGATATTTCAGCCTTTACAGCTCCAAGGGATCTCTCTTAATTTTCTTGTCACAAACTAAAATTATAAACCTTTTTCCTTAGGTAAAGTCTTGATTTCTGACCAAAGAAGTTTTCATTTAAAATCCTGAAACAAATCAGAATCACTTACTTTTTCTTTTTTTTTCCCCTTTGGTTAGAATGCAGGAAGATACAAAAATGAAAAACTTAAAGGGATCAGCAATCTTAACAATGTTCAGGCTTATCACTGTTCATTTTGGGTTGAGTGGAAAACAGGGCTTTACTGCAAAGTAAAACTCACTGTTCCTACGGAAGCAACAGGATAATGCTTCCTGACGGTTCACAGTTGTGGACTTTTAAAGCAGACATTTTTCAATACATGGGATACATACATGACTTGATCACATGTAGTTTCTTTCACAGTCATTGTAGAGAGGTAGGCACTTCAGTGGCGTATCTGCTTTCAATATCTACTTTAGGAAGAGAGAACCGTGCCCTGTACACTCAACTGGTTCATCCAATATAGTCAATACCAACTAATATAGTCCATTGACTGGAAAGATCTCCTTGGATGACTAGGTCAGATGAAAATGCCTGTATTGTTGACATCTGTGGGGAAATTAGGGACTTGCAGATTGAATTAATCACCCTGTCTTAGATGTATTTCTTACTTAGAATGAGAGGAATTGTGCTCTAGGCACAATTACATATATTGATTAGGCTTCTAATAGTCACGGTGACTAGTTCAACTGTAAATGTCTACATGGTAGGCATCTGAAATTAAGAAAGAGGAATTGTTGACTCTTCTATTGTATACTTAAGTCCTTTTGACTTCTTTGAAAATACTGATTTATTTACTGTAAGGCTTTGTAAGAATAGCATTTAACTTTCTTGTCTTCATCCGTTACAAAATTATGTAGCTGTTGTAACCAGTGATCGTTCAGAATTTGGGGTACAGTTCTTGTGTTTATACATACCATTGTAAGTCCATAGTTCTAACTCTTTTCTAGCCAAATTTGCTTTGACCTTGGCTTGTCATGCTGCTGATTCAGTAATGTATGCTGTTATGCTATGTCCAGCGCTGATTTGCTTTTTAAATCTTGTTTCTGTCACACCAGAAGTGGGTACGCTTTGGAAACGTGCAAGTGTCAGGAAGATACTGAAATAAATTATCCTGTTCCTTAGGTTTTCAGAGCATTTATCTTCTTTTCAAATTCAGCAAAGAATGAGGAAAAGTTCTTTTCTTTCTTTCATTACAAAACATAAAGCATTGATTCTCTTCAGTCAGCCCCAGAAAACATATTTCTTTTGGTGATCACCTCCTTTCTTTCCTCCACATCTGGATCTACTTTTTCTCTTTTTTTCTTTTTTATTTCCCAGAAGAATTCCACAGTTTAAGGGCTTTGGGCCAGAGATGTTTGATTGTTTTTCTTGGCCTTATAGTCTAGACCCAGCTATCTAGTTTTTGCTGTCTCAGGATGGAAGGACACAGGACCTGCTGCCTCCATAGTTAACTTAGAATTTAAATGATGACATATTAGGGTGGTAATGCCTTTTGAGTGTCAGTTAGCTACTATCACTCATCAGAGTGGTAAATGAAAGAACATGCTGCTGCCTCTTGAGTAATACAAGTAACTGAGCTCACGTCCAAATTGAACATTACTGGTTGTCTTTGTTTTAAATTTCTCCTTGCATTACTCAATATTGTTAAGCATACTTGATTCTTCAAGATGCTACAAGAAGCAGTACGAAGCTACTCTGTGTGTCAATAATTGTATAGTACTGACAATTGTAGCTGAGGATGTCTTTAAGCTATCTGACTTTTTAAGAAATGCGTTCTATTTGGTAATCTAGTTCATTCCCATAAAAGACATGAACTAGACTTGAGAGTCTTTCCATTAATGAGTTTTCCGGGCTGTATAGAATAGCTATTAAGATGAGAAAACTGTGACTTAGTGAGGTTAAATTAGATTTGTTACTCCTCACAACTGAACTCCCTTATGGTAGCTGGAGCAGGCTTCGACAGCAGATGAAAAAAAGAGAGCATGAGGCACATTGCATTTTTTCATAGTTATTATAGGTGATGTATCTAAACTGGCAATATACAGGCATAGAAAGGGCACATAAATTAGACAAAAAGAATTTCTTTAGATTTTTTTCAAAAGCATCAACGGAAGTAAGAAAAGGAGTGAACTTCAGTGGGATGTGTGAACAAACATCTTCATCATCTTTACCTAGCTATCTTTCAATGCCAAAAGGGAAAAAAAAGTACTGGAGGGAAAAGTAGTTTTGGACCTTTGTTCTACAGTAAGTCAAAAAACAAATACGACATTCAAAGAAAATCTGTACTAACTTGCCTTAGTTCCTAATATTGTGTGCATATTACAGTCATTTTTCATTTTGAAAAGAATGAAATTACTAACGACCAATTCAAGGAAAACATTTTTCATAGTGGGCTGGATCTTTCTGTTCCAAGGGTATTACTGAAAAAAATGTGAATTTTCTGCCACCTTCAGTTTCAGTAATATTAGATCAGAAGTAAAGTTTGTTGGGTGCTGAGAACTACTACTTTCTGCCACTGCAAAATAGACTCACTGGGCACCTTTTGGGATAATGTTTGACCATTTAATTACCTAATTGTAACTGAAATGAGGCTTCCATGGCACAGATACCTCTACAGTACTTGATACAAATGCATAACAAGAGCACAAATAGACTTGTACAAACTAGACAATGGCTTTTTATAGATTAAAAGAAGAAAAAGATTTTTCCTCACATTGTTGTTGGTTTGTATGAGGTCAGGCACACAATCTTCATGTACCGAACTTGTACAGTAGTTGCATTTTCAAAAACCCTTTTAGCCTAACTGCCTTTTCTCTGTCCTGCAAGAGGTTATAAAGGAATTTATCATATATAGTTACATTCTTTACTAAAGCATAGTCTTAGTAAATATGGAGGCAAGCTTCCTAACTTCACTGGTAAGCTCACTGCTTGTTTCTGAAAAGCTTTTACTTTTCAGTATATCAGACATAAACAAAGAAGAAATTGTGTCCAAGAAAGTAGAACATGCCCCCATTACAAGTGTGAAACTGGAAATAGTTTATCACAAGCTTGAAGCCATTCTCTTCGTTTCTGCAGTACTGTCCTTTCTCCCTTTTCTCAAAGGTAAGTATTTTTTCCAAACGAAAGGGGACCTATCTTTCTTTGTTCAGTTATTGTCATGGTAGTACTTGAAAATTATAGTGTTTGATCGTAACTACTCCTGATAAAGGACAGGATGATAAATTTGTCATGGGTGAGCATGGAAGTTTCACAATAATAATGGCGTGAAACACTGCCAATAGCGCAGCTGTGTCACAGGGCAGCCGCAGGCTGCTGGCCATTGCTGTCACTGCCTCACAGGGCACTCATGGACCTGGCACACAGGTATCAGTTTGCAGCTGTTGATCATCTTCAGCACCTTTCACGGACACATGTTACACCTGGTGTTGTTATGGTCTACTGATGGGTGAGGACATGCCAATGACAGACAAGCTTACACTTAATTGGAATGCTCCAGAAGCGTGGCGAGATGCAGCTCCTCTCTGGTGAGACCCCACTTGGAGTACTGTGTCAAGCTCTGGAGTCCTCAGCACAGGAAGGACATGGACCTGTTGGGAAAGGTCCAGTGGAGGGCCACAAATGTGATCAGATGGCTGGAACACCTCTTCTATGAAGACAGGCTGAGAGAGTTGGGGTTGTTCAACCAGGATAAGAGAAGGCATGGGGAAGACCTTATAGCAGGCTTCCAGTACCTAAAGGGTAATTTTTTAGCCTTAATCTTACATCTCAGGTATTCAGAAAACAGTATAGCCTCAAAGCAGAACTAGCCAAAGTTTCTGTGAAGTTCTGCAACTTGAAATCAACATGGTGGTTAGATCTTGTTCTGACTTTTTCTATTAATACAATCTGTTTAAAGAAGTAACCCATCAGTTCATTTAATTCCATAGTTGTAGCATCAAATTATAGTGCTGATGTTCTCGTCTGCTGTTTCATCAACACAAATGTAAAACAGTCTGATAAGATTAAATATCACACTGCTAGGGGACTACTGCTTCCTAAGAAGAATGGAATAAATAAAAAAAAAAAAAATTGGCTGTTGCATCAATTTTGCCGGAGTGAAGAACTTTTAAACTTGTAGTGAATTGCATTATAAACAGCTTTTTTCTCTGCCAAATACTTGCGGCATAGTGGCAGATTGGCTCTTGGTTTACAAAATGTTTTTACACAGTTTATTTTAAAATAGAACCATAATTCTTTTCCTGTTGAGTGGCACTAAAGCAATATTATGTGATGTAAGCAATTAAAAAGAATTGCAAAGACTCGAAAGCTAAATGCTAACGTCTAAAGTCCAAATTCTGAAGTTTTTGCTTCTCTTCCCTTAGACAAAATTCCTACTTTTTTCACTGCAATTTTCACCTTGCACTTTCTGATTTTAAGGCACGCACAAAACCAGATTAATAAAACAGATAATTGTGCTGTGTCTGCCAAATCTGTATTTTTCATTGCGTGTGAGTATCAGTGCCCCAGATAAGTTTTATGTGTAAATTAGCCAAGTGTGAGCATACAGTGTTGATGTGTGACTCTTTATTTTGTATTCTCGATTTACCTTGCCTGGATGCAGCGTCAACTCACCTCAGAAATTCTCACCCAATATGATTAAGTTCTTTTACCAGCAGTATTAATTACTGATGCATATTTCTGGTAGGTATGAAGCTTACTTTGTCAGTGCAATATATTACAAGCATGTTCTGTCCCTCCTCCAACAGCATTGCTTTCTAGAATATTTATATATCTTCCCAATGCTTTTGCATCATATTTTCAGCCATTTTATTGCCATAGGTTAGCTTCAGTTGCATCTCACCACACTTCTGGAGTGCGCTGACATCAGAACATGGATGGGATCAGATAGCAGTGCTGGCCTGACATATTTTACTATATGAAGCGTGAAGGTGAAAACTGCAGTCAGCAGTGCCAGTCAAATAGATTAATACTGTTGCTGAAGCTGGAAAAAAAATTGCTAGCACAGGATAAACTGATGATTTGCAGTATTTTTTTTTTAAAGTATTGTGTGCTCTCATCTTAATTTTAATGATACGAGAACAAAGGAATGAGACTTTGTCAAGTTGTAGATAGCTCTAAGTCAGGTGTATAAGTTTACAGTACAGACCTCAGCTGGTCTTACAACCAGTGGAAGGACAATTCTTATTTTATTTCAATCTTTATTATAGGATGGGATGACTCATCTTCTAAGGGAGCTGTTGCTCACCATTGACTATGAAGGAACATAGTGTCTGTCAATTAAATTAGGGCAGATGAACTTGCCATGCAGCTTGCTGTGTCCGCCTCCTGGAAATATAAATCATATCTGAAACTCAAAATACTTAAGGGAAATATACAATTAGTTCACAGAAGTGGAAACAGCAAATGTTTTGGTGGAGTTGTATATGTACTGGTAGTGAATCAAAACTTTATGTTAATATTTATAGCAAAGATATTCTTTTTATCTCTTTTTCCCCACACAACAGTGTATGGCTTTTATATCAGGAGGAAAGGATGTTAAGTTACTTTTCTTCAGTTAAGCAGATGGTTCAATGAATGGTTCAGACGTGCTTTTACTCCATGGACACATGGTATTCTGAAAAAGATAAGAGAAAATAACCAAAAGTGTAAAATTATTTTGCTTGATGCTGATGTATGACACCCTCACCTGCTGTAAATATTAACTGCTTCTTTTTTTTTCCAAACCAAGTGGAGGTGCTACTTTAGGAAAATAAGCCTTAGAAGCAAAAGTCATTAAAATTTGATCAGAAGTTCAATATTTAGATCTCAGTGATCATTTTCCTAAAAACTGGTGCCCAATAATTTCTTAAAGTCATATTCATTTAATGTGGTTTGTAGTGGAAATTTAAAATGAAAACAATTAAAATTACCTTTAAAAACGTTACTGTATGTATTTTGGTATCAGCAAGAAGTGTGGCTCCTCAGTAAGTGCACCATGACCTTAGTCTTTTTTTTTGTGGGGAAGTGATTGTACTGCTTACTGCAAATCTGTGAGTCTGAGGGGATGGCTTTGTTTTTATATAAGATCGATATCATAATTAGGGGAAAAAAAGCTTCTACAATCTGACATATCTAAAATTAACCTTTCAAAGTATTTTGTGGGCAGGCAGGGTGCACAATTCATTTGGTTTCTCAACCATTTCTTCTCTGTAGAATTTTGATAAGGGAAGTTTGTTAAATGGAAAAAAAAAAGAACTATTAGGAATTGTGTATGATGTATGATATTAGGAATATAGACAAAGATGATGTTGCTGGCAATCTATTTATGGAATCAATCATAATTTGATCTTTTTCTCATGCCTTCTCAGAATCATTTTACAGTCTCTTTAATTCTACTTGCTCTTCTCCCTTTGTTTTGTTATCACTGGACATTTTTCTCCTGCCCCTTTTCTGCCTTCTCTTTTCAATTTCCTAAACACATTATGAATCTAGTTAAAATCAAGGTGAACTTTTGAACTTAATGTTCTTCAGCTGATTAGAAAATGGGCATAATAGGGAATCTCATTTTTAACAATGATTTCATGAGAGTAATTGAGTAGCATCGTTCAGCTGGAGATCCCAAATTGCTTTGTAAACGTGAGGCAGTATTATTATTGTTCAACAAATAATAGAAAAACTGGAACAGATAAATTTAGGCATGCTTTTAAAAATATTCACCTTTGAAGTAGGGTTTTGAGACCTTTAGGCTAACTCAAATTCTAGGTCGAGCTTTACCAAGGTAACTACCTCGAAGCTCCCTCTGAACCTGCTGAGAGCTGTGAGAAGTCAGTATGCCTAAAAATAAGGAAAAAAAGGATGAGGAGAGAATAATTGCACATTTATGGAATGAACAGATGAACTCAATACCCAGGAAGTCTTCATCTTTCTGATTTGTCACAGCAGTTAACTTTTTCATGATACCGTATCCTCAGAGGCTTAACATTTTAATGATAATGACATTTGTCTTTTAGGGTCTTCACAAAACTAGTGTTCCTCGAGCCCCAGAGCCCTCAGGTACACAGGAACTTTACGTCTCTTCTTTAAAGGCATTACGTACAAACTGTCTGGCAGAGTTTGATGGGTGAAAGAAAGAATATGGCTTACAACTAAGCCATAAACATTTCACTTGACAAGAAAGAAAGTGGCTGATTTAATTAAGAAATTAGATAATGCTGTTATCAGTATCGGAGCTGTAATGATGCAATAGGTTTGGGGTGCTACAAAATCTGTGCCTGTGCCTATTCAGTTCAGCTTCTGTTGGGATCATTCAGAGATGTTTATGCTTTCAGTTGGGTGAGAAACAGAGTCCATTTTAATATTACTTTGTTTTGTATTGCCACATAAAGTGCAGTACTATTTTACAGTGCAAAGTATTTATAGGAACAATAATGATGTCTCTCACTTTATGTTCAGAGCATTCAGCCAGTTGCAATGCACCAGCAGCTATAAATCTATCATTTATTACGTCATAACTTACACAATACATTTATGTTCTTCTCAGAGCAGGTGTGTGTGTGTATAGAAAGAACTAGGGCTCGCATGTCCAAAACCTTTGCAGAAAGGTTTATCTTCTGTTTAAGAGAGAAAAATTTGAAGTGATGGATAAACTAATGGGTTTTATGTCAAAAGTGAGTTATGTAGTTTTGATTATGAAAGAACTCTTTGCACTTTAGGAGAGAGAAAGCATTTACAAAGATAGTGGATATGCTAAATGGTTCAGTTATGAAATATTTTCCTTACATATTATTCCTAGTGTGTGTTTATTCATCATTTTTAGGTGACTTGTCTAATGTGAAAAACTTTTCATTAACTGTTGTTTCTTCCCTTGTCTCTAGCTAATGTCTAACAGCAAGCAATTACTTTTATTTCCAGATCATGAGAGGAAACAACCCCCTCTTTAAAACAGTGTTTGACTTTGAAGGTATTAATGATTAAAGAATACTTTTTAAAACATGAGATGCTAAACAGGGAGTCTGACCTATGTTCAGTCCTCTGCTGTCAGACTCTTAGAAAAAAAGACTTTCTTCTTAAAGAATAGTATTGCAGATAGTATTAAATGTTCATTGCAAATGCGTTAACATTTGCATGTTTTGCCCCCAAATCTATCAAGACAGTTGCCATTGACTTCAGCAAGGTTAATATCCCTTGAATAGTATATGTTTGTGATAAAGAATATACACAGATTTCTTCTGTGTGACATGTGGCAAAATTTAAGAAATAGATTTGATTTTCCCTAACCATATCTTGTCCTCTTTTGCTTAGTATTTTATTTTTATGTGCTTAGTCATTGTTCCAATACCTGACAATGTTACTTAGCTTAAGTATTACGAAGAATGTTTTTAAAGATTTAATCTGCATACAAAAATAATCCTATCAAAGAGTCACATGTGGCTTGAAAATATGTAGCCTGCTGGTCTGATTCAGAATGAAAACTAATTTCAACTGATTAAAAAACAGCTTCAGAGCACATGTGTTGTATGTTGAATATTGGTGAATTTTTTGTAGGATGCAAGTCTCAGTGTAACCTAAATTAGGGCAATTATTCAGAGGAAATATGTCCGTCAAATAGTTATAAAACCTTTCTGTTGCTGTTAGTGAAAATTAAAACTAGTGGAAAGTGAGAACATACTTTTAATTTTTTTGGACAATATGAAACAACATTGTATAGATTCAGCACTTTCAATCTAATTGAAGAGCTAGATTTCACAGCCATGTTTTACTGCAGAATCATCTTCACTGTCTTCCCAGCATGTTCTCAGTTGCAGCTGAGTGTTCACACGAGTCATGTACTGAGATCCACACTCCTACCCACCTCTTTAGGTGGTGTCTTACCCTGCCCTTCCTCTTACCCAGCAGCTCCTCTGTCTTTACCATAGTCTCTCTGGCCCTTCAGACTGCTGCCCCTTCTCTTTTTCCTCATCTTTTCCTCCACAACTCTGACTTGCCCGTTGTCTCAGTGCATTCTTATAGATACATTAGCCAAATGCCTTTTCAATTTGATAATTGAAGTGTAAATATTAACGTAAAAGTATTTGGTTTTAAGAACGTTTCAGGGAGCACAACTTCAAAATTTAAATTCTTTACAGATGGATTTCATTTAAAACACCTATTCGGGGTTTCATTACTTGCTTCCCTCAAGTAATATATTGGAAAAGAATGAAAGGACATAATTTCCTTAAAGGCTTTGTAAGACACAACTATTTTTTATTGATCTCTGCTTTATCCTGTGCAAAAAGAAAAATACATTCTGAATATTCTAATCCAATTCAATAATGTACTATTAAATCTAACTAAAATATAGATATAAAAAGCTGTCACCTTTTTGAGTGTTAATCTCCTGGGGGTAACATTTTTAATTTTATTTTTTTTCACATGGTATTCTGGATAAAAATAAAATATTCCTCCATCTGTCCTGGTTTGATTTCAACTGCTGCTAGCTGTGGCAGCTTCTGAGAGTGTTTGTGTTTGGGAACATCTTTCTGTAGAACATCCCTTCAAAGGAGCAAGGTGTCACTCAGAGCCAAGTGCATGCAGGTGCACCTAGAAAAAGGTGTTTACTGATGTGTCTGCCTCATCACTAACAGTTGACACTCACATTGTGAGATTAAAAGCTTAACAGCTAAAAGCTCAAAAATAACACATCACCAGATGAATAGACTGGGGACCGGAATAGTTCTCTAAATCTTTATATTCTTATTGCTGCTGATGATTATATTAGCAGGTTTGCTGTTGTCAGTAGTCTGTTACTAGGTAATAACTGAGGGGACAAAACATCAAAGCAGACAGTGTAATCTTTTTGTTTTAAAATGGAATAGAATCATGCAGAATGTTTAGAAAATAATGATGTCAGTGAATATAATTAAGTTTATATGTAGAGTTTGACCATGCTCTATGTTTGATTTCCAGGGAATACTGAGGTAGGGTGCTTGAAATGTCTGTAGCAGAATAATGCTCCATTCTTAAAAATATAGCTTTTCACTTGTGTGTATGGGTCTAGATCTGCAACCTAGCATAGCGATCTCTTCTGCTGACAATTTCAGCGAAAACTGAGGGATTTCATGATCCATTAAAAAGATTTTTGAACATCACAGAATCAGCTTACCACAGCTAATTTTTCTGTGGAATGATTGCTTATTTTTTCACCTTTGTAATAAATTCTTTACCATTTGGCTAAAAAAATATTAAATACATTTAATACATTAAATACTGCTTTTGCCATTTTTGCTGCACATCACGTGCACAATATTATTCTAAAGATTTGTCTGTTAAAAACCCACACCACTTCTAAATATCACCAATTCCATTCAAAGGTAGTTATTTCCATGGTATGGCATCTCTATTCTAAAAGCTTTTCCCTTACTGTTAGTGCATTTTGAATTTACCATTAGTAAAGATGCATTGATTGTTATTTAAATAGTTCTCTTTTTTAACACAATCTCTTCCTTTGTGTGTTGCCAAGAGTTTCTGGAGTTTTGTAGTGCTTTCTATGCCTCTGGGACCTCTAGTTACCATTTTGCAATGCCAGAGGTCCAGCATGAGGTACTATTTTGAACCTTCTATGAAATTCACTTACTTGGCCGTAACTTCGGAATAAATTTACTGCTATTTTGCTAGGTAGTATCTTGAAGCATTTGCTCTTTTTGCTTTCATAAATAATTAGGCAGGGGTTTAGCTCTTGGGAAAGAAGAGTGTAATATTTCACAAATGTAAAGAATGAGCATAGAACTGCTTGGCCTGGACTTCAGAGTTCTTGAGGAAAATTGATCTTTGTCATCATGAGTCTTCTCATTAGTCTTTCTCCTACCTTAAAAACATCTTTAATTATGTTTTTCTGTGGCTAACCTCTGCCACTTGCATGCTATCACATACACATAGATGTTTAGAGTTTACTAAGTTTGATCTACTTTGGTCCCATTTCTGAAGGATACTAAGCAATACTAGTTCAGCCAGCATTATAGAATAGGTGGATCTTACTGAATGAATGAATGAATGAATGAAGAGTCTGTGACAAAGAGGAGCAAAGCCAGGAGCATTCATAAATACCTCTATTCTGTATGTGAGGATAAGTGGGTTGCCATACTCTTAGGAAATTCTTTCTACCCCAGCAGTCACTAAGGCTACTAATGCTGGAAATCCTAAGTCAGTACATTGGGGTAACTTATATTTAAATATTTTTAAAGGGTTGGCAGAAGAACTCTCTGGATTTTTAATACCAATTTTCATTGTAGATTGGAGCACTGAGTATGTTCCAGAAGCTTGCAGGAGTTAAGGTCATGCTAACTTTTTTTTTTTAAATGGGTGAGATAACCTAGGTAATTATAAGCCTGTCAGTCTGACATCAGTCCCAGGCAAAATAATGGAAAGGCAGGCGTGGGACTTGAATAATAAAGGATGGAACTCTGCTGAGACAAACAGTATGTTTTATTAGCATAATTGTTAAGATATAAGGAAAGTAGCTCAAGTTACAGAGTGGGGGTGCTACCCAGGAAAAGCATTTAGGTTCCGTAATGGGTAATAATAATGGATAGAGCTTAATTTTTCCATCCTGAACTATAGCCAACAAGAGGTAATGTAATCACTGAATTTATAAACAGGACACACAATTACCATGAATTCCTTATGACAGTAAGTTTATAAATCAAAGTTTTGGTTTTCTAAGACGGATTCTCTGCTACAAATAGGAATTTCTTCTGGGAATTCCCAAGCCCTTTGTGATACTGCAGGTCAGATTTCATGACAACAATAGTCCCTTCTGGCTTTCTAATTTGCTTCTGTGAGTCAGCAAAGCAGGTACAGCTTTGAGTTATGCTGACAGTAATGTGTGGCTGTAATTGGGTCTCAGGGCACATAGTGTCATGCTAGAACAGGCGTCTATACACACCCACCAGCTCACAGGGTGATGCCCTCCAGCTGGCTCTTGATCATAAGAATAACATTGAAAAACCATACTCTTTTAGCCTTGACAATAAAGACAGTATTTTAAATTCAGCAATTTACCTTCAGAGCCAGGAATTGGACAAATAAGAAATCTAAGTGGAAATAACAATGTGAGAAGTTCTGCTTACTCCTGAAGAAGGTTTTTCAAGTATCAGTACCACCTCACAGGACGTTTATTTTTTTTTAATTTAGTTTCATTTTATTTAGTTTAGTTTAGTTACGTTTCTATGGATGAGTACCTCTACAACTCGTCAGGTGACCCCACTATTAAAGGAAGACTTGGTCTTTTTTACATATGATGCTAACTTCCACTCTACAGTTACTAGGCTGTGGCATTAGAATAAGACATTTTCAGTCATTGTTATTTACCTCACTTACAGTAAATTATTTTAAAAATAGCATGAGTTCTTACTGATTACAGTATAAAATTAAAGTCAAAAGTGTTACAAAGAGCAACACAACACATTTTACTTCACTCACAGAAATATTTTAGCCTAATACTAGAATGTTTTTCTTTTCAAAGCAGTTTTAAATAGTACCGTTGCAAGTATCTGCATAGATCTCTGAAAAGATGTGCATAAACACAGAAAGATAAAGAATTCACAGCAGCATTAAGAACAAACCACATTTTATCGTTCATGGTACAGAGATTTGCAGCCATTTGCTTTAAACTACAGACTCCAAATGCATAGTGAATCTATCTCCTCCATTTAAAAAATACTCTTTTACTCTAATGTTTATTTTGTTTAATTTAGCATATGACAAAAATAGATAAGCACAACATAATGCTTGTGCCTATGTGTTTATATTGCAGTGCTTCTAAATTAATCAGAATATACTCCAAGGTACGAGCTATCATTTTTAGGAATTTTCTTTTGCCCTGTCCCATATTAGATCATTGTAAGAATTCTGCAAGTGGTTAAGTGAGCATGGACTCAAAAAGACTGTGGTAAGTCAGTGTGCTGAAGTGAGAAAATATTCAAGAATCTTTCAGCTTTGTATGGGCTAGGTGTTTTCCACTCCCTTGTCTCTTAAGTACGAAAGGGTCATTAAATGACTTGTTGTATTAATGTGTCGTACTAATTAAAAGGTATTTGAGCATTCTGCAGATTAGTCTTGGCCTCGAGGCAAGAAAATCCATTGGCTGAGCACACTTGGTTATCATTCAATAGAACTTTGCTTTTTATTATCGATGTTAACTTTTTAGTGTGAAAACGGGCCACAACTAGGACCTTGCTGTGCTGATGTGAATGGTGTAATGTCACTCCCCTCTCCCGCTCTGGGGGCAGATCGAGGCTGTGCTGAAGCTGAGCGTAGGTCTGAACACCAGGGGGACTGTATTAATTCATGCCACCTGGCCTTAATGCCATCACATATGTGCAAGATGGTGTGGGGTTTGCTCTGGCTGCTCTGCTGATAATCATCAGGCAGGAGCTGTGGCTAGTGTGAGGAGCATGAAGGGAATTCACACTTGTCCACATCTGGTTGCTTTTCAGCTTTTTTGTACTGCTCAGGCAGGTTTACCTTATGCATGGGTAGTTTCTGCATCAATTATAAAAATTACTTATGACCATCTGTGAGACCACTGGCATCTTTATCTACTTTGTGTACTCTGTTTACCAAACAAGGACTTAATGAAGAAGGAGCACTGCAAGAAAAAAAAGAGAACCTGAAAAAGAACAGAAGATAACAAGATAATGCTTAAGAAGAAATAATTGTGCAATCTCTTGGGGGGGTTTATTGCCATTACTATTACTGAATATTCCCTCCTTAATTTCAGGTACGGCAGAAGACTTACATATAGTTGCACATTTCAAACAGTGATCTCTGACTGGTGAAAAAAAAAAACCCAATTAACTATAATAATGTCTGTAGCATAATAAAAAAACTTCACCCATTCGCTTAACTTAGTCTCTAAGTAGCTAACAGATTATCTGTGGCACAAAATGGGATGAGTGGCAATCAGAATTTGTATTTCTGGCCTCGGTATGCAAGACTTTCTCCAGGTTCTTTAGCTCTTGTTGGTGCTTCTTTTGTGAACGAGGCAGATAAAGGGCAAAGTGACTGTATTTCTGATGTTTTCTGTCCTGATTCCATTTCCTGGCAATGTTAGTTGAGAGAAATGGGTAGGGGGTTACTGTTTGCATCACCAGCCACAACTGCAAATCTGGCCCAGGAACTGTAAACCCATGATGACCTGCTTTAGTTGAAAAGCTCCCAGGGAGCTTTAGGACATGCTGTAGTACCCTGCATGGTTTTTTTCAGGTACTTCAGGCTTTTTTCATTAGTTCTCATGAAAGCTCTATCTGAAGACATAGCCTATGACAAAATATTTAAGGGGATATAATTGGATATCTTAGATGTATGAAACATCATTGAAGAAAACAGTAAGTTTTCAAGATCTCGTGATAGCGGTTGATAAAACGCTGAAATCTTTTCCATAGACTGTGATTTAAAGCTACTGGAATGGTTGACCTATATAATATATAGCAAACGTGAAACCAAAACAGTGTTTTGGTTAAAAACACACTTATCTATATAAGCACCATTGAAAGAGCCCTTCTCTGAAGCACCCCACTTGGCTGAAAAGCCATGGACAGACAGGTTCAGTTGTGGCTCTTCTTGTTATGGGGTGAATGTGGTTGAGTGACCTCATTTCCAGTCTTCTCCACTTCTTTATCTGTGGAAAATACAGACTGACTTCCTGACTCCCCACAATATATGTTTTATCTATAAATACATGGTACAGAGGTTGCTTTGTTCACTTGAACTGCACTGTACTTCACAAAAGAGCCCCAGAATTTTGTGATGTCTGGTCTATGCAAATAATGATGTTCTTAATCATGCCACTTCATTGTAATAATTCAAGAGTAATTGCTGTGGTAAGTGGCTGTGTACTTAAGTATTACTAAAAAATGAGAACGTTTGTGAGAAAAGGCTAAGTGAAAATAATAAAATGGAGGAAGCAGAATGTGACATAGTGAAGGCAAAAAAGTAAGAACAGAAAGGGTTGAACTCTGCAAACTATACGTTACTGGGTTACTTACGATACATCTTTTGATTCGTAGTGGTTGATGTTTTGCCTGACTGGCAAGAAAAGTATTGGGACTTGTGTAGACTGCTGTAAAATTTCAGCCGGGGTGTGAAAGTAGTGTACATCACAGGTGTGAGAGTAAACACACAGCTTTCCTTGCAAACGGAGCTGTTGGCAGGCAGCGAGTCGCAGTGCGCTGCTCTCATGCCAAGTGGCCACGGTCGCCTTGTAGCACTTCGTCACCATGTGGTAAGACCCAATGCAGTGTCATGACATCTTCATTCACTGTAACCCAAGCATGTCAGCATGGCCCTGGGTAGGCATGGCTCTGGTTCTACTCAGTATCTGGCTTCTCATATCTTTTCGCTCTCTTTCCTGGCTGAATAAAAGGGAGAAAAGAGACTTCATTGAGTTTGTGTCTCATGTTTGTAGTCTGTCAGGGTGGTCCAAGCCATTCATTGGTTTTCCTGAAGAAGCGTGTTGGAATTGCTAAGAATTATGTGCATCTAGAGGGCTCAGATTACCTCTGCACAAGGTGTCCATGGTGTAACAGGCGGGGAGGTTTACAGGACATGAGTCAAAGGAAACAAAATCCTAAGGCGTTTTTGACATGACTATGTAAATTTCCCAATAGAAAAAATGAAATATCTCCCCATCCTCCCCTCAAACATTTGCCAATAGATATAGAAGTTATTAACATCAATTGATAGTTCATGTTGTTTGCCTGCTTATTTGTTCCTTCTGTCTGTGGTCTAAGTGCTCCCTGCCACCAGTCAGGAGTATCTAGTTTCCCTGTCTGCGCACTCACCAGTTCTCATAACTCTGGGACTTCCTGTGAACCAATATGTTTTCTTACTCCAGCAAAAAGAGAAGATAGCATAAGATGGATAGTTTACAGCTTTACTAATAAGTAGAATTATTCTGTAGCAGGGGCCACTGAACAACAAGGAGTTTGTTGGCCTAAATAGCCAGGGCAGGCAAGGGAATAAGGAGGAGTGAAGGCAAGACCTCCCCTTTTCAGTATCAACAAGCCCTTAAATCAGGTCAGTTCCTTAAAACCCCCATTATGAGCTTATATATCCAAAATCGTATATCCTTTTCTCCAAGTGGTTGGGGTTTTTTCCTGACTGTTGTCTCAGTTTGTGTCATAAAGCTATTTCGTCTCAAGGCAGTGTTTGCCTCTCCTCCCATTTTCCACAGTTTTGGTACTACCCCCTGAAACACTAGAGACCACAACAGGCACCGTGGTAGAGTCAACATATTCCCTTCTACCAATAATTAATATTTTTTGCATTCATAACCAAACATCTGAAAAATAATAAAATCATCAAGAAGACGCAGCTTTGTTTCCAGAAGTTCTCTATCGAGTCCTTGCATTGCTCTGCACTTTTCTACCCTTGTCTTGCATGATCTGCAAGTCCTATGGCTTCCAGTTTTTATCCCTACAAATAGGAACATGCAGTTTTCCTGAAGAAAATAATTGATCGACTTTTTTTCCATTATAAAGTACCTTGTTTTACTGTCCCTTATGTTTCTGCATATTAATACCTCTGAAACAGTGTTCAGAAAGTGTAAATGTAAAACAAAGGTGACCTTAAATATAAGTAACATAGAGACAAGCTCCAGAAAAGAACAAAACTAGCCAAAAATAGGCTAATGCTTTACCCTAATGTAAATATTGAGGAATTATGAGTTTGCTGCAAGACAAGCAGCAAAGATTGTAAAATCTTTAGAATCATGTGGGTTTTGTGACTATTTGATATTAAAATGGTAAAGTCTGTAAGTTTTATAACTTAAGTTGTGCATTGTAACTGAGTGGACTAAAATCAGATTTGTACTAATTTTGTAGTAAATCTATAGCATAGCTTTGCACTCTTTGACACAATTTACTTACTGATAAAGCATATTCATGTTGGTGTATGTGTGTGTGTGTGTAATATAAGTGATACTGTGATACAGTAATAATCTATTACCTTGCCAGTACAGTTCATCATGATATAGTCTGTATAGTCTATAGATTTTAATTTCCTTTGTTGGTGTATTTGGGTATGCACCAGGATCCAGTGTAGCTAGAGAGAGGGAATTAGCATACTGTTTCTTGGGGAATGCCCTTGAATGTGTTTGAGTCACTGTCTTGTGTGAGACGTGAGCAGCATTGCTTGGAGAAAGGGTGGAAGTTTGTTTCAAACGGTATGAAATAATCCCGTGTTGCTGTGCTGCCTTTAAAACCCGAGGAAAGCTCTTCAGATTGCCAGGATCATTGTTCGATGAGCAGCAAGCAGCAGTGATGGGCAGGTTCGTCACCTGGGAAGTCAGTGCTAGGTCGCTTTACAAAGAGTTTTGGCAGAGCTTCAAACAGGGTCCTCGTGGGAGGCTGGGTAAGAATCTCATCTCACTTTGTGTCCTCAAAATATCACCAAGGAATGAAAAGCAAACCTAAGCCTTTCTATTTCTTCTTTACAGAGGCTGAGGGCAGGGTGGGATGTGCTGGGGGAGACATGCAATGTAACTTACCTGAATTTGGCGCTTTTTTTTCCCATAGAGGTGTTTATTTTCAGCTGTTCATTTCAAATTGAAATAGGGCTGTGACTGACAATTTAACTGAATATTAAATGCTACCAAAAATCAACCTTGGTGTGACCAACCAAGAGAGACAAGCAACATGACTTTTTATTAATATCACATGCCAAGGAACATTTTGTCACTTGCTAAGATGAATGGAACAAAATGTTGCTTTCTGGCACAAAGCTTAGAAATGGAGGAAATTGCAATCAATCAAATACAGCAACATTAGTGAAACTTGGGTGAAAATTCTAGTAGAAACCTAGGAACCTAACTGTGTAACTATCTCCCATTATTGCTCATTCAGCTCGTGTTCAATCCCATTGTGAGATTTAAGTTTTATTCTCATCACACTTTTAATCAAGACTTCATTGTGAAAAGTAGAATTCCGTTGAAATGTCCATGAACTGTTGCTTGAGGGCTTCATTTTTATTTTTTTTTCCTGGTGGTTTTTCTAGCATTTAAATTTGAGAATATCTGCATGTGCATGCGATGTAGCATATTTTAATATATTTATGGTAGTCGCATTAGACACGGAAGGAAGTATAAAATTTTTCTTTGACCTTGGTAATAAAAGACGACATGCTGCAAAGTTGCAAGGAATATTGATCTATATCAGCAAATGCCATTTTACACAGCCAGTGAGAACAGATTTGGGTGCAACAGAATTAGGGACATAAAACAAAAAGCCAAACATAAAATTTGTTTATATACTTATTGCTCAATCGATGAGATCTTTTGCTGTTGTATAAGTTATTTGAAATACATTTCGCTTTATCTGCACATATATATGGCATTCTAAACAAGTTTGGCTCCATGAATTTTGTAGTAAGTAATATTGCCAGGAGCTTTTTATTTCCCACATGAGGAACAGCAACTGTGTGTGCTCATACGCCTTTCTGTGTATTAAATTGAATGGCCTCTTTTTTTTTTTTTACACATATTACACTGTCTTTTATGCTGTGTTTTCAGTATTTCTTCCTGTTTAAAAATTGATATAACACCTGGGAGGTAAAGAAAAGCTGTTTATTAGATAAAATATACCAACAATGCTATTTTATTTTACTTCTATTTTTTCTTCTTACTTGAATGCAGTAACTGCTTACTGATCATAGATTTTACCTTTCTTGATGAAGAAACATCTCTGCCATTACTACTTGTGGTCAATAGCCTTTGAGAGAAATCAAAGCAATTGTCACTCATGAAACTGCAGCCACCATTTTGCCTTGAAAATCAAGAGGACTGAGCATCACTTAGCTTTATCCTTGTCCACAAAAAAGTAGGAACAAGAATCAAGAAAACAGAAGTTAAACTGATGACAGAAAACACATTAGGCTCAGACTCGGAAGGCATTTCTAAGTCTAATTATTCTTTTTAATTTAAAAAGTTTTTAATAATTCCTAAATGGAATATGAGTCATAATACTCATGCAGCAAAAAAATCACATTTCTAATAGAAGACATTTTGACCATTGCTGTGGAACAAATCCTGTTATCCATGACACTCAAAGAATCTGAAGTTACGGTCTTGGATTAATTGTTACATGGGTTTGTTTTCTTAGGATGAATAGGGGCAGGTTCACCTTATACTGGTGTTATTGCATTGATTGCTGATTTCAATTACTCCTTTAAAAGAATGCAATGTTACAGAAAGTCATTTATGTACAGGTGAAGTTCTGATTCTCCATCAGACAATATGTAGTATACTGTAATAGATTTTGCTCTGAGTTGTGTAAGTATAAATCTGGATTAGCTCTATGGATATCTATGTCATTTTTTTTCAGTCTATGTCTTTTAGCAGTATTTCTGAGAAAAGAATGTGGCCTGCATGTTTTAGGTGAAAAATGTAAAAGAAGTCTAGATACAGCACTTAATATTTACTCCCTTATAATCTCATTTGGTTAAAATAAGTAAAGAAACAGAATTTTATTTCCTTTAAGTATCTACTTTCATTGCTGTTAAGCTGGTTTTACAAGCACCGACACCCAATAAAAGTGTTTGTTTACTTCTTTCTGCATTATGCAGAATTCTACAGAAGGACTTTCTTTTTGTTCTACAGAATATTGCTCTCATTTGAAAGATTTTAAATCATTTTATTTGCCCGTTCAGCATTGCTGATTAATTCAGAGAAGTCTTTCACTTAATTTCCTGTGTGACATACATCCCCTGGCCTCTGCCTCCAAATCAAAGTATTTCCATTAATTTTGATCACTGTTTTGTTCCTTCTGTTATGAAACAGCAGGAATCCTTGCTTATGGGAAAAGCCTGTATTAAAACAACAATACATTTTATTTTATCTGATATTTATTCTTTCCTCTCCACTTCCATACAGATTCTAGTTTGTTTTATTCATATACTATAGTTTGCTTATAACTTTGGTTATAAGTTACATAGCAGTTGGATTTATCTGTATAGAAGTTTAGCAAGTCATCCAGTGATTTCCACTACCACACCAAATGGGACATCAAGATCTGAGCTGTTTGGGTCTGGCCAGGTGTAAAATAGATCAGTACATGAAAGTTTAGGGGGAACGTTTGCTCATTGTGTAGAATATCATTAGTAAATACATATTTTATTAGATGTATTCTGAGATAAATAAACGAGTAAACATACGTATATACATCTACATATGCACATACTTATGCTTTTATTTTTATATATTTATTATATGC
>VXBJ01003090.1:971262-1078736 GCA_013400055.1 Nycticryphes semicollaris
AATATTTATATATATATACACACCTTTGCCTTCAAATAAAAGAATTCCAACCACAGATTCACTTAGCCTTTGCAGATGTCCATATATACCTGAAATATTGTGAGGTACTTGGCCCTGAACACTGTGGCAACAAAATATTGAGGTATTTTAGTCATGTATCACCAGTCTGCAGGGACTTCGGAGTATTGGTATGTTTATTACTTTATTGTCTGTCTCACTTAATCATCCTCCTACTGATTTTAAATAGTTTATTTTTCTCACTTTAAAGACTATGAAGTCTGAAACAAATCAATTTTGCATTTCGTAATATGACATAATTGTTTTATATCAAAAGATAAAATTTAAGAAAAGTATAGCAATAAAATTTATCCTTGGAATACTATTTAATAATGTGGTATATGTAATAACACTATAAAGCTGTAATAAATAATACTATTATTAAAGGTTAAGTCTTGGAACAAAGAGGAAAATTGCAGGAAAACAGTAAATATTAAAATAAAATATATTGGGCTTTGGTGATTTTTATAAAGGCCTAGATGACCATGAATTCTGAATTTCTCTCCTAATTTTGAAAGCCAACAGATGAGAGGGCTTTCAAATCTTTTTTGCAAGATGATTTGTTGGTTAAACTGAGTCTTTAAAGCACTTTTTTTTTTTTTTTTTAAATCAGAGCAAGGAATTAAAAAAATATTTAGACAATTGATGGAGAACATGTCTCCTTATGGCTGGTACTATTTTATGTTGAACACAATTGTCATTCCAAATATGACATTCTGCCTAGTGAGGTAATGAAAATCAAAAGAATACACACTAAACTTTATAATCTCAATTTTTTTTCCATACATAAACATTTTTGGGGGAAAAGAAAAGTGATATGATATTGACATGTAAAGTAAGGCAGTCCCACTCAGCCAAGGCAATTCAAGATATCAGCATTCTGTGCATGCTGTGGGAAAGGCAAAAAAGAAAAGTTCTTCCTGTGGAAAGATCTTTTTGGTGATAGAGGAGGAGGAGGAAAAATTAACATCAATATTAAAGTGCAATTGGGTTGGATCAGAAGCCTTGATGATGCATCTGGGAGTAGAATAATGTAAATCACTGCAGGTATAATTATGAAGGTAATTGCAATGCAGTATAAGTACTACCAAAAAAAATGAAATTAAAAAATTGCAAAGCAAATAAAATCATGAGCAGCCAAAAGACAAAAACTTTGTGATAAATGGTTCATTTAGACCTGCAGTGCTGTGTGGGCAAAATTGGATTGCAATCATAGCCATTTCAAAAATGAAAACATTAAGAGAAAAGGAAATTGGACAGAAATGGCATGGAAATTACAGCCTTTGATCCGTTTTTGAAGAACCTTTTATGAGACATCATCGTGAGTGGGCAGCAAATTCTTTCCAATCTCTTCTTAAAGCACTTGTGAAAGCTTGGAGACCATGAAACTGAAATAAACCTTTTTAGTTTGGATTGTGGGAGCGTATCTCTGCTGACCTTTTTAGCTTTAATAAGCAGCACAAAATTGCACCTAAATGTTTAGTGCAATAATATAGAATGTATGTAATATATGCAATTATATAGAACATAGCTTAGCACAGTGATGTAGAAAGGAAACAGTATTTTTCTGTATTAGCACTAGCCTTTCATTAATTTCCTGCAAAAATCAGGAAATATAGGTGGGGATAGACTGCATGTTGTCTTTAGAGATATGTTAGATACAAGTGCAGATGGGTTTTGCAGCTTACAATCTTGAGGGCTCACTTAGTCTGGGCTGAGTAAGTCTCTGTCTAAACTTGCCGCAAGTTAAATACCCGAGGAAGGCTGTGTCTTTCCCTTCTCAGTAATGCATCGTTTTGCACCTTCTGGGTTACCCTGCTGTCTCGAGGGAACTGTGATGTCTCAACGTAGATATTCAGTGTATATATAGAGAAAAGAGAAAAATCGTTAACATGAATAATATACTGTAATTGCCAAAGCACAGCCCAGCTCTGCATTAGCTAAAACTAGATTAAGCTCTGAGGCTATAAAACAAAGGTGATCATAGACATGTTCAATCACTATTAAAATATCTGTAATTCTGTTGTAAAACATTAATATATGGATGTATTTGGCAGTGCTTCTTATTAAATACCAGTAATTAAAATCAGAATACATTGGGTTAGCTGTCCCATTCTGTAAAGTCTGAGCAATTAGCTTTCAGGTAATTGGTTAGATTAGTAACTGTATATAAAATAATTATTGTCGATGAGAAGAAATACGTTACATCATGATTTGAAGGATCACGAATGCTGTCACATAAAAGAATAAGCACACTATTTTTCATTTCAGTAAACAACAGCTGGATTCTTCCAAGAGTGCCGCTTAAATCAGATTCAAGCTGCCTGAAGCAAAATCCCTGTTTATTTTCGTATTTTATTTGACTTGACTGAGTTCTGTTTTCATTAACATTTTCTAGCTGACCTTTTGAATTAGGGAACCTTTTTATTCTGCAGAAAAAGTCAAGTTTTCTTCGAATTTTTGAAATTTAGGATCTCTTTTATCTTTCTGTAGCATGATTAAGGTGGAAAATGCTCTCCATTATATAAATATATATAGAGAGAGAGAGGAAAAAATAATATAAAAATAGTAAAAATGTTTACTCCTTTGTAAACTATTAGATTTGTTATTCTAGATGATTGGGTTATTAAATGGGACATAGAGACGGAGCTGTATTTTGCTGTTGTGCTGCTGGTATTATCATTATTAATCATTTATATAGTTTACATATAGCTGCTGTTCACATCTTAGGCAAATAAAAAGTCGCCCATGCCCTGAAGTGTTTGCGATCTAAAATTTGACAAAAGAGCAACAAAAGAGATGACAGACGATAGCAGTTGACTGTGGCAGTGGGAGTTTTGGAAGAACATCCTGTTGTTTACCTGCTGTCCTCTTACCACTTCCAGTTTGAAATGCTTGCTTTTAACAGACTGCAGGCTGGCTGAGGTACATTCTGCCCCATCATCTAGAGCATTAATGAAGACGTTAAACAAGACTGGACCCAGTACTGACCCCTGGGGTAGAACTGCTAGTTACTGGCCTCCACTTAGACTTAATACCACTGATCATCACCTTCTGTGTCTTGCTGTTCAGCCAGGTTTTTGATCCTCCTTCCTGTCCTCCTTGAAGTTTGAAGTGACATTTGCTTTCCTCCGGTCTTTGGACACCTCCCTCTGTTGCCACAATCATTCAAAGCTCCCTTAGCGCTTGTGGGTGCATCCCATTTTGCCATTTTGCTTAAGTGTTCCCTGACCTCATGCTCAAGGGTGCATCTTCCTTGCTTTTCCCTTTGGTCTCCAGGGCTTGGGATTCCTGAAGGCTGGTCTTGCTAGTAGAGACTGATGTGAAGAAGGTATTCAGTAGTACCTCAGCCTTTTCCATGTCCCGTGTCACCAGTTCCACTGCCACATTCAGCAGTGGCCTCACATTTCCCCCAGTCTTCTTTTTCTCACCTATGTACTTATGGAAGATCTTCTTGTTGTCTGTAACATCCCTTGCCAGGTTCTGTTCCAGGTAGATTTTAGCTTTCCTAACTGCATCTCCACATGCTCAGCCAGTATCTACCTATTCCTCCCATATCCATATGCCTCTCCCTGTTTCCACCTTCTGCATACTTCCTTTTTTGTGTTTCAGTTTTGCAGAAGCTCCTTCTTCATCCATGCAAGCCTCCTGGCATTTTTGTCTGGCTTGTAACTTGTTGGGATGGAGCACTTGCAGCTCTTGCAGATAACAGTCCCAGTTGTTACAGCTTCTCATGTGACAAATGTTGCAGTCTCTTAATGTTTGTTATGGCCCTTTTCTGGGTTTGTTCTAGTAAGTCCATATCTCTCTTGGATTGGGGAGCACAGAACTGGAGACGGCATTCCAGATGTGGTCTCACCAGTGATTTATTTTTTTCTACAGATGGTCATAGCAAGGGTTTTAAGTAATGGATATGGCAGGAGGAGATTGTGTTTAGCATGTGACTAGCACTTTCATAAATGTAGGAGTAAAGTTTGCAAGAAAGAAAAAAGGGAGTGAAAAAAAAAAGTAGTATGAAGAGTCAACCGAGGAAAGTCAGTGGGGTAGAAAGCACAACTAATTGGAAGTAGCAAAATAGAGCAGAAGGATGAGATACATATATTGGGAAGGTGAGTGGGAGGGTGAAGATAAGAGGAAGTAGCTAAAGTTTGATAAAAAGTTAATTGAAGGCAATGGGAATCTTTTATGTTTATTTCAGCAAATTCTGGTTAGAGAACAGGTTGGAGAAGTGGCAGGTTGTTAGAAATAAGGTACACTCTGTCTAGACTTCAAAATTCCTAAAGTTCAGCCATAACAAGTGCTTTTGGGGCTTTGAACCTGCTTTCTTGGGTTGGTGGCTGATGATTGCACTGGTACCTCAGTGGGATGTGCTCGGAAGAGGAACTGAGTCTAATGAGAGCTGGTTCAGAAGGACATAATTTGCAAAGGTGGTTCCTTTAGCAGAAAAAAACTCTCCCTAGCTGTGGCTGAAGTACATTGCACAGATGTTCCAAAAAGTGAGTATATTAATGTATCTCTTCAGAACACAGGGAAGCTGCGCAAAATGAAAATGAGGCCAAAGGGGTATTTTAAATTGCCAAGTCCTCACAGGGAAGATAAAAGACAAACTTTCATTTACTGCTAAAATTCTACACATTTTTTATACCAAACCACTGAACTGTTGAGAAACTGAAATGGTCCTAATAAGGGCAGCATGAGATTTGTTCAGCTTTATTGTGTACTTTGTGTATCTGTGCACCCAGAACTCTGAAAGGAGCACCCTTTATCCTTACTTTCTGGGGGATTGTTATTTGGTTTGTTTGTCAAGTATTTCCATCCCTGTTGTTGTTGTTGTTGTTTTATAACTAACTTGAGATTTGGTGCTAATGTGCAAAACACATGCCAGTTATTTAGTTCTGTTGCTATAAGCTTCTAACCCTAAATCTCCAAAAAGTGTTTAGATTCACGATTCAAATCTCCTTGTTAAGGAGTTTGGCTAGTGTGGTCATCTCCAGGTAGGGAATGACTAACTTGATAACATATCCAATGCTAGCATGTCTGTGTTTGGTCTTTGTGAAATGCTGTGAAAAATACCTATTTTGTTTATTATAATTTATAGAATCCACCAACCTCTGCATAATCTTTGGTTTCCAAATCATGAAAAGTGTATTCAACATAAAACCCAAGAAATTTTCTCAAAGTTTTTAGTTTTCAAATGCCACATGTGTAAGAGTTTTGCGTAATGTGTCCAAACAGTTGACAAGTCAGGTCCCCTGTAATCTGAAAAGGAGGGAAGGGAATGAATTCCAAAGGCTAGGAACAAATAAAGTACTTGCTAGTAGTCCCTTGGCTTTCCGTCTTTCAAATCAAGAGAGCTGTTTTACCATTTCTACTGAACCAAAGTCCCATAAGACAGCCCTTACCATAGCATCTCCAGTGTAAAATACTTTCTTCTTGAACCCCAGTATATTAGCTGTAATGGCTATTAACATATCTATCTTCTGAAAGCAAATAATAGGTAAGTGGAAAAGGATTCACAGATGACAGATTGCTATCTAAGGCAATACTGCTCAACCAAGGATTTCATATACTTGCATAGGATTATGTGGCAATAGGGAATGAGGTCTATTTCTTAGTCATTTCTCAATTTCTCATACCTGGGTCTATATAAAAGCATCACAGCTTTTGAATACAAAATGGGGAATTGCTTTCATGGTAGGCAAAAACTCATTGTGTTTTATTTGATTTGGTTTGGGGAGGTGGTGGAAGACTGGGGTCAAATCCTTTTTTCCCATTCTTGCTAAAGTATTGTTTTATGTTAAGAGTTCTTACCTTCTTTTCAAACCTTAAGAAGAAAATATGAAAAATAGCTTTTGTTACCATTCTGTGATATTTGTAAGGATGGTGAAGGAATAGCTGCTAAAAGGATATTTCTCAAGTTTTAACATACTGACTTTTTCATTATCACAGCAGGTGGTCATTTTCATATAAATGAAACTTGTAAATAGCAACTCACCTTTTCATGTAGATTCAATTACAGTGAATGCTTCCAAAAGCTAAATATATGGGGGAAAACCTTCCTTTTCATTCTTTCCATTCTTTGTCTTACTGAATAAAATTATTTATTTTTTTTTTTTTTAGTAATATACTGGTCATAGTCTAACTGCAATACTATATAAAATAATACCAGACTTCTTCTGTTTTCTGGTCTTTTTTTCTTCTTTCCATTTTTCTTCCTCTTTCATTGCTACTACAGCTATACATAGAATAATTTAAGCAAAAGTGAATTTTACTTTTTCTGTTTATATGTTTGTAAAATAGCTTTCGGGTTTCTCACAGGCTCATATTGACCTGAGCTGTGGTTTTCCACTTTCCCCACTGAATATTCTCATAAAATTCACCGTCTTATTTTGGGGCAATCATTATTTCCCAGGCTGCTTTCTTCTGGAAAACAAATTACAGTGCAATGTATGCAATGTATAGCACCTGATAAACTTGCCAAGAGTTGGATTCATCTTACCTAATTTTAGATCTCAAAAAGTTAGATACTATATAAATACATTAAAAAAAAAAAAAAAAAAAAAAAAACCAGATAGAATTGTATAAAATTTCCTCTCTAGGTGTCTCTTTCCAATCTGTTCTTTCTTCCTAGTCTGCTGTTAGCTCAGGCTTAGTATCAAAAGGCAAGTGAGATAAATCCCACTCTGAAAGTCCTTAGTGCCCTAAGAGGTCCAGTGGAAATACTAACCTACCTAAGAATTATTGAAGTTGCATGAAAAAGGGGCAACGTGCACTACTGATTACTAATGATGTCACTATTTGGGGTCCATAAAAATTATATACAATGTTTCCAAATAAAATGAAAGGCATCTCAGAAAAACATTGTAAAGTGGCTCTGCAACATTTTAAATAACAATTCTTAAGCACAGCTTAGGGGATGAGAAGTACACCTTATCTTAGAAGTACAGCTTTTAACCTGCACGCCACTAACAGCAACAATGAAAATAAATACTGCCTCTGGTAGGATTCCCTAGCTGAAGGGCATTTAAAGAAATTATTCCCTCACACGAATTTCCAAAGACATTATTTGTCTAGGCGAGTGGAAGCAGTGGCCTGGTGCAGTGCTATAGCTGCTATCTTCAACTCATTATGTTCTGCTGTAGAAAACAGATAAAATAACATGAAGAGTTTGCACAAAATTGCTCAATTTAACGGGGGGTCCTTACAACTCTAAATCTGCCTTTGTGTCCAGCAACTTGCTGGCAGACAAAGGCAACTGTTTAAATCCTTGGCATTTCAGATCCTTTTAATCACAACTGATGCAGACTTCCTCTATAAGTGTCTACTCTGTTATATTTATTGTGGTGAAGAAGGATTCTAAAGAAGTATGTATCTGTTGTGCTTTGGCAGAGGTCATTCCCAAGATGACCAATATATATAGTAATTAGATTTCAGTTTCACTGTCAAAAGCATTGTGATTTAAATTGCTGTGCTTAAAGCTACTGAATTCTACCCTAAGCACACTTGCAAGAATGCAAATGCTGGCATGCATAAAAAAAAGAGTTCATGATGGCTTAGTGATTATTTTGACACACAGTTTGTATCTTTTTTAAATTACTGTTACTAAGCTCGACTGCTGATGGAAACTATGTGTGCATTAATTAGTACAAGGAACGATACGCAAATTAAATCAGGCACATTATTTTTTGCATATAAATTATGATATTATGGAAGAGAGGTTGTTGAGCTGGACATAGACGTGCTAATAGTGATTTGTAAAACAATTTTTATAGTGAAAAGATATTGAAGTTGAAGATAAAAGGGAGCCTCAGAAGAAGGCCTTTAGCTTTAAAGAACTAAAGAACTTTTCTCTTTTCTTACCCTACACCATCCTCATCCTATAGCACTCGCTTTTTTGCAGCTACTCTTTTTGTACTATTACAAGCACAAGAGATTGCATCTGCATCCTCCACATTGACTCTAAATAAAGATTCTGCATTTTCATTCCGGATTTTTTTGAGGTACAGATTTCTGCTCGTCAGCGACATGAATGAGCTTGTTTCAGTGTCTGTGATAGGGAGGGTCGATATTATTCTATTTTACAGTTTCTCACTACAAACAGAGCATGTAAATCTATTGTGCATTCCACCTAAATAACTCATAAACTGGTACTTGAACTGCAGAGATAGCTCTTCTGCTACTTAAATAAAGTCTACTTTTCTGAGTTCTGAAAGCTAAGCACACCGAAGCAACCCAGATGAGAAACCTCCTTTGATGTAATGGTGGGAACCTAAAGCATCCGTTCATCTCAAAGAGAGCCGTCTGTGTGCAGCAGTTCAGAATATGACATTGTTTACTTAAGTCTTTAGCAGTCAATTTCAAAATAACCCTTTCTAAAATACCACTTTACCCATGTGTTTCATAACCACGACTCCTTAGTAAACATCATGAAATGACAAACTGGTGAATCAGTTCAGCTGAGCCATGAAACCCATAGTCTAGAAATTCCACATCTTCCCTATTTCTGCCTGATAGAAGGTTTATATTAAAAAGAAGTATTAATTCCCCAGAAAACTAAGATTAAAGATTAGCTATTTTATATTTTCTGATTCTTTGTTATTTGAAAATCCATTATAATAAGCAAGATTAAATAATTTTAAAACATATTTGTTTCAAGATAATCTGAATAATGAACACTGATAATTGCCATAAATTATAACATTTTAATTTTTTTTGTTTTCTTTTTTATTTATCATGCCTATTTTAATTTCCTATTGCCTGTGTTTTTTCAAAAACTGTAAATGATTTAGAGATGTCCTAGATTTAGAAAATTATGTTTTAAAAATCTATGATTTAAAGTGTGCCTGGAAGAGGCACTTTATTATAAACAAAAATTGTTTACTTGCTTTCATGTTAAAAGATTATATGGCAACGATAGACCATTAGTCTGACCTCAGTAATATACAAGGATTTAAAAGATATTTTAACGAAACGGTAATTAGGGGCATGAAGATAATGAAAGCCCACATGGAATTACCAAATATAGAGTCTGCCAGGGTAAACTGAATGTGTACTTTGATGAAATAGGCGTTTTTTCTTGAGAAAGGAAGCTCTATGGGTTTTATCTATGTGGACTTTCTAGCATTTGATGTAGAAGCACATTTTAAAAGAGGTCTTAGTTATGTTGTAAATGTGTACAAAAGCTGTAAAGTGATTAACAAACTGTCAGAAGGGGTAAACATGATGATGGGCTGTATTTAAAGTTATTGGATAGGAAGTACATTATTAGCACATTTCTGAAAGGAATGTTGATCTTGAACCAATATTATTCATTTAACAACTGGCCCTAGACAGTCAGAAAACTTAAGAAATGTGCTTCTGATACATATTGGATAGTTTTGGTAGCTTGTAGAAGGGATGATGTCTCTACAGAAAAGTGTTGAGATCGAGGAGAGAATAATTAGAAATACATGAGTATAAGTACAAAATTAAAGGTAACCAGTGATAGATAATTTCTAGCTTATCTGGGTTCTCATCCCTTGAAAACAACATAGAAGGGAAATAAAATAGCAGTTCATGGGTGACTAGAGATACCACCATGGAAAATGGTAAGATTTCTAGGAGTTATTGGGCAAGATACTCAAGGAAAATAGAGATATGTTAATTTAGAAAGACACAGGTAAAATTCCCCTTCAAATGTTCTATAAGGTTCTTGCCATCACTCTTCCAGGGAGATAAATCCATATTAGAGCAAAGAGAAGGGTTGTTAAAATGATCAGGTGAAGAGGGAAACTCATTGCGTAAGCAAAATCAGTTAATGATCAATTGTCCATCACAGCTATCTTAATAGCCAAGGGTTGGACAGGGACCCTGGAGGTCAGCATAGGCTGGAAAATTAATTCCAATAGATCTGAAGTGGAAAACATAACTTTCATGTAGCGTTTGAATCCCTCTGCTACGTTTTCTGTATTCCTTAGTGTTCCACATAGTGTTCCAGCTCTGAAAATTTCCTAGTCTTAGCTTTATGCCATAAGCCCTACATTAAACTTAGTGCATGTGTATGTCATTTAGCAGCATCTTCATGGTCTGTCATTTCAGTAGCTCTCAACAGTGAACAGGTATCTTCCCACTGTGATGCACCAAGATATTCAGCATCTACTAAAACATACTTAGGAAGTCAATCATTTAGTGACCCATCAAGTTCATACGAGTTCTCTGTGATGTGTTATTTCTGTGTCAGAACTGAATCCAAAGTTCAAGGCTAGCATTTTAACTGCTGGATGATTTGTTGTCTGCAACTTCATTAGTGAAAAGATAGCAAGTAGAAAAAAATCACTGGGAATTGTCTCACCCTTTGTAAATGTATTGCCTAGCAGTATTATTTAAGTATATGGAAGGGGCTGGTCAGTACTGTATTTAGGTAAGTTATAAAGGGAAAAGCTGTCTTATGACTTGTTGGAAAAACACCCTCTCTACTAAATAATTACATTTCAGAATAATATTAGGCTCCTCTTGGGGCCAGATTTTGGAGTAAGATGTAGTCCAATAATGTATTTATTTAGATATTTACTGTGAGCTGGCCCTCCTACGTGTTATTTGTTGTTCAAGATTGCTCCAGGACTACAGACTCTGTATGAATCACATTATGAAGCTCTGAAAATGCCAAATATGAGTCAATATTTGTGGTATTTGTCTGTACAACTCAAGCCAAGTCTTCTTCCAGAATGGCAAATACCTCTGAAAAAAGATTGAAATTCAGCTGGCATAAAAGGTTATATCAGACTGAAACGCTTAGGCATGGCCTTGCTGAGACCCTGCAGCTGGAGGAAGGAAGAGAAAACCCAGAAAAATACATAATTTCACACTGATAATTGACCTTATTGCCCCGCTTCTCTGTAGGAAAGAGCCTGCACTTTCCAAAATGCTTGCCTTCACCTGCTAATCTGAGTTTGTTTCACAACTCTTACAAAGTGGTATTAGCTGGGGAGCTTCCCCAGTGTTAAGTGTGTAAAGTTAGGTCTACAAAGTCATATATAATAGCCTAGTGATGTTAATGTGCACATCATATGAAGTATTCTGGTTATTCAGACATGGCACTAAATTTTCAGCAGATGTTTAAGTCATTGAAAGTTGCAAATTTGGAAATGATTGCCAATTAAAAAAAAACCCTTTTGTCTATTATAATGACTGTCAATTCATGTTTGAAGAGTTGCTGGGGGCCTTTTTTCTGTTTTGAAAAGACTCAGGATACTTGTTTTTTCTAATCGTCTCTTCTCTTGTCCTAATGTGTGTGGAGGTTTTATTGTCATTGCATTGTTCAGGGAATTAAGTGTATATGGATAATTATCTGCGTTTACTGAGACATGCCTTGGTATCTGAGATGGCTTGATATTTTCCTGCTTGGCTTGAAGTTTTATTCCTTCCAATTTTCCTTCTAAAATATCAAATACAACCCTGAAAAATATTTCTGGAACAATCACTGCTGGGAGTCTTTCTAGATTCTTCACGTCCCTTCAGAACTGGGTCTCTTCATTTATTCTTTCTGTGTTGTGAGTTCTCAGACAAAGTTACTTTATTGAGCTTCCAGTGTCATTGAATTTAAGAACTTTAAGGCTTGGGCCTTCTGCCAAGTCACTGTTTTGGGACTGAAGTTGTCATTGTTTTTCTTTGCTGCTGAAAAAAATATGATGTTCAGCTTGAAGCCAAAGTCCTTTTTTGTAGAATAAATAATTATCCTGACATAAACTGCCATTTGTACATGTGACATAAATTTTGTGAGAACAGACCAAGATGGGTTATAGTCTTAAAGAATCCTGGTTCTGTTTTCTCATTTTATTTCAGCAATAATTTCTCCTTGTCTTTAACTGAGAATTCCGTGTGGGGGACAAAGTTTCTATGTTGTGAAGTCGCTAGCCTGATGCCATATTTAGACTGGCAAGAAGCCTCATGCTTCCAATGTTGGATATTTTACTGACTGGAAGGAGAATCTCTTACCCTTGATTAAATGGTATCCTGTGTTTCTGTATATATAAGGACTTTTTATCCTAATTCTTCTCCATTTCATGTTACTGTCTAGAGCATTGACTATGGAAAAAGCAGCATCAGAGCCTTGAGTTCTAGCTAGCTGGCTGTATATTTATGTCTCATTTAGACATTAAACCCATGTTTACCTCCAAGTTATGAAGACGTTGCGCTACACTGCTAGTCGTTATAGAAAACTGAAACATTAGAGATGCTGAAATGTGAAGCAGAGGAAATGTGCTTGCTAGGAAAGTGCGTCAGGCAGCATTTTAAGATTTGCCTGTTTCACTGTGCTGCTGATCTTGCTTATTTGTTTTTATATTCCGGCTTTATCTTTCAGTGTATCATTTCTGTTTTATATTGGCACTTAGAGAGCTATGGATGGCAGCATATTTGCAATATTTTGATGTAAAGATGCTGGCATGGGAAATTTGGGAATAAGCTTTGCCATTATATTTTGTACAAGCCTGATAAGTCCTTTAATTTTTCTGCGCTTCAGTTACCCAAATACAACACGGAGATAATATTTCCCTGCTGCCAGCCATACTATTCTTCCACTCCCCCTACAGCAAGAGAATACTCTGAATAGTTAGTAAAGGGAACTCAAAACATTTATACTTAATGTTGAAGAGGGTAATCCTGCTAATTCAGAATATATGAAAAGGGAACATTTGTTACTTGTTTATAAGTGTTTTGTTGCAGTTACATTCCATGCTGGTTTGAAAAACTCTAGCTTGGTTTGGCTTGGCATTTGGGTGGATGTATCACAGCATGAAATACTGAGGAAAAATTTATATCAGTCTCTGATTGTGCATACCTGGACTAAAGGTACAAATGCAGTCACTTCTGGATTTGCCTGAGCATATGATCATTTGACTAGATAATGATTCACCTGTGATATATATCAATAATCAGAGTTGGCAAGTAAGATAAAAGACTAGAGGTCCACTTTTGACAGAAAACTATTTTTGCTCTGAAATTAAAAACATATAATATGCATATTCAATGTTGCATTAAAAATATATGTTCCCCCAGGAAGTCATTACATTTGTTATTCAAAGTTTGCTTTGGTTCTGATATACAGACAAAATAAACACCTGAAATTTCAAGAGGAAACGCTAACTTCAAATGAGAAATACCTATTGTGAATTGTTGTCTCAAAAATACAAGTGAGAAAAATCAAGGAAGGCATATAAGAAAATCAAGTATCAAATAGAAGCATTGAGAAATGTGTTTGAAAATATTGTTTTCAGTATGTCCTATAACACAGTGAAAGCTAGACATATCATCTACCCGTTTTCCCATCCCCATGCCATCCAAAACACTAATCCCTTCCCACAAAATACAGCCATCTTTTCAGCTCTGTGACTAGCACCTACAGATTGAAAACAATCAGCAAGAATTTATGCGCTGCTTTGAGAGGGCTGAGGAAGAAATAGAGATCTCCAGACCACGGAGTAGCCACAGCCCAGGCTGGGTGGTTTAGACATACGCAGAGGTGTAAGGAAATCCACTGGGGCAGCTTTTGGCATCTTGCACGTCCCTAGTGCATGTTCTAATCACTAACTGTGGGAGTGGGGAGTGGACGTATTTCAAACGTTGCCGAAAGGGGCTTTGCAGTTTGTCAAATGCATCCCAGTATGGAAGGGGGAAAAAAAATCTGCTTGAATTATTTTTACACAAGGAGAGAATTGCTTCCTGCTCAGCACTAGGCAATTTCAGATTGTGGGTCTCAAACATGTACAAATACACTTTCATGGTGTTTAACTGCAGGGTTTGGGTTGGAACCACATCAGAGGAATATTTGAACATTCCCATTGGATATTTGAATAATACAGGATTAAGATTTTGTCTATGGTATATATGTGTGTATTTTTACAGCCTAAGCTTTATCATGAAGATAACTGAAAATACCCTTTTTAAGATCTGCTAAATGTAAAAAGTCTGCAAAATATAAAACATGCTGGTCAATTTACATCTAGCTCTGACATCTGTCTAATGGGTCTCTCTTTCCATTAACAGAAGAAGCTGGGAGGAGTCAGGTAGAGCTGAAAGGTCAGAAGAGGGTTGGAGCTGTGTCAGCTGTCTTTCTCCTCATGGCTTTGAACAGTTTCGCTGTTCTGGCTGCCTCAGTGCCAGCCCCCTGTAATCCTGAGCAATGCAGAAGGACTTGCTCTCTGAACAACAAACGCTGGTGCTAGCCTCCCTACTTCTTGCACCGTTGCCTGAAGACGCATGTATGCTCTTGGATCCGTTCCTTATTGTCTAATTATATTGTCCGATGAAACAACTAAAATATGGCAAGAGTAATTAACAAAAGAAAACAAAATGTTCTTCTTTTTCTTTTTTTTTTTTTTTTATCAGCCTGCTGGGAACACACGCACAGCCACAGGCTGTAGATGACCCACTTCTTGATAAATCACACAGCAAAAATGACACTGAGGTGGCTAATGCCATCTACTGACTGAAATAGCATTACCACCGGGATAGTCAACCTCAAAAAAACCTTGCAGGGCTGGTAGCATTAAAAATAATCGGAATATTAAGTACACCTCTTTGATTAAATATAAGCTGAGCTTCAGAAGTTAAACCAGATGCTTCAGGAATCAGGATTCATTTGTCTTAGGCTCATTCTGCAGCAAAGAAGCTAAAATAATCTGTTGTTAGAAAAGCCTTTCAATAACCTGATTTTCAAGATTGCTGAATACCTTCTCTCCCATTGTCTTCAGTGACATTTCAGAATATTTGAAAATCCACGCTGACACTGGTTTGCTGGTAGATACGTTATATGCTGGAACTCATTTTAAACAGAAAAAAAAAAAAACACATGCCTTTTCTCATCCCCATTCATCATTGCAATGAGTTGTACCCAAGTGTATTACAAAGCTGATAGTTTTAACTTCAGAGGTGAGACCGGGCTTTTTAGTTTTGATACCTCAATATGAAGATATAATCAGTGTTGGGTATGCCTCTGCTTTATCATATCTGCAAATAACCATTTCATTTAAAATATCTTTTCCTGTGTTTATATTAACAAATATCTTGCTTCTGTGCAATATGCAGAGAAATTGGCATTTGAAGTAAAAGACACATTTCTTGCTAAAAATTGTTCACTGAGTAAGGTGGATTACGGAGAAGATATCAGCATCCTCCAAGTTAATAACAGGGAACATTCTGTCTAATAATGAGTAATCACCTCTACACGGTAAAGCAAATCAGTGTGCTCAGCTCTTTTCCTAGACAATTAAATTATAAATCAAAGTCTGATTAAAGCAGATGAGGTACTTCAGTATGTTTTTAAGTGGGGTGGTGTCACTTTAACTGGTGTCACTTTTCTGCGTGCTGAAATATTAACACTTTTGAGGCAAGATCCTGTTGGCTTTGTGGAGCTTTAACTTCACCAAAAGAGGTGCTGCCTCCGGTCAAAGTGAATCTTTGCATTGCAAAGTGCATTTGCAGCACTAGCTGCCTTTCACCCAAGAAAATCCTGACTGGATTAAAGCGCCGGATCACTCTTTAATTAGTTTACTCTGGCCTTTTTTGTACACCAAAGCTGACTTCTGGGACAGCAACTTTGCAGCAACTTTGTACATCCCTCCTGTTCCACAATGGAACTGCATCCTTTATTCATGGCCTCCAGACCACTGCTTCACTTTGTAGTTTTAATACGGAGGCAGTTTAAAATTTTATGGAACTTGCTGCAATGTATCCACTTTTCCACTTCTTCATGTATAAAGGACCTTTGGTCATTTTGCAAGACCTTTGGTCATTTTGCAGGAACAAGGTTTTTAGCTAAAAAGGAGCATGATGAAGGAGGCGTCATAATTTAATAGAATACAGACTAGTATACAAGATCCAAAGTTTATAGTTGATGTTGTTCAGGTAATCTTCTATAAATACTATAGTTCAAAGAATAAATGCAATTAATAGAATTGATTCATAATTCCACATTCACATAATATTGCCTCTGTGCTAGAATAACTTTCATTCCATTATATTAAATCTGTATGACATTCTATCGAATAGTCTTCATTCCTGACTTCAAGTAGCATTTGCCAAGCTACCTACTACATTGAATGAGAATAATTTTTAGTTTGACCAAAACACTTCCATGGCCTTATTACTTACTTGTTTTAATTTATTCTATGTAACACGTATCATAAATAATCCAAGTTTGAGGTCATTATATAACCTTTAACATTTTTAAAGATATCTTCTACTACGTCCATGTGATGTTTTCCCATAAGTCTGTTTTCTAGTGGATGTTTAAAGACTCATAGAATCTCTTTACAGTTCTCAATTTTATTACGGATTTTTTTTTGGTTGGTTTTATTTACACAGTCACTGTGAATAAGAACAAGTCAAATGAAAGTAGATTTAGATTAGATACTAGGAAGAAATTCTTTACTGTGGGGGTGGTGAGACACTGGATCAGGTTGCCCAGAGGAGCTTTGGTTGACCTGTCCCTGGAAGTGTTCAAGGCCGGGCTGGACGAGGCTTTGAGCAACCTGGTCCAGTGGGAGGTGTCCCTGCCCATGGCAGGGGCGTTGGAACTCGATGATCTTTAAGGTCGCATCCAAACCAAACCATTCTATTATTCTGTGAAAAGATATGTAAATTTGCATTAAAACATTCTGTACTTATTATTAAGATGTTTTTCACCCCTCAATATTTGACTGCTAATTACTTTTAAAGTGTAAAATATATATTGTGGACAGTACATCTCAGCAGTAAGCATATTGAATAGCAGAATAATCGCAATAATTTTCACTTATTTTAAAATAGCTTCCAGTCGCCTCCATATAAGGGACATGTGTTTGTATTCAAAATGTCATGGACTGTACTTTTTCACAGGTGTTTACAAAGCAGCAACTCAGATACTCTTGCATTGGTTTTCACTTTGCATGAGCAGTCAACTTCTGTTGACCTTGGATTAAGATCTCCAGGAACTCTGAATAAGTAAGGTTTATCTAGGACTGGCAAGGGCAGTTGAAGTGCTATTGCAATTTGCCTAAAATATCCTATTAAAGTGATAATTTTTTTTTTTCTGTATAATTTTGAAATTGCTCAAATTGTCATGTAATTCCCTATTATGTGATATCTATGGTGGTTCTGAAACTCTGTATTTATAGTCTTTAGGAGGGGATTTCTTGTTTTCAGTTATATTCCATGGACTCAATGAGCAAATTCTGTAGAATTTATTGCTCATTTCATGCCTTTCATGTTTGATTGGACTTTTTCTTTTAGCGATTGAGGATGCATTTATNCATTTATTTTGAAGCTTGACAAAGAAATATATCTATCTACATATATAAATCATAATTATATATATTTTTGCCAACATACCGTACTATATGGGAGTTTCCTAAGCAGAAAGCATTTTTTTGAGACAAATGTACAATATTTTTGTTGCTTTTGTGTAAATTTAAAATGTTGTCTAGTGTTTACTATGGTTAACATGAAATCTTTGGTTTCTGGCATTGATGAGATTTGTTCCACGTTGGTTTAGTAGTTAAAAACAATAGTATTGGGATAGGGGGAAGATTTTTTTTGTTGAACTGCCTATATGATTGTTTTTTGGTTTATGAAGTCATTTAGGTTCTCCAGTCAAGTTTTTTATATTCAGAACATTTTTTGGTACTCACAGAAGACATATGGGAGAAAATATTGAAGGTCTCATGGCAGCAATATATGCAACAGAGAACTCACTGTTGTTTGCTGCATCTAGGAATTTTTAAACAACTCCATTACAAATTGTGCAGCATGTACAAGCCTGGGTATTTTATTAGCCATTATAAACTGGGGTACTAGTTTCAGAAAAAACTGCTTCACATTATATGATAATGGCTGACTGTGAAGGATGAAGATTATGCGAAGAGTATTCATAAAGAAACTGTATTTATAAATAGAATATGAAAGCCCATTTTAAATTGCCTCATAAAATTTGATGACTTTAAATGAACCTTTGTGCCAAACAAGCCAGTCTTCTTGTTTTCAGGAGGCATGGATTAGAGCAAGATTACTCAGCAGGCAGGAATCACAGACCAGAAGTGGGTCACAAGATCATATCAGCTAATGGGCAAAATCTGGCAAAAATGCCCCAATCTCTGTGACAGAGCAGAAGCTTTGAATGGGGGCGAAAAAGCTACCCATCCCTCACAGCTGTCCCACTCTTGCTGCTTCTACTGCTTCTCCTGCTGCAAACCAGCACCTGTGTGGTGCTTTCTGTCCCAACTTGCTTGAGTATGGGGCCTGTTTTTGCCAGTTTTCATCCACACTGAGATGATTACCAAAAACTGCCTCCTGTAGCCTCTTCATGTTACCATGCAAACTGGAGAGACACTGAGAGGATGGAGTTTGTGTAGTGCCACGGCAGACCATGATATGAACTTAGGAGACCACTGTGGGCTTGAGCACCTGACTCTTGGTGCCAGCACGCGGTGCTACTGAATCCTGCGTTCTTGCCGGCTGCCCAATGCGATATCTTTAGTGATCAGTGCAAAGAAACAAAAGAGGGTTATCCTTATTTGTCTTTCTAATTAATATTGTTCCCTAAGGTGTTAGTGATGGAACTGAAATTCCTTGAAGTCAGTCCACTGCTGTGGTGCCTGTGACCACCTCATTCCTAAGTCTGTATAGGTGCATGCAACAAAAGAAAAAAGGACTCAGAGGGGGACAAGACTCTTTACCCAGGCTGTTTCAGACTGTTCACCCTGCCTGATTGTACATCAATAGAAATGGAGAGATGCTCCATATTGGGAAGATTCAAAGAGTCCATGGAGGAATCCATTGTTGTCCTTTGAATGCCTCACGTAGACACCTTGTACGTGGCATTAGACAGCAAGGGGCATGCCTTCTCCTTGCCTCTCCCTCCTCTCTGTCCCTGTTTCTTTTCTAAGAGGAAATCTGCCTCTCAGGACCCTGGGAAGAGGAAAGGTGCTCGCTGAGAGGCCATGCTGTATTGTATGCAGTGACTTGTATGAACAAATGTTCATACCTTTGTCAGAAGATGGCATAAAGTAAAAATGAATTATGATTTCTTTCTCCTTCTTTCACTATCTAAATATGTAAGCCATCATACTAAACAGTATCATGTAATAGGAGGGATCAAAACAAGACTTCACACTTGTTAAATTGGAGATCTGTAGAGTGTGTTCTAATTAAAATATATAGACCACATGAGAGAGACTCAGCATCGGGTAATTTTTACTTATTCATTCCATGCACTTTTTACTTTCCTTCCTATGACCTTTCTTAGGATGTGTGACTCATCCTTCTTTTGCATTGTTTTCCCCTCTTCCATATTTCACCTTTTCTCTTAGAATCTGTTCTCTTGCTTTGTTCTTATTTTGTTTTTCTTTTCTCTCTCCTGAATTGCACTCAACAATCACTCGTGTCTGTCTGTCACCTTCTTCCATGATGATTTTACTACCTCTAGCAGTTTCTAAGTGCTTTTTCCTTCAGCTTTGTCCCTTGATATTTACCCCTTCCAGGATTTCCTTTTCCTTGCCATCACAGGCAGTTTTAGGTTAGCGTTTTCCTTGCAGATTTGTCTCCTCCCCATCAGCAGTAGTACTGAATACCCTCTGCAGTAAGAGGAACAGGAGTGGGCAGATGCTAATTCTGTCCTTAGGTAGCATCACCTGTAAAGAAGAGAAAGAAACCTGCATCTGAATTCAGCCCAGACTTTTCTTTCTTCTGTTGGTACTGGCGGTGTCAGGGGAAGGAGCTGACTTCAGAAGATTGAAATGCCAGTCTGAAACATCAATTAAGGTCAAAGAGGAACACAGCACTAGTCCTTTTAAATGCTTGCTGAGTTTAAATGTTAATATTGAGCTTTGTGAGACACGGGGTTGGGAGATACATAAGCTCACAGGATTTTTGATTCCATGCCCATTACTATTTAATTAGTTATTTCTCTTACGAGAAGTTGAGTTCTGCTTTTGCTTTTTCTAGCGTTTGATCACTACACTCCACAATCTTCTTATCCAAAGTCTCCTAATAAATATTACATAGCAACAGAAGATGGTGGAAAAAGTTGTGTTCTAGTGAGGTGTACTGAACGTTGGAATATTGCTTAGCCATTCCTTAGTCAAGTTTTCATTGATTTTGTATAGAATATCTGAAATTTTGTCTACCTTTTCTTTCTTCTCCAACAAAAGAAGGGAACAGTGGATAAAAATCTCTCTGCCTTTTCAGATATAGCTGAAAAGGCATTATTTTGGAACGCCACTTCTGGATACTACCAGCCCTCATAAGTAATTGTTCAGATGCATCCATTTCCATGTACAAACCCCAACAGACTTTTTTTTTTTTTTTTTTTAAAAGAAAGCTTGTCGTCAAAGGGAAGGCTATGTTTAGGTCAAAAAAATGTTTAGCTTCAGGCAATACAATTATTCTTCAGCTTTTAATGGCTATTTCCTATTCTGTCTCTTCAGCGATTTAGAAACACTTCACAAAGCCAGGCTCCTGAGGTGCCAGGAGCAGACACTGGGAAGGGGTTCAGCACAGAGGGCCAAAAATAACACTTAAATGTAGGTGCATAATGAAGAGGGGATAAAGATGATCGTAGGTAGCAGCTGCACAAGGAAAAACTACATTTCACAGTAATTGTAGTGGCCTACTTGTGTCATCATAGGTTCAGTGCCATCCACGCTCTCTACTTTCTTTTAAGGCTCTGTTTCTATGTTAGTCTTTTGGCAATGACAGCACATGGTCTTAGGAGCATGATGTGTCCAGATTAAGAAGAGAGTGCTGGAAAATAGGAAAATACGTAATAAAATCACCAGGGGACTAGATAACCTGAATATTACAAAAGGAACAAGCTTGTTCACTCTAGCAAAAAGACTAAGAGGAATTTTGAAAAATATTGATGATATAAATACTAACAGCGGAAATATACTATTGAAGCTAAAAGACAGCTCTGACCATGAATAAACTTAGACTGGAAATTAAAGGAAGGTTTCCAACCATGAGAAGAGTGAGACTCAGGAGCAATCTTCCTGTAAATGTGAGAAGGGAAACATCCCAAACCGAATTAAAGAGAATTTTGAAAAGTTTCTTAAAAGGAATATATGCCACTGTTGAGTCCTGGAGTCTCACTTTAATTGCCTTATCTCCCACCTAACTTTCACTTTGGACTACATTCTTAAAACTGAAGAGTTTTTAGTGTTTTGTGTATTTGAGACCATTTTTCTAAAATGCTTGCTAACACACATATGCATCATCTCTTATAAAAGGTCTCCTGGGAAGCAATTTTTTGTGAAGTCGATCTATGCAAGCATCCATTTGACCTTTTCCATGTCCTCTGAACTCTTTTCACAGATGTTTTTCTTTCTAGTTTTTCTTCGGATAAGTGGGAGGTGATCTGTTCCACCAGTTGGAATTATTTCAGAGCCTGTACAAAAATTAACAACTTTTTCTAAAAATAAAAAAAAAAAAAGGCTCGTTCATAGCATCTTACCCATCTGAGACAAGTAGACTGAGTTCTTTTAACATGAGCTAGGAGTGCACAACTCTACAAATCAGTCATTCTCAATAACAGCAGTTTTCAGAAGCTTTATTCTTGCCCCTTTACTTGTTTTTTGGTGGAATTAGGATGAGCATTGCTTAGGTTTATCCATATAAGCCAGTAAGATGTTGTATTCCAGAAAATTAGTACTTTACCTTTAGACTGTATGTCTAACAGCCTCCGGTTTGTAACTCCAGCGCATGACCCTATTTTGTCTGCCATTGTCACTGGGTTGCCCTTAATCATATTGATATATTCAAAGACTTCCCATATGTAAAAGATTAAAATGCTGCATCATATTTTGCTACTATGTTTTCCTTTCCATTTACATTTCTTAAAATGCCTTGGAATTTTGTCAGAGTGCCTTCATACATATGCATGACATGCCACTGCAGAAGACAGAACTCTTTATTTTTAGAACTTATGAAAAATGCATCCAAACTTCAAAGATGAATTAGAAATCAAGATTTCTGATTAGATATTTTGGGATTCAAATTGTATGAGACCATTAGAATGTAGACAATAAAAAGGGTGCTATTAATGTGTCTTTAGAGAGAGAAAATATCTTGCATAAATCCCAAGCAGTCTTCTAAACATTTGGGAGACAGGAAATACAAAACATAAGGGAAAATGACAATTTTGCTGCCTACAGTTTGTAGCTTGTGATAGTTTTAATATGATTGCATATTGTTTTTTCCTGCTACATTACTGAAAATGTGAAGTATCCTGGAATAAACTGTGTTCTATGTATCAGAATTCACTGAGATTCAAACAGAAACAAAGCACGATGTAGTGTCATGATTTAAAATTTCTGTAAGCATTATAAATAAACTTTAGGATTGAACTGGATTATTAATACCATTATCATAAATGTGACAGTATTATCTTCTCTTTGCCTGTTAGCAGGTGAACATCCACTAGCAGTTTTTGTTAAGTTGCAAAATTTTTTTTAACTTTCAATTTTCACCACTGTACAAATTTAAAGTCTTCACAAATGAATGACTTTAATTAAGAATTTAAAATGTAAATCAAATACCACAGCCCATTGCTAATCTGTGCTTACTAAATGTTGCAGTACTTTATATTACAAATATTTTTTTCTGACTTCTCAAAAAAAAATTTAACAGATTCAGTTGTGAAAGCTATTATACCTAAATGATTATTGGACTGAAATAATGGGCTACCTAGAGATAGTTGTATAAAACCAAAAAATTACTGAATAGAAATTATTCTAAATTTTGAACCATAAACAGATGGAAATGTAAGAGCTGCATACCCAGAGGTAGAATTTTCAAACAAACATTAATACTTTTATTCTTGCTACCTTTAAGTCTTATATTTTATTTTCCTGTTTTCGAGGGAAAAATCCAAGGTTGTTAAATATCTGAAGGCTGTAAGATTTTTGAACTATGTCCAATGCCTACAGCTTGTAGAATTCATAAGCTTCACCATTTCAAAGTGATTCACCCATTTGCTCTTTCAATGACTATATAGTGTGCCAAAGAAAGTCTCTCTTCTGTGCTTAGTAACTTACCCCACCAAAAAACTCTGTTTATAAGCTGTGCAGCAGAACAAAGTTGTCAAAACAGAATCTGCTACCTTTTAGTACCAAAAAAAAACCCCAAACATTTTCTTGGTTCAAAAGTCTCCTCTGTATTGGGCCAGTTCATTAACAGATAAAGTTTGCCTGCCCAGAGCTCTGCTTTTTTACAAAATCTGCATATTAACTGTAGTATTTACTTAGTTCTCACCCACAGTTCTCAAATCTCCTCCAAAGACAAGGAAGGTGATTACTGCAAACAAGAAGAATCCTGTTTTTAACTACCTGTAGTTTATCCTCTTTAAACAGAAAAACTTTTCAATCAGATCCACCTGAAACATAACAAATTTGCTACAATCTGCAGCTTGAGATGTGCTCAGAAAATATCATCTTCAGGCATTCAAAACAAGAACTGTGATTATTATTGAGTGGCTAATGTGAAGAGATTATTTTCAAACATTAACTCTTCCTTTTTCCTCTGCTTTATATCCCTGCCTTACTCAATGAAAATAAAGCAAAAAGAAACAAACAAAAAATTCTACACCTGGCAATAAACATGGAAAGTTTCATTCAAAGGCAGGGATGATAGGCAGGAACATAGAAGAAAACCTCATGTGATTAGCCTTGAATATGCCAGGCACTAGGTGGTGACCATTAAAATGACTTCAAAGCAAAATGCAATGCATTACCATAGGATAGAAGAAGCAGTTATTTTAACATCAGAAGTGAATTGGGTTGTTTAACTTTTCGGCTTCTTGAACATTATAGCCATTTTAGTATAATTAAATGAAGACGAGTTGGATGACTATTACTTTCCCATATTTACAGGGCCTAACCATGATTCATACTTTGTGTACAAAGTATGCAACAGAAATGTAGTAGATCTTGGAATATGGCCAAGTGCTGCTCCACTTTGATGAGTATACAGAAATATACAGATTTACTGTACTAGATTAAACCTATCTAGTTTAATATACTTTATACTTCAATATACTTCCGTATTCATCCAGTATAGTGTATGATGTCTGGCAGTATTTAGAATCGGATGCTTCAAACAAGCATGCGAGAAATTCTAAACCAGCTTCTTGTGGGGCAATCTGTCAAATGGGAATGACTCTGAACCCTTGACTGCTGCCAGTGCAGAAAGGAATGAGTCTTTGTAGCTTTCCAAGGGTAGTGAAGGTAGTTTCAGAAGGGAGTGTGGGAGAAGACTGTTTAGGTCACTTTGCGATTCACTTCCCAAAGGGTACATCCGGTATCTCTCTGTTTACATAAAATGCTGTCTTTTCCTCTCTCTCATGTCTGAGGACGGAGAGGCTTTTAGTTGTGTATGCCTAGAACATAACCAAAGAAACTTGTCAAAATATAAACCCAACAGAGTTTACAGAGATTTATATTAACAAAAGTTAAAAATTGTTCCTGGGAGGTTCCAAGATAAAATTTCCTTTTACCTTTTTAGTACTAGTTTCCATTACAAGTGGAAGTGGTGGGCTCAAACTATAGCCACTTAAATTTTGTACAGCATCATTAGGCTGAAATACATAATGAGATGAACAGGTTTGCTAAAAAACAGTCCTTTCTTTTCTATGCTATTATAATGAATATTCTTACACAGATCTTTTAACAGTTCTGCATTCTAACGAGACAGTAGTTTTAAATTAAAACTTCCATCACTCCTAAACAGTTGCAACTTATGAAAAAGATTTGAAAAGAATTTGTTATTATTCACTCCAGCTCTGCTAAATGAAGAGATTTGTTTGCTTCTGCTGAAGTTTTGAGCAATTGGAGTTATGCTCTTCAAACTAAACCAATTCTATAGCCTACTAGATAGACGCAGAGTATCAGGATCTGTAAGTGCATTCTATCAAATACTTTTGCACTGTAATTAACATTCTTTGTTCCTTTTTTTGTTGTTGGTGGTGTTGTTCTAAATGGACAGTCTTTGCATCAAGGACTGTCTGAAGTCTTGTCAGCTGTAACTGTGCTGATCCATTCCTGTTTGTATAGGTAGAATGAGCTGCTGATGAGGAGGCAGATTTTCTGATGAAAGTACACTGTCATCTGAAATTGGGTAATGCAGACCGACAAAAGTTTTTTCTATTAGGGTAACAGTTTACCTTAGAAGTTTTGCTGACATTCTGCGCTGCAGAGATCTGCTGGCATAGCTATGGCCTCAGCTAGATAAGCAAAACCAAATAAAGAGAACAGAGGAAGGAAGGCACGGTTGATGAGAGGAAGGGGAGTTAAAAGTAAGAAAGGGTTTTGCTGCATGGCAAGAGAATTATGAAGGTGTTGGAGGAGATTTTTCAAAGGTGTGAATGATAGCTAACTTCTGAAAATCTCTTACTAATATTACACAGAGACTGAGGTGAGATAGAGAGGAAGAACAGAGAATAGGAGAGAGAATGTCTGGAGGAAGGATCTAAAGAGATAGGCTGAAGGTGGTTAAAGAAGCAGAGAAATGTGATTCTTGTAGTAGCATGAGTCACATGCCAGGGTAAGAAACAGGGAAACAAATTAACAGCCATGAGCAAAGGGAAGAGGTGCAAATAAAAACACCAAACAAGTAGAAGAAATTTAGCCTGTAAAAGAAGGTACAAGTAGTTTATCTTAAAAGAAACAGACATTAGTGCAGGTTGTGTTGGGACAGATGACAAAGAGAGTGGCTGTGTCTAACCTCGCCTGCACATAGATGCTGGTGCAGTGCACACCCAGGTGCTAGTTCAGATTATCCAAACGAAGGCCTAAAAGCCTGTCACAGCTTCCATGGAGGCTACACATGTAATTTTAGGCAGCCCTAAATGTCTTTTAGGCTAGTATGTATATTTTCACACCATTCACAGCTGTTATTATTGACCAGATTCTCATTTCACAGCAGGTATCACTTGCCCATTGTGTCACAGGATGGCTTGTTACAAGAAGTGTGAGAGTGTTTCAACAAAAAGAAGCAGACTTCACCCACTGTACCGCCTTTGCCTGTCAGAAAGAATTAAATGGACAAAACTGTCATGTTTCTAACCACTGCTCTAAATGCTAGGCAATAGTTTTCTTTGGTAAGGAGAATACAGATACCTAAGACGCCAGGATCCATTGTTTCCCTGCTGTCTTGCAACTGGCTTTGTATCAAGGCAAAGTGTGCGCTATTCTCTTCCTGTGTAGTTTCAGAAACTACTGCTGCTAATACTAAACTGAGCTGGAAGGTGGGTGTATGGTAAATCTAAAAGTTCTTGATTCAAGCATTGCAAATAACCCAGTGAAATAGGTCATGGTCACAGAGGTTCTTGCTATGCTAGGTGAAAAAGTAGAAAAATAAAGGCCTCGGGTATCTTTGGAGAGTTTGAAGTGATAACTTTACTGTTCTTATGCACAGGTACAGGTAAGTTCCCTATGACGTGAGTTCTGACCAGAGGACTTGATGCTGTAGAGCAGTTCTCATCAGCTGCAGTGTCTCACCTCATAGGTGAGATACTGCAGACCTCACTTTGAATCCAGTCCGCCCTGTCAGCAGAAAAAGCGGCTGTGTTGAGCTATTCCCATGCATGTCACAGGCAACATGCGTGTCTTGAAGTTTTATGCCATCACAGCTTGGTTGGTGAACATGCACTAAAGGGGCTACATTACCTCTCTGAGTTTTGTTCCTTAAACTGTCCCCTGTCAAACTCTTGGGACAGGAATGTGGGAGAAACAAATAGCCAGCGAAGAAATTGCTGAGCTTTGGTCAGGAATCTTCCAACATAAAGAAATGTTTGAGTGAGAGAGGTAAAGAATACTTGTTGAATCCAAACTAAGCAAAAAAGCATCTTTACACTAGACAAGTATCTATGTAGTGTAAACAATTTTGTAGACTCTAGACAATTTTGACTAAAGTTTCATCTTGCATGCAGGCAAAGGCATCCCATTGCTTCAGCCCTACTGATCATTTCCTTCTTCTACTGACGTTACAGCCTCTGATTTGTTCCCATTAGCAATATCCAATTGCCTGGCTGATATTGCAGTTCCTTGCTCTTTAGCATTTCTTCTACAAGAGCTGACAGTGTTTCAGAGGGATGACACTCTCACTCTTCAGAGACAGCCAGCTGCCACTATATTTTCTTCTCTCCCAATGGTGTATTTTGGCAGTAGATTTCCTTTGCAGCTGTGACTACAATTTGCATTTGGAGAGTATTGGTTTAGAAAGAGAAGGTATTTAACAGAGCTAACAATTATTGTTTTCAAATGGTTGGAAAGGTGATGAAAATTCCAGTCAGTGCTTTTGCTCGTGGATTAAAAACAAATACCACTCGTTGCCATAAATGCTGCTTCTGCCTCCTGCTGAGACAGCTGATAAAGGCTGAAACACAAACGCCACAATAACCCATGTTTCAAAGAAAGGGACTTTCAGCAGGGCTTTATTTCTTAATCTGGCTTCAGGTTTGTTAATCTCTTCAAGGAAAGCCAGACGGTGTATGTGTAGGACAAGGAAACTACCATTGTTCCTGACTTCCAAGGAGATGCCTTTGCTTTTGGTTCTTTAGGTACTCTGTGAACTTAAAACTCATGGTTTTGTAAAGGGCAGGAGAAAGAAAAAAGTATTACTTTGTGTGCTAACTATTTACAGCAAAAGTCTCTTTTGTCTTTGTTTAAATAATTTTAAATCATGCTTTTTATTTTTTGGCAGCAAAAATATGAAGAGAATGAATTTCAAATCTATGTCGTTACAAGCTTTTATCACTTTTTTTAATAGCAATTAATAATAAACAAACAGGAATTACAAGCTTATAATTAAAGGTTTAGTAGTTTCTGCTTGGTTCAAAATGCCCTTTAAGTGGTATCCTTCTTTTCATCTTTCGTTCTTTGCTAATGCACATTCCAGCAAGGCTAATTCCCTTTTTTTTTCTCCAAGGACTTTGTTGAAGTGAATGCAAAACTTTGACTTTCGTCTCTTCATATTTATGATAATCTTTTTCTTGTCACATTCTTAACATTTTACTGCATCCACTTCTATTCCATTGTGAATGTCCCTTGTGCTCTAAGTCCAATTTTCTGCTTTTACCTCACAGTGCTTAAACTATCCATTCTGTTCTGCTCTGTTTTCATCAGGAACCAGCCCTTAGCAACTAGATAACAGCCTGATACTGAAGATTTCTTCTTTTCACACACTATAATACATCTTTTCTCTTCCAAAGAGATTTCTGGAGCTCATCAAATACCCGTGCTACAGAACAATGCATCCATGTGCTTTCGCTTAAATATCTTTTCTCTTCACAGAACTTTGAAATGCTAACTTATTTATTACTCTCTTCTAAAGGGAAAGCAAACGGTTTCATCAATCATCTTGAATCCTTTTGTGCTCCCTCTTTATAATGTAGGTATAATCGCTGAAAAGCTCTTGGCTGCAAGTTTTTGAGAGAAAGCCAAGGATTTCTTTAACAATTAGTGCTACACCCATTATAGAGGACCAAGCTCTTGCAAATGGTGCTGGGATTATAATTTGGTTCCGGTCCTGTGTTTACATGCTTTCATGAAGACAAAATGCCCAAACCACAAAGCAGAAGCACATGTACTGAAAGGGTCTGTAAGGTCATGCAAGCCTCTCTAGATCCTGCTTCTGTTTTGGCTCACTATCCTCATCCTTCTCCAGAGCAGTACAGTTTGATTTACAGATTGCAGAGGGCAAAAAACAGCTACCAGAGGCTGAAAATGAAATTAAAATTATGACTTGTCTGTCCCAGTCACTTCCTGCTCTTGAGCACATGGAGCAGCAGGGAGCCTGAACTTCTGCCTTGTGTCACCCACCTTGCTGGCCAAGTTTACCAGCTAAGCAGTGGTAGCAGTGGTAGACCTTGGAAGATGTGTATCTTTAGTGGTGAAGCTCCCCAGCTGCAAGTCTGCTATGCCACACAGTGCTCAGCAGGCCACAGATCACATAATAGCAAAAATGTCACTATTTTCAGCTGGAAGTTTGCTAAAGTTGCATAGTTGGAGAGCAGCTATGGCGACCTAAAAAAGTGGGAACAAGAGTGCGTAACTAATTCTATGCTCTGTGACAACAGATAATCTAGTTTTCCTATGCATATATGGTCAGTTTTTGTTTTCACTTTTAAATGGATTGTGGTTATAAGTTAGGTTGTGTGACCAGTAAATGGTTATAATGTCATTGCTGTGTATAGAGCTTAGAAATAAACAAAATAGGGGAGAAAAAAAGAAAACTGAACAAACAAAAAAGCATTATCACATTGAAGCATTCAATTAGACAACATGATCATCACAGAAAATAAGATCTGAAACAGAATAGATTTCTGAATATCATCAATAGGGTGTCTATACAAAGGAGAACTCTTAGTTCCTCTCATGTTCATTTGCTTCCTTAGAACTGTTGGATTTCGGCATGAACGTTAACTGTATAGCATTTAGCGTACACACAGCCCTTCTTCTTATGTCCCAGTTGGACAATTAGCTAAATCTAAAGAAAATTTAAAGTACATGACAATGTGCACTAAGATGCTTGACTGGTAGAGATCTAACTGCTCTACCTGCTGCACTGGGTTAAAAAACAACCCACAACCATCCTTTAACTAGTGAGGTGTTCAGGGTGGTCCAAGTTTAATTAAAATAAGTTAAGTAAAATTTGCTCAAGTTTCCATACACAGACTTGAAAAACTGAATTAACCCACTTACAGGCTTTTGAGGAACAGCACCTTTCCCCCCATGAGCACTGAGTCAATGCTCTAAAACGAAGAGTGCTGTACTGGGCAGAAGAAAGAAGCTCTCAGAAAAAAAAAAGGAAAGCCAGCAATAGCAATAAATCAGCCATGCCTATTAAGTAGGATTTCTATCTCCCCAGGTTGTTTTGGCAGTAGCACTAACCTTAGTTGCCCTCCTGCAGCAGTAAGTGGCTAATGAGGCAGAATAGTCTATCAATCACTGCCTCAGTCAGGATGCTACTGCAGACTGGTGTCCAAATTTAGGGTAGATCCAGCCCTCAGTCTAAAAGGGCACAATGCTCTGGGACAGGGCACGATGCTCTGGGACTGTACCTGCCATCCTAGATGAGGCACTCAGGAGGACTGCTTTCAGAATGCAGCCCAGGCATCTCAGTTGGCCTCAGTCCACCAAGTTCCTTTCAAATTTGTGCTGAACTTCCAGATGGAAGTGGGGGATATTCATGACCTAGAAAGGTCATATCATCAGACAAAGACTGCTTTTGTCATTCTGTTTATACAAGCAGAGCAAATCCAGGTTGTGGATTTGATTAGAGGATCCCTGATGTTGTGCATATAAATACCCCTACTCTCTACAATTCTGGGCTGTATCATAGCTTTATATTCAGAAGATGTGAGTGTCTCAAAATGGGTTGCTCAGCAGCCAGCACGCTGAGTGAGAAGCTGCCTAATCAGCAGGGTATGCTAAAAACAGGAGTGAGTCATAAATCCTGCTCCTCCTCTGAACTGTCTCCAGCACCTTCTTCCAGGTGATGTTTGTGTCCTCTCCTGAAGGTATGCAAGTCTTTTTTTTCCAAAAGCTGAATAGCAATGATTTCCCTTGCAGAGAAGCACAAATAGATGGAGGCAGCAACATTTTTGTGTGTGAAACTCAGTAATGGGAGAACTCACTCAATGAAGGTAGCCTTAGGCTAATGTTTGTCATCTATCCAAAGGAATTCAAAGCTACATCGTCGTGTAAGCTGTCTCTGGTCTAGAAAAGAGACGGGAATGTGGCGGCACCAAGCATTACCATGTGTAAAAAAATTCATTAAAATAACTAAATTACTATTCAGTCCTTAACTTTATTTAAAAAAAAAATATCCATGTCGTTTTCTTTTTTCCTCTTGTTTGTTACTTCCTCACCTTTATTCTAAAGTTGTTTTCTGTAGTATTGCTCATGCATGAGTTGGATACAACGTTCTTGTGGATGGGATCCTTGTTAAATCACTCATCTACAGAAATAGTTGCAGAACAATAAATAGTTGCATTAACAGCAGAAACTGCCTCAGCTTACAGTTATCAGTTGTTAAAAAAAATTCAGATAAGTGTAAGGGCATCTTTTAAAAAGATGGCTTTCCAAAACACTGTAAAGAATGCATGATTATTAATCTCAAATTAGGATCTTTTTTTTTTTCTTTTCAGTAGAAAATTGTTACAAGTTAGAAATTAATTGTCATGTAATTGATTGATAATTTTCCCTCCTGCTGTGTGCAGAAAGCTGCTGGATGATGGCATATCATTCTCAATAGGAGGAAAAAGTATCAGTCATTATGGGACAATTAGTTCCTATTTCCATTTTTTCTTCCATGTGCTGATAAGACTGCCTTCAAAGTGTAAGTACAGTAATTAACCATAAATATCAAATAACTTCTTCTTTTTTATTTTTCTAACTTAAAATACAAATCTAAATGCAGATGCTGCCTGTGCCCCCATGCTCTTCTTTCCTGGACTGGTGATACTCATGAAACAGTAATTTTCACGTAGCTGCAATTAACAGGACCTGTCACAGTTAATAAGTTCATGGTTTTGCAGCGTTGTTCCTGATTTGATTGCTGATATGATATGACATAGCTGAAGAATACCCTGAATTTTTTTTATCAGTATCCATTACAATTTATGAAAATTGTGTATTTTCCCACAAACCCACCACCTGTTTACAAGAAATTTCTTGGCTTCAAACTGTCATTGTTTGCTTTATTGACAGTGAAATCATAATAGTTGGTTGTCACCTTAGAGCAAGCATAGTAGCATATCATTAATGTAAAGGTAGGAGGAATATAGCTATACAGAGAACTATATTTGTGTACATGCAGGTACTTTACATGTATCTGACATGTATCTGTGTGAGGAACTACTGACATTTTTAAAAAGTAGATTGCATCTACCCGAAAAATCTGAATCTTTTATCACACAGAATTTGCAAAGAATGATCTATGAATTTCACTTTCCTGTGAGTTTTTTTCCCATTAGTACACTTGAGTGACGCATCTTAAAGCTTTAATGCCAAATACCAACTGTTTATGTTTTTCTAAATACCAACCATGTAATTTTATCATAGGATCTGAAAAACTAGCTGAGCTGTTTCCTTCTCCCACCTACCACCAAGTAATGCAACCCAAATTTCATGTGCTTGGCTACAACAAGGATATAATCCCATGCCTTCAGCTATTACTGTGTAATCTGCAGTAGTTTCTCAAAGATATCATCAACTAGTCTTCGAAATCTGGTTTATAATTGCATTCATGATGCAGAGGAGGAATACAATCTTACTGTGTTCTTGTTTTCTTAGCTTTTTGATACTGCAGATGTAACGAGAAAAAAACCTCGATGGTGAAGTTGGAATGTGGTACTCATTTAATTCAGCATATATGACTGAATATACATAGAGAGCAGATCTTTTTCAGAAAGAAGGTGCCGTTTTTATATAGTCACTTGTCACAGTAGAATCACACTCTGAGGTGCCAATTATATCACAACCTAAGTCCAAGACTTAACTAATCTGAAACATAGCACTAAACTGCACATCTCAGCTCCCCATATCTGGTTCCTTAGTGCAAGTACCATCCTGCTTGTTCCTAATTAACTTTACTAACCCCACGGTTACTGAATGCAGAAATTGGGACACATAGGAAATCTCATTAGAAGGAAAATTCAAAGGGGAAATAGTGAATTTAGAGCTATGACCTACAGATACCAAAAACAAGAATAGTGTTTCGCCACATTGTTTTACAGTTTCTGTTTGTTGTTCCTCATGAATTTTACCACATCATAGTTAATCTGTATGGCACTTTACTAGTTTGTAGGCTTTATTAGAGCCATTGATTGGACAGGAGCCAAATATATGAATAGAAATTGATTTTATGCAATGTACGTAACAAGGAATTTATTGATATAAAGGGCTTCATTATATGTAGGATTACTCTGAAATGATTTTGGAATAGCAAGAATTCTCTGTGGACTGTATTAGAATTTCATGCTTAAATGTGGTTGAACACTAATTTTTATATGAATTCTTTTGTCTTACACTGTTGTATAAAGTAAGACTGGAAGTAAATACCAGGGGAGCAGAAATGCAGATTGCAGCTTCAGGAAACAACATGCAAGCATGAAAGATGACAGAATGATCATGTGGGAGGAAATTACTGTAGTTTCTTTCTTTCCCTTATTCCTATTCATAACTAGCTATTATTATCAAGGACCTCAGTAATTTTGAAGCAGCATTTGCAGTAGTAGAGGAAGACAGAGGGGTTAAATTATACATATTCTGACACTTTGACAGGCTTGGTAACCTTACTGCTGCTGAAACATGACAACAATGTCAACTTCCAGAAAGACAGGGCTGTCTCCAACCCCATTACCTCTAAAAATCAAAAGAAATACATGACTAAGAGATATCTTAGAGTTTCAGAACATGGTCAAGGAAACAGACATTTATATAGTGAATCTATGCAAGGGACTCACCACTCCTGACTTGCTCTTTGCTCTTGATTTTTGTGTTTCTCTATGCGCTGCTGTGAGTCCTCTGGCTCCTGTGTGCTCTTCTGCATTGGAGGAGTGGAAGTTTGAACTGCAGTCAAAAAATTATGGCTTTTAGCTGGAAAGCAAATAGTGTTGGCTTCACTGTTCTCATTTAAATTAACAGCGGTCTTATCACCAGCTTAAGGAGTGAGTCTGAAAATATCATTTTGCATAACTTGGTACTGCAGAATACATGGTGATTAGCTGTTCATAGATTACATGTCAGACTGATGTTCTTTCTGAAAATGCAAACCAAAGTTTCTCGTGCACAAACTCTGCAGTGTGAGATATTTCAGAGCCCTATATGTTGAACAGTTCTGCCTATTTAATAATGGGTGACCAGGAAGCTGAAAGAGAAACATGTAGATTGCACCATGTACCGAGAAATTTGTCTTTCTCCAGTGTTCACAGTGTCCATATCCCTCCCAAAATACTCAGATGATTTGCTGTCCACTGGGCAGATCGTTTTCTGTGACATTATATGGTTCACTTTGAAACATGCTTAGCGATGAAATTGTACATTGCAATTATTTCAGTTAAATAAAACGTGTTTGTTGTGACAGAGAAATGTGATCTATTCTATGCTTAGTCTACATATATTCAATGCTTTTGAGGCATGCAGGGAATTTTAAAAGTGAAATAAGAAGAGTACACAAAGATTTGGATATTATTTGAATATAACTCAGATACTAGGTTTTCAGTGTGAATGTGAGATGGAAATCTTAAAATATTTCATTTTCTTGTGACGATGAGTTTGGATTTAGCCATCAAGTTAGTGTCTTTCTGTTGTTTTTCTAAAAGTATTTGTTCCCATTTTAAGCTAATTCTGGAGACTGATACTAAACTCATGTTTAATATTGGGCAGATTTGTTGCCTGGTCCAGGACTGTGCTGTAGATATCTCAGCCTAATAGCTGTTGGCTTCAAAAGCTAACAGTTTTGACTAACTGTCAAAAAATGTTTCTGCCAAGTTCTTCTCTCTGCTACCTTGCAGTCGCAGCACTTCTGCCTGACTTGATACGTGACAGCTGTCCTACCCCTACACTTGCCTAAACTTGGGCTCAGACATGCCCCCCTCCATGTAGGTGTGCTCCTCATCCCTGCTGACTCACCACCTCTTGGTCCTCTTGCTATCTGCAACACTGTGTTCCTCCATCCTGCTCCAGGACCAGTGATACTCCTTTTGGCAGGACACACATTTCAAAAACTGGGCAATAAATTTGCCATGGGCTTCTGGAGAGAGCTTTACGTGCTTCCTCTTGTTCTTTCAGTCAAGCCAATGAAATTGTCAGTGTGGTATTATAGCAGGTGTGGGAAAACAGTTCTAAAGAGCTAACATATAGCTGGCATCTAGAAAGCATCAACTGATACTTCACGTATGGCAGCAGGAGAAATGTCTCTCCTCCACTGAAAAGTGCAGGGGTGATTCTGTGGGGGTTTGCTTGGACATTTCTTGTGCATTGGTAGCAGCGCAGACAGGACACCTGAATTCCCCCACCACGTTTCTTCATCAGGATTTTTTTTTCCCTATGAAATGCTGGGCCTTTCATGTACCTTCTGTAAAGCAGTACTGAATCTGGATTGCATTGTAAGCCTTTGTGGTAGTGATGAAAAGGCTGTTTTGATATGACATCTTTACCGTGACCTTCCATTCTTCTGAAAATGTAGTTACAGACCCATCTTTATAAAAAGCCAAGAAAGTCTCTTTTCTGAGCTTGTCTTTTAAAATAAATGTCCATTACCAAAGCAAGAAAGATAGCTTATTTCATTAACAGGAAGATGAATGAGTAAAATATGTATTATTAACATCCCAGAATACTTAAATCTAGGAAGAGATCGTTTATTGTAGGTATCTTTAGACATTCTGGAAATGTTCCCATCTTTTTAATGATGAATTAATTTCATTCAAAAACAGTCTAATGGAATCGGGTAAATTTTCAATGTGGTGTCAAGCCTTTCTCTGGTAACACTACATCCTTACCCTGGACATAACAGCACTGAAAGCTAATAGTTTCTTTCTCTTTCAGTGCAGAGGAGCTGTAAACAAAATGATGTTAATGTGATTTTTTTTTCCTTCTTGGATAAGTTTTGTGATTACATTCCAAGCTGGATGTAACTGCTGAAGTGAACATGTTTGGGATGCTGAACAGCTAAGCTGTCCAGGAAATATCATTTAACGATACACATCCCAATTTACAACTTTGCAGGCTTATTGAGGTATGGTGAACAGCTCTACTATAGTTACACCATCAAACATTGAAAGAATGGTGGCAATTACTTTGGAAAACTTGTACAATTACTTATAATAGCACTATATTTGTATGTTTTTGATTATTTCATTAATTTTCATTTTTGGTATGGCAGAAAATAATAAGGCAGCAGGTTAAAAGGACACTTTCCAGAAAATTTCTCATTGGGAGTGAATGATTTGGTCAGCATTGGATGTCTGACCTGTTTGCTGTTTCACTCTACCCAGTTTGTATTCAGCAAATCGGAGGAGTGAGAAAAATTAAATTGCCTGAAATGCACCATGCAGAAGTAGTGTCACCAATTTTATTTCCATGGGATTAGTATTCCATGAGTCCTTCAGGAGCTGCTATGGTATACCTGCTGTAATTTAACTGCATAGAAACCCTACAGATTTGCCTTTTGCCCTTTGGCCTTTGGGTTTTGTTTTTTTTTTTATTTCTACCTTAAATCTCCCCATGATTTACCAGAAGACGATGAACTACTCTGAGTTTTGCTCTCATTCCAAATCCTGAAGATCCCCTTTTCATGTGAATCACTATGAACATCCTACATCTCTCTCATTCATTTTTTCACTATTCAGTTTCTTTTTCAAAAAGAATGCAAAACAAGCAAAAAATTCCCAAAGGATTAGTCCCACCAAGGTTGTCCACATCTTACTTTGGATATGTCTGAATGTCTGCAAAGAGAGGGTGCTCCCCCTAGAACATGTTTTTTCAGGCCTGATTTCCAGAGACTACTCCATGCTCTGTAATTATCCATATTTGAAATATCTACCTTCTTCTTTACTCCTCTGTTACTAGTAGTAGCTACTACTTTACTGCTCCCTTAAGAGGTGTATTCCAACAGGACTCTCACTACCAGCACAAGAGGCAGTCAGCCAATAGTTTGTACCTTCTCAGAGGTTCTTAATCTTCACAGTGTATTTGTATATTATTCGTGATTACTTTTCAGAGGAACTTCGGTAGAAATTATGTAGAAGATTGAGCTGACATTCATTTTAGTCAGAGTTTTTCTTGGGAAAAACTGTTCCCTGTGCTGTTTTAGCACAGGGAGCAGTAAGAGTCTGTCTTACTGTTAGACCTCCTCAGGGGTTCAAATCATCACCTCTGGATTTTCAGTCAACTCTTGACTATTTCTGTATAAACACATCAAGCAATACTGCAAAGCATTCCATGTATTTGTTCATTGTTTTGTTTTACATCTGTCTTATAGTGATTTTATGTCACTAGTATGGATGGGGAGGGGTATACAAAAGAATCGGCATGCTCAGGGAATATGATCTGTGCTGTGCTTTATAAAAGTATGTAAATGAAATTGTACTTTTATTTATGACTACAAATGTACTCTTTATTTATGACTGCACATTGGACATGCAACATGTAGTGTTTCATACCTAGCAGTATAATCATTGTATTGAACACTGAACTGGAAATCATAATGGAATTTTATGACATTTCATTTTTATAAGCTATAAGAAATTTTAGCTTGCAACTGCCATTTCATAAATGGCAGATAATCTCCTAGAATTTTGTAGATCTTTACCTTCAGTGATGCATTGCAGCATTAAAGTTGACCCCCTTTTTTGTAAAAGGCCAATCTAAATCTAATTATTCAGTACTCTGCGGTCCCTAATAATACCACAGTGTTTGTACCATTATTGTGGAAAGCTGCAGCCTTACAATAATAGAAGCCATCAGATATTATCTCTATAAGCGAGTAGGCATGTGCTCTTCAGAAAATTCTTTACTGCAGAAAGCTTTTTCTGAGACAAGATTCTTTTTCAGCCCCTTCACACCTATTTAAATTATCAGGACAGTGTCATTGGTGTGTAAAGGTCGAAGGCTCTGTAGCAAGTCTCAAAGCATTTGGGCATGCCTCATTACATGTAGTGACCTCTAACTGCACCAACCGAAGATTGTTCCTGGAGTTCAGAGGAATGCTCTGTTTTTTTTCCTTTTTTTAAATAAATGAAAGTATAACACTTCAAATTTCTTCTTCTAATATATTTTCAAAATACAGTTCCAAAACTGGAAGCCAATAAATTACATTTGCCTTAATTTTTAATTAGCTAAAAGTCATCACTGCAAATTGTGTCTTCCATTATGAAATAAAATAGTCAAATGCCAGGCCTGAAATAATTAAGCAATATATTATAATTAAGCAATTTAATTTTGATTTAATTATGATATATCATACAACTTTTCTTCTGATTTAACTGACATTCATTGACAAAATGCTATAATATAAAACAGCACTAATGTTTACTGCTGATGGCTCTGCATGTTTTGCTTCATAGTTTTTGGCATCCTTCAGAGCATATGGAAAAAGCCTTCTAGTCTGGAATAGCTGGCACGTTATTTCATACTACCCAAATTATGCACTACATGTTTTTCCCAATTGTCATTTTGGGGAGTAAGTTGGGAAATCTTTGCAGACATTGGACCTGAGCCAAGGTTCATGGATATTAGCTGGAATCTTCCCATCGACTTCAGTCTGCTTTAGATAGTGAAATGATCCCATGTTGTTACAAGCAAATAGATAAGACTGCACGCTTATGAAATATTTATGGAACTGTATCGTATACATATTCTGTGTCAACATCAACATGATTTTATATTAGGCTAGAGACTGTGAGGGCAAAGGCAGACACGATGGGCAGGCAGGGAATAACGCTTCATTCAGTGCTGCATCAATAAAATTGCTGCAAAATACCCACCAAATTGCTTCTTCAGAACAAGGCCAACTCCCTGTTTAGTTAAAATCTTTTTCATTGGATGACAGTATTGGAGAATTGCTTTTATTCCAGGCTACATTTGTGTGCAAACCCCTGTTTAATGACGAAAATGGTGAGGGTGATTTTAAAAGGTTCGTTCTGCCAGCAGTCAGGTCTGCGCCTGCAAGGTCTTCATGACTGCGGGCTCGTAGAACTGAAGTTGAAGGACAAAAAGCCAATTCTTGTCTTGACTTAGTGATTTAAGCACTCTCAGCAACATCCATGAAAACAGTCACGTAAGGCAGGAAAGCTCATGATTCATCCTACTGCACGCAGTCAGATGCTCTTATGCCCCTTTCATTCTGATGTCTTGCCTTTCTTTTTCCTATGGTGATGTTTAAATTTCCCAATGAAAGGTCAAAGGCCAAATGTCTTCTGGGGCTGAGAGCAATTGTACACTCAGAGCAATAATGAATGTTTCTTCTCTCACAAACCATTTCTCCCTCTGGTTTTCTGAAGTAAAACAGAATGATTATTCAGATCAGTGATATTTAGGATGCAGCAGAAAACCAGAACGATGTTGTCAAAACCAGTATAATGATTTCAGCCAACCTCCTTGTGACAGTGAAATCACTCTGTGCGTGTCATCTCACCTTCACCCCACTGGCCCAAAATTCTTTGCTTTCTAATGTACACTCAAGTAAAGGTTTTGCAAAATGCCTGTTAAAATAACATGAAATTAAGAAAATGCTGATGTGGGATTATGTTTGTGACAGCCTCTGCGATATTTCAATATGGCTGCATTTAGATACCCTACAGATATTGTAGCTCTGTGAATATGTCAATGAGACATCTGAATAATTTAAGAGAATATTGTCAGTAGCAAATGTCACATGAAATAACCGGAAGAAAGATTACCTTCAATAAGTGAAGGTAAAAATGGATACAAATCAATTTCTGTTTAATATACAACTTGCTTAAATAGGAAACAATAGGTTGTTACTTTGACGGGAAATCTTGAAGTGTTTTTATGATATCCATATCGCTTAATTTATTATATATAGAAGCTTTGGCTGTGATCCGCACCTCTGTAACTCTCATAGAAAAATAATTCTGTAAATATACTGTGAAGTTTGCACATAGGGAGCAGTTATTACCCAATTTGTTTATACTTTAAAAATTGAAGAGCAAAGCATAAATCTGCATGAGAGTTTTACAGGAATTTTGAGGTTTCAGTTTCAGCAGTTCAAAATGCAAGACTTTTGGAGAACTCTAAGCAATTAAACAATTCTGGCTGAAATTAACCCTGCAAAAGACTTTTCTGTCCTCTAATAAATATTTTATGAAGAACATGAAGCGATATGCTTATGTAGTCGCATTTACCCAGTAAGCATGAGGGCCAGGTGATACTCTGCCTATTTAGTCTTTTATTGATGTGAGATCAATTTCAATGATCTAAATATTATCTTTTGGGGTTTTGTTGTGTTTTCTTTTTTTTTTTTTTTTCAACAGCTTATCCAGGGGTTAAAATGGTGAGTGAAAGTCATCATGAGGCCCTGGCAGCACCGCCAGCTACCACAATAGCAGCAGCCCCTCCAAGTAATGTCACCGAGCCAGCCAGTCCAGGAGGTGGGGGAGGAAAAGAAGATGCATTTTCTAAGTTAAAAGAGAAGTTCATGAACGAACTGAACAAAATTCCACGTAAGTAAAACTTGATTGATTAAAAAGCTCCTGATGGCAGATTAGATTTAACTTGGCATTTTCTCCTTTGTCATGTATTTAAACAGTTTACTAAATGTTTTCTAGTCAAAACTAGAAAAATAGAAGATAAACCTGGTTTAGTAACCTCCTCAAATTAATCACAGTAGAAAAAACAGGGTCTAACTCATATGTAATTTGAGTCTATTCTTGTTATGTCAGATTTGGTAATTTTTACTGATGAATTATTGCTGAGTCATCCAAACTGAAATGGCAGAACTTCACGATGGCCATGGGACCAATAGCCAAAATACTTCCTAACAGTAGCCAAAATACTTCCTAACAGTAATATGGTTTCATGTTTATGATAAATGTGCTTGAGCATATTACCTTAAAGCAAAATTTGTCCAGAACTCATAAATATTGAGAAAGTAAGGAAATGTGCTATCTTTGGGGATTAGAAAATGTAGAAAAAGTGGGAAATAGTTTTTTAACAAGAAAATAGATCAATACTTTATGAAGATAACCATGCTTTTCCCACTCAGTAATTCTGTTAAATCAGCCATTGACCGTTATTTGCATGAGTTAAAAGTACCAGGGTATATTTCTGTGAAGTCAATAGGGTTAAAGTCAGCCAGGTTCTTTTGTTCTGTGCTAGAAAGTATTAATTCAGAGGCTTCAATTTGTTTACATTTGAAAAAGCTACAAGCATTAGCTTTTTACTGTTGTTTATATTGCTAGGGTTCTTGAACTTGTTTGGTATGTTTTAGTGTGCATACACAGGTATTAAGTATACAACTAATTCAACATTGTCAATGCGGCTTCATATAATAATGAAAAAATCCTTTTTGTTCCTGACAGAAAAATTACCTAATCATGCAAGCAGATAATTCTTGCATTTTTGTAGACAAAAGGCAAAGGCAGTGTGTGTATGTGTATTTTAATAGTGGGTATTAGGGAGACATTAAATCTTTAATAATTTTTACTTCAGAAGAATTAGTAAATGTAAATATTTTCAGGGAAGCATTTTAATGTATGTAAGAGTTTTCAGTTTTAGAAGTTTATCATTTGTATAAAGAAATGTGTGACAGATAAAGACAGTTAACAAATTAGAATATTAATCGATTTTTTATCTCTGAAATGGAACTTGGCAATCTGGCAGATGTGGGTTTTGCAAAATTGATAGCAAACAGCTTTGCTCTGTCACTCGAAATTCTCACTTGCAAGAATAAAGGTGTTACAGTGGTAAGAAGTCCTTATGTCATTAGTTTGGTGATCTGCACAGTCCAGTGCAAACCATACTGAAAGGAAATTGCCTGATGATATCATGGGAAAAACAAAACTACAACAAAAAAGAAGAAGAAAAAAGAAAATACAAGACACTGAGCGAGAAATGGTCAGCATTTGAAACATTTTTCTTGTGCCACTGACATGTTCATATATCCCAAGTAACTTTCATTTTCCCCATTGAGAACAACAACAAATCCCAAGTGAATGGACAATAATTAACAGGTCTAAATGTGTTTGTCCTTTATAAACTAACACAAACAGGTCACCAACTAAGTTTAAGCAAGTTGTCTCCAAAATATTGGGGGTGGGAGGGAAGAGGACACCTCATTAACCTACTGGAAGATTATAGCATTTCCTTACAGTTTGTTCCTTTTGTCATTAAGGCGTTGTCAGCGAGGTGGTGTTAGCCTGTTACAAAGCTGAGGATTTAACCGTGATCCAAAATTTGTCAGACCTTACCTCTTACAGCTGGTTGCCATTTTTTTTTTTAGAATCTCTCTTGAAACAAAGAATGTAAATTTGCTCCAACCAAATCATTTTTATAGTGTCTTTCTGGGAATTTCTTGCCACATGAGAGAGAATAAAGATGGTGAATGAGCATCAGTGAGACAGCACAGATACTTAGGTCTAAGAACAATTCTGAAACCACAGACCAGGCCTTTCCTCTGGTAGATTCAAGCTGAAGACCTGATCCCAAATCATGCACATGGCAGAGGAATGGCACAGTCAGCAAGTTCTCTCATCTCTGCAGATCAGTGACAAGCCTGTTTCTCATTTAAAACTTCCAAAGGTCTCCTGTTTGTCCCCATATGACACAGAAGGCTTTGAAAGCTTAGTGGTTAATGGGAGAGGATTATATTTTTTTTCAGTTTTCTATGTGCACGATAGAAATAATTAAATGTTTTAGTTGCCTCTGCCTAAGATGTCTGCAGAGTGAAAATGAGCCATCATGATTTAATGAATATATAATAGGATTGAATGTGCCCATATTGTAAAAAAGCTCACCTGCAATCAACTTGACTTGAGTGATAAAAAAGCCCTGCCACTGGACGGGCTAATTTATGTATAGTGTCCTCTTCATGGCTTTTTATAGAAATTGAATAATATTAAGTCATGCTTATTTAAAAAAAAAAAAAATCCTATATTAAAATAGAGGAGCACAAGATTACAAAAATAAAGGTACAGTAAATTACACCAAGATAAATAAGTATCATTCCTTCCACATGGCTTATAATAGAATGGTCACCTTTTAAAATAATTTTTATAGGACACATAGAATTCACAAGTTAATAGTCTAGACATACTTAACTAGCTAAAGATATCAGGATTCCCATTAAGATTGCACTTTACAAAACTCCAAGGTAGGGTTGGTGCAATTTAAATTACACTGATGTTTCCTCCTGTAATCTCTGCACCAGAAAAGTCTTATTTTATCAAAACCAGATGAATTTATTAAATGAGGAAGTAAAAGTTCCAAGAACATAGATCTCATTTGTATTAGTAGACATTTATTACAAGAGCAGTGATACAGTATGTAAATCCATTTAAAATTGTGATTGATACAAGCAGAAAATCTGTTTTTTTCATTTATTTGTATCTCTTTAAAGTAGAATGTACCCCACCTTTTGTGGCAGGAGAGTGCAAGCTTACAAAACCACACTAATCGTTCAGAATGGCAATGTCCTTACATATATTTCATTTTGAGTAAAGCAAATAGGATCGCTTTATTACAATGAGTCATACCATTAAAGTGCAAAAATCCTGTAAGGTTACCGAGGCATAACTGTGAAGAATTTTCTTCTCCGTTATGTAAATCCCTGCATTTTGGTTGTGAGTGGCTGATTTGCATAATCACAGTACAGTTGTTCTTCCATAGCTGCGCTGTGTATAAAAGTCACTCTATCTTAATTGGTTCCTATACTTTCTATCCCAATTTATCTTTAATCTGCAGAATTTTTAAGCTGTTTACCAGAAGGAGAAAAAAGGCACCATCTCTGCTTTTACACTTTGCATTTTAAACATAGTAATTCCAACACCTGAAAAAGTGGGTAAAACAAAGCAGATAAAACGCCACTTACACATCTGAAAACAAAATTGCATTAAAAGACTTTATAAGACACATTGATTCTTTCCTTCCTCCCTCTCACTGCTCTTCCATCTGGGCCTTTGTCTAGAGGCTAGGAAAATATCTGCCATACATTTACAGTAAGCAAGTTCTAGCAAGACTAAGGGAATGAAAGACAGCAACAGCTTTTGCGCTGAGGCTTTAAATGTCAAGATGCTGACACTAACCATAGAAAAATAAAACTTAACATCAATCAGTATTAGTTTACTTAATAAACATCTTTGTAAAATCAAAGTGATCTTGATGTATTTTCTAAGAACACATTCCTGTGTGAACAGAGGACCTTATTCTGCCAGCGAGGTAAATAAAACAGCAAAAATCCAATTAGATTCCAGCATACATCTGACTGAATAATGATACTCTGTTAATGTTCCTCATATAATCTTGAAAAGCTGTAATAGCTGAATCTATTGAATGCAGGATACTATCATTACCTCTTTAACAGGAAGTTATAGCATATTTCTAAGGCTCTTTGCTCTCTTACATTGTAATTGAATAAAAAGTTACGCTTCCATGCCAACCATACTCTGAAATGTTTGGCTGGCTTGCAGCTCCATTTGGCCTCAGTAGCTGCTGCTCCAAACCCTTGAGTTTGATTCACTGTGTAGAAGTGACTGATCCCCCAAACCAGGAGCTCAGAACTGTGTGATGATTCAAGCTAAAACCCAATGTTCTGTGCAGACTTGTTTCACATTCTGTTTGCGGATAATCAGAGAAAGGTTTATGTACCTTTCCTAGGTTTAGTGAATAGCTGTCAAAACAAGGACTGGAGGCTGTAGAGGAAACTGTAATAAAAAACTTAAAAATAACTAAGACCCACGTCAGGGTTAATTCTATATAGTACCTTAGTAAACTGAAGGACAGAGTTGTAGATATATTTGGGTAAAATAGCAAATAAAATAATTCTGGATTTATATATTTAGCCATTTTAGTTAAAGTTTCAGCATTCAGCAGTCATCCTAGACACACCTCTTGATTTCTTTATCCCTGCTGGTCTCTGCTGTTTTACCCTTCTGCCTTTCTTGATTGAACAGCTAAGGTTGTACTAAGAGTTCTTACTACCCTTTATAAAGGGCATTGAAGTTAATTTCTTAATTTTTCGTTCTTATTTTGGATTATTATTATTGGATTTTGTCTGCTATTAGGTAACTTAGGATTTTGTGTAGGGGATCCTTCTGAAACATTTTTTATGGAGCTGCCAGCTTGATCATTTGCAGAAAATAAATTCAGGCTGTTCATTTCATTGCTGCTTCTAATGGTTCCTGGAGTACAGGTGTCACCTCACAGGGAAAAGAGGGCAAGTTCTTTTCTAAGTTCATAAGAAAGAAGTAAAATGCTGATAATAGAATGCTTTCAGATTTCAAAACTGGATTAATAGAGACAGAAATACTGTAAAAGCAGAACAAAGTTCTCAGCAATAGCTATTTTTTATATTTCCATGGCACATACCAATGTTAGTCATTGCCTTAGATTTTCTTTGGTTAGCAGGGAAAAAACTGAATCTCTGCTTCAGAAAACTTCCTGTCTAAATATGAGGTAAGGAATTTTCTGCCCACCTGCAGAAAATGAGGACTATGTGTACATATGTTCATATATATATATATGTACACACATATATTTGTCAATACAATAAGCAGTCATCTCAGCTTAGGAGCAGTCTGACGTTGTCAAACTCCATTTAAGTATCTCAGCAAAGAGGACTTTTAAGGAGAGATTTAGAGGATAATAAAGAAAGAAGTTTCTTGATGTTCAGGAGACTCTGAAGAACAGAGCTGGAGGAAGCAGGAAGGCATAAATTCAAGTAATTTTGTTTCTCTTTCTATCATCAAATCATTGGCAGTTGCTTTTGCCAAGCAAATACATGCAGCTTTACACTGGGGAAGAAACTGGGGAAATCAGAAGTAAAGATTTATTTTGGAATATAGAACAAGTACAAGAAAGAGCTATTACAGTACAATAATAGAGGGTGGGGAAATCATTATTTCTAAATATAGCAATTTAAATGCAAATTTCAGATTACATTGTTTTCTCCCCAGTCCAGAGTTCAGTGGTTGCATGAGAACTTAAGCGTTATTTTTTTCTCATTAAATAGAAGTTTCTAGATCACCTGCTGGTAGGCAAAAGCTTGAAAATATTGCCCACACATCCAGAAGGCACAAAAATAATGAGACAAAGAAAAACAATTTAACTCTGTTGTTTTATAAACTCATCATATGAAAATACCTTCATTATTTTTAGGGGTCCAGCTGCCAGTTTGGGCCTCATACAGGACTGAACTGGGAACCTCAGCCTGTTACGAGTATGAGCTGCTCTAACGTGACCCAGAAGTGCTGCTGTGGACCATAGCTGGATCCAGCACCACCAAGCACAGGTGCTTGCCAGGAGGTTGCACATCCCCTCCCATCAAAGTGAGCTCAACCCACATGCCTGATGCACTTAGGTCAGAGTGAGGACCCTATTCCTGTGCTGCCCCTTATCTTGGCTCCTCAGACAAGCCAAGGAGGAAGAATCAAAAGGGTAGATTCCTACAACTTGCAGCACCCTCCATCCCCAGCACAGGGGGAGCTAATAAACCTGTTCTCCAGCACCATGAGAGTGCACTGCCCAGTCTGAAAGGAAATACAGTCTCTTAACCAGGAACGTAAACTCAGCATCAAACAGAATTATACGTTATCGATTACGTGCGTCTGAAACATAATTTTCAGAAACAGCAGTTCATTTTGAGTTGTACAACCTGAAAGAAGGGGAAGGACAAGTGAGTACTCCCGTAAAATACATGATGCTGAGAACATTTCAGCAAAATATAAGAAAACAAAAAACCCTGTTCAGATTAACTTTTACAGCCATAGGGGTAAAATTTGTCTATAGCAGAAGCACGGGAGAGCACCTACCTTTAGTTTAGTAACAGGCGTTTAACAAGGAGTGCTAGAGTACCCCCAAGGGTCTCCTCTAGCACATCACTGTGATTATTATTTTATATGTTACAATGACTCTGGTAGGTATTGTATTGCACTATAGATATGTCAAGTTGTGCCAGTGCCTTATAAATTGAGTAGAGAATTCAATTTACAAGCAGAAAACTGAACATGGTTGCTGGCTTCCTTTCAGTACAAGGAATGTATCTTAAAATTTCATTACTATGTGTGAGGGAAAGTGCACTAAAATTATGTTTACATGCATAAAATAAACACAATCTTTGCTAGTCTTTTTCAAACTTACCTGCAGATGAAGTGTCTAAAGAAATAACCCATTATCTGTTATAATTCAGTTTGTAATCTCGCTCTGAAAATGAGAGTTCATGGAACGGTTGTTCTGAACTTTAAATTGAGAATACATTTAAAGATTGATTCTCAGCAGTGTACTGCATACAAGGAAAAAAGCACTTGGGACTATGGTTAATTTTAAAAGTATGGTATAAATGGGCAATGAAAATATAGGAATTACTGTTAAGATTGATATTCCATCCTTACCTCAGCTACTTGTGCCTAGGCACTGTGCAAGCTGGAAGATATTATCTTGTATTTTTATAAGAACCAAGAGTAGATAATTGCACCTCTGTTATTCTGAGGCACTCTTGTAAGTTGGCACAGCTGAAGAATAGAATGTCATTCTTTGTTGTTATTGTTAACTATTCTACTTAAAACAAGGTGAGTTTACTGCTGAGAATTATCCAAGATAAGTCTTCCCTGAGCAATTACGAATATGTAATACCCTCCATATTTCAGTAGATACATGCTTTTTAAAGTGTTTAAACATTTTTAAAGATAAAAGAATTCCTTTATTGATACATGAAGTATTCAAGATATTTGGTCATCAACACCAGACTGCCAAGGTGGGTGAAATACTAAGCCACTGGCCACCAACAAGAGCTTTCAAGGATGCTGTAGGTCCATCTTTTCTTGCATTCCATTTATCTTTTTAGTCTTGGCTTGCATTTCAGTTGAGATTTTGAACTGGTCTAGATCTGAAAATCTCTGCTGCTTCCAGAACACATAGCCAGTTTGCAAGAGCTGTGGAGGTGGCCTAAGATCTTCAGAAGGATTTTGGTATGGGTAGACTTTGCTCTGAGTCTGCAGAAGGAAGCTGTGTTGCTGAACTTGAATGACTGCCTCGTGAAGGCTGAGTTCCAGCTGGCAGCTGAGCGAGCCATCTGCCTACTCCTGTGCAGGTTTCTGAATCTGAATCTAATCTTAATTATCAACTTCAGCAAGAGCTCCCTAATTTGCTCACAGACCCTATATCATCTGGGGGCATGTTTCAGTACCGTAGCTGGCACTGCTTCCCTGTTCCACCAAAATGAAAAATGAGGTTTGTTCTTTCAAATGGAGAATACATTTCAACCCACATCTAAAAAGGAGCTCCAGAAATGTTCAGGGTTTCTCTACTTAGCTTTTAGGAACAAATCTGAGTAAAATGCCATGGTACTCTTCAGAATGATACAGAAAATAGAGGTCCAGGTTTATCCGGAAGTTAAAAACAGGGGGAAATATAATTGAAATGGTTCAGGTCTCACAGACTTTGATATCTAGAAAAAACCCTAGGTTAAGCCCTTATTACAGACAGATTCACAGCCTGAAAACACTCTCCCTGGACTTGGAGACTTGATTTCTCTCACTTTGGGAGCAGTTTGTTCACTCTCTTCTGTCAATGTACAATCTGATAAAGAACAGGGGGACTCACTGGATCAGAGAGCTGAGTGGAGGACAGCATATGCATTTTGCTGTCAAATGCCATTGGACAAAATAAACAAATAACACTGGGCACTTAGGACTCCTTATTCTTAAACGAATGTCCCACACTAGGCTACAGAATCTGACTCCGTTTCTTTCCTAGCTGTTCGTGCAGGAAAGGCAGATCTAGGTTAGTTTTCCAGGTTTAGTCTCAGGAAGACAAGGAAGTTGGGTATTTTAGGCTGCAGCCTGAATGATATCCCTCAGCCTTTGCTGACAGCTCCCACACGTTGTCAGTTTGAAGCAGCCACACAAACCATTCATTCGACACAGTGGAGTAGGGGTGGTAGTTCCTTGAAGAAGAAGGGTGAAGGGGTATTTTAAAGCTGGTGAGCTGGCAATAGGATTGAAAGTCATTTCCACATGAGAAGCTTTCTCCCTTGAGCATCCCCCCTATGGGTGTACCCCAATGGGGAGGAAGCCTCCAGGACTAGGACAGGCGTCAGATATTTTTTACCTTGAAACAGTTTATAGAGAGGCAACACATTCTTCATGTAGTCAAAAATGTTGATAATAATATCTGTACCTTTCTTACAGGTATGGTCCTTCTTCTTACAGTCCTTCCTTACCAAAGTTCATTGAAGTTTTGGTTTTTCTGTGTGTTATTTCTTTTATGTACTTATTAACAATTTTGTCCTGGCCAGAATTTACATGAAAAAATTGGCACAAGCAGTGTACTTGCTAATCCAACATTCAGACTTGTTTCTTCTTTAGGTTTCACACCCCACCTCCTCCAAAGCCAGCTATTTTATCATGTTTTCTAAGACCTAAGTACCCAATTTTCAGCAAACACATGATCTAAGCTGGAATATAGCATTTCAGGTCTCTGCGCTGGCATCAGTTGTTTGTAATATGCCATGGATGCAGATTTACTTGTAGCATGAGGAAGGGAAGGAGGACAGAAGAATATAAGGCAAACTTACTATTCATAAATTTCAGTCTAGTGTAGCATTTTAGATTACAACCCAGTGAAGGTAATTACTTTATAGAAAATTGTTCCAGAATAGCAATTTCTAAACTTCCTTGCCTCATGAAATATTTATTGATGAGTTTAAGTCCTAGGACATTGAGGTGGCCAAGATGGCACAAAATAGTATGGGGGATGGAGAGAACTAGTGGACAAACAAGAAAGCTTAATGATACCTGAACTCAGGGCATAAGATGAATTATGATAACATAGCGTGATAAAAAGACAAAATCAACCTGACTATTCTAAAACAGCTGTGCATTTATTTAACAGTTGTTGTATGGTACAATAATGTTTATGCACACTGCTTTTCTTCATATAAATATGGGTGTGTAGGAAGAGACAAAATGGAAGAAGGAAACTATGTAGAAAAAACTTTTTTCTATTCAGTTTAATGCATTAACTGAAGTGTTTAAACTGTGCAACATCCTTGATTCGGAGCAGCTCGCTTTTGTTAGGAACCTACTGACAGCTGGGCTTTGATTCTGCAAAGCACCTGGATCTGTCCAACATTGTTACTGCTTCTCACTGCCACCTAGAATAAGGAAACTAGCTATAATTTTATAAAGATAATGCTAAGAAGCATTTTACACTCTTGAACCAACTATTTATCTCAGTAATTCCTGGTAGAAAAGGAACAGACAAAACAACCAACCAGTACCCTGAATTGCATCTACATGAGGCAAAATAATTTGTGAAACCAAATCCCTGATGGCATAGCAACACTAGCTGAACCCTGCAGTGCAGGATGAGTGCAAGTTGGTGAGCAAGTTTTTTCTTGTTTTCAAGTCTTTTTTTTGAATGGCCTGTACCACTCCTGTAAATAACATAAAAGGCAACAGAAGTACATTCTTACTTGATACAGCTGTATAAGTATAACATGGGTATGCATGAGTTATGAGTTCAAGTACTGAAATGGTACACAGCAGATTTTAGAATTTCAAAAGGATTAATCCAGTAAAGTATTTAAATGTGTACTAACCTTTAAGCTCCTGAATAGTGCATCAAATTAAATTTGTTACACACAAGTGGTTTGGAGGATCAAGACTGTAAACACTTACATTTCTAATACATGCTGCAATTTACCTGATGAACTGTTACATTAATTCATATTTTAATGCAAATTAATTTTGCTTTGGCTATGGTTATTTTAAAAGTTTGTAACTCTATAAGTGATGTAATTTTAAAGACACATACTACACACACATATACTGATAATTGCAAATTTCTTTTCAGACCTTCATAAGTATCAGCGTAATTTTTTTACCTTCCATTTCATTTTAATAGGCTCCTTGCTGAGAGTTGTACCCTCTTTTGTCACATGGCTTATTATCACAACGCACGTTTTCATGATTGTTGTCAAAAAAAGACAGCATTTAGGGCAGTTGTTTAGTTTAAATGATCAGTAGAGTGCTACTTTCAGATCATTTGGGACAGGGGGGACTGAAATTTTCCAATGGAAGCTGTTGGAAGAATGTAATTACCTCACTTGGGATTTGGGCCAACCCTGCAAACATCCAATTTCCACAGAAGTGATTGAGGTTCTTTCCATTTAGTTTAATGAGTGTTGGATGAGGCTGTAAGGCATTACAATCCTTTTGGGAAACTCCCAGGGGATCTTTCATCACCACAAAAGCTGGGGACATTGGTTTTATGCTTCCTCCAAAGTACAGCAGCCCTTGCATCAGCGTGTCTCCACTGCTGTTCCCCAGCATTACTGGCTCAGGGGGAAGCAGGCCACCACGGTGCCACTTTCTATGCCTAAGGATCCAGGATACTGGCAAATGATGTTGTTTAGCTTGCTTCTGGGTTTAGGTCATCCATGAGTTTTAGTCTTCAGCTGTTTGGTGGGTGTGCTGGAGCGCTGTCATGATGGGCAGGGAGTGGATGTGATGCCTCACTCATTCCTCCTTTCTTTTCGTCTTTAGCACTGAGAAGCAGCTGGAAGTCAGCATCAGTCTATCTCAGGGTTCAAGACTTTTTCAGTGGCTGGACCCCAGCAGTAGTTTAATTCTTGCAGGCAAAATTATAGGATTGCCTCCAATGCTACTGAGAGTTTTTTGTTTGGGCAGACTTCTTTAATTTTTCCCTGTTGTCAGGGGGAATTATAAAGTACTAAGAGCATACTTTCTATCAGTCACGTATGCTAAGATGGGTCACTTTTAATAGATTAGCAAGTGTTATAATGCCTCTCTATTTCAAAGTTGATTTTGCTTTGGTTTGGTTTTTGTAAGTGGTGAAGACAAACTGTAATACGCTCATGTCAACATAGGACTAAATTAAATTATGTCCATGCTTATAGTTGCTGGGGAGTGTCCAAATCAGAAACTTAATGAGACTATACCCAAATTGTGAGGATGTTGAATTACAGCAGTTTGTTTCTCAGTCAGCATTGTCAGAATGAGGGTTGGGAGCCATTAGGAGACTGTAGTATCGGTGATGATTCTTCATGTAGGAAAGCAATGATGATATCACCTGCTTTCCCACAATATTTTATGGGTCAAGAAAGACAAAGGGGTTTTGCATCAGTATTGGGTTTATAGTGACATTTGGGGAGTGGAGAATGGAGAGCTGTAAAATATCTCAGTTTCTGTCCTGATGCCAGGTAAGCTTTAAATTGCCTTTTTTAAAAATAATAATAATAACAATAATAATTAGCTAGTCTTTCTCCAAGAAGGTGCAACATTTGTTTCCACCAGACAGATAACCATTAATGATAGTAGATGTCTTCATAATCTCTGTGTCAATAGGTCTGATGTTCTGAGAATTGCTATTACAGAGCACGCTGATGAGATATATGGCTTGTAAGCATTAGAGGTCACATCTGTGATCTGAAAATAAATGATAATCAATTTGTGACTTAAAACTACAGTTCTCACCATCTTTCACCAACTGCCTCTTTTCCTTACTTTTTCCTGGTTCCCTCATCACACAGCACCTTCTCCTCTCATTTACACTTTCTGCCTCTCCAGAAGAAAAATCAGTTTTGCCATGCTAAGACTTTCACTGAGAATACAGTTACAGGAATAAAGAAGAAAGTTAAAGCCTCTGACATTTTTTTGACATATGGCTGAGAGTGGCATAAGGCTCTCTGCCAGCTCCAGTCTCTGCTCCATTCCAGGCCCTTTGTCTGCAATAGGATACTTCTGATGAGAAAGAATAAATAGAAAACAATATTACTCTACTTTACCCTCTATTTCACACAAAGCCTGGTAAGGAGTGAAAAGCCTTCAGCTAACATTTTAGCAAAGCACACTGAATACTGATGTTTATTTTTTAGTAACTTCAGGATTAATGTACTGTAAAATGTACAATGTTTTCTTATCACAGTGGCAAAAGTCATGAGGGTAGGTTTTTTGCTCAAGACTAACAGGACTCTTGTCAGTGGTTGTTCTTCACCCCATCAACTTGTTGAATTTTCCTGCACTAAACCGTGAACTGAAAACCTCATAGCCCTGCTCAAGTGTTTTCTAACTGCTACTAACTACACCACTTGTTTGCCAAGGAACGTTTTTTGGAAGGAGAATCAGAAGAGTGTGTTGCATATGACCCTGCGATGTCAGCGTAAGTCAGCAAAATTGTATGTGACCTCAGATAAGGATCAACAATTGAGAGAAGCCAGGATAAATCACAGCTTTGCCAAGCTTAGAGAGAAGCCAAAGGAAAATTGGTTACAGTGCTGGCTTCCAGAAGGTTGTTTCCTGGCATGAGCTGACTCAACTTGAAGGCATGTGAGGACTATTAAATAAGCACTAGCCACTCGTTGTCAGAAACTACTTTCATAAGGGGATCAAAAGGCTATCAAAATATGGTCTACCTGTTGGCCATAATTAAAATATTTTGATGAGAGCTGTTTAATGGGGATTAATTTGGGGTGGTATTTTTAACTCTTCAGTGGTTGAATCTGTGGAAGCCACCACAGAGATATTGGATATCTAAGCCATCAGCAGTGAGGTAAACGGCCTTTAGTTTTCACTCCAGGGAAGGATTTCTACTTTCATCAAGTGTCACCTCTACCAAGATGTGCCTGAATAGATATAACTAGCTTCTCTTACTTTAGTAGAGTCTCCTGGGACAATGCTGCCAACATAAGTTATTTTTGATTTGGGATGGGTGGAATAGTAGTCACAGCACAAAAATACTACCTTCCAAGCTTACTGCATTTTGCAGGTAATGGAGGTAAAAACTTTTTTCTTACTGAAGGACTATTTCACTATAACAAGAAAATTTATTGGCCTATTTTTACCTCTGCCAACTGCACTTCTCATATACTGTAGTGGTCCTGTATGTAGACATAACTTTGGCTCTGAACTCCATTAAAAAAGAGGTATCGGTGTCTTCCTCTTCTTCAGCTCAAGGACAGGCTCCTCACCACCTAGGAGTCTATTGATTAGAAACACTTAAATTGTCATCTCAAAATAAGCAGAAGTTATCTATTAGTTTCTGGAAACCCTTTTTGAGATTTCACCAGATAAGTCCTAATTTTGCTGTACTGCAGAGTAATATGTTAGTTTCAGCCATCAGAGAGTGAGGAAAATATTCACAGATTTATTTCTGAGATAATTTCAGCAAATCAATATTAGTTTTCCACATTCCTTGGTTATTGTAAATATAGTGAAGGCAGCACAGAGTTAAGATTCCAATTTTATTAGGTGTTGTGCTTACCAATATAGTCAGCTTTCAAGTCTGGAAGAAGTTAGACACTTTGCATCAGATGTCCTCCATTGTTTTTAAAAATAACTTTTTTTACCATCTGTAAAATACCTTTCTTTACTTATGGTGGCTTAAAACTCTGTACTGATTTAAATATAATTCACAGGTGGCTGAGCCATTAGAATCCCATAGAACTGTCTAGGTTGGAAGGGACCTTTAAGATCATCTAGCCCAACCATCAACCTAACTCTGATAAAAAGCAACAACTCATAGCTAAACCATGTCAGTAAGCACTATGTCAACCCATCTTTTGAATACTTCTAGGGATGGTGCCTCAACCACTTCCCTGGGCAGCCCATAACAATGGTTGATACCCCTTTCAGTGTCAAATTTTTTTCTGATATCCAATCTGAACCTCCCCTGGCGCAACTTGAGGCCATTTCTTCGTGTCCTGTCACCTGTGACTTGGGGTAAGAGACCAACCTCCACCTCTACTTGATTGTAAAAATACACAAATAATAAATAATTAATGGTTAAATAGTAAATTAAATCATACATAGTAAAGGGTAAAATAAATAAACGCAGTGTCCTTAATGCAGTGTATGTACAACCATATGTTTGTACCACAGGCTAAAAGTTGCGAAGTGCAGTGAAATAAAAGATCAGACATAAAAATAACAAACATATTTCATGGTCCCCTTTTCATTCCTTAGGAAATCTATGATACCATGATAAAATACAACATCAAGAAAATCTAGATCTGAATAAAATTTCCCTTGTATAAGGTTAAATGCTTTTCATTTTGAACTTTTCTTCATGTCACATATTTAGGAGAAAGAAAACAATTTTTTTGGAAGCTGTGTTCCCCCAAGGCTTTTTAGAGTAGTGCACAGTACTGTTAACCATCAATGCACATATTCACACAGGGGCATATTCATTCTGCTGCATGGGCTTGTGTGACAGCCTGTGCAGCACATAAACCTCATCTTAATATAGGTTTTGAATTATGGAAGATGCCTTTTGTGAGGTTCTACAATGGAGTAAATCTCACATCAGCATATAGAAAATACCACTAAAATAACAATTTGATTAGCAATTTCAGACTGACATTTCATTTGAAAATTAGTTATAATTTACCAAAATAACTTTTTTCTGTGAATCATCACAGTTATCTTTCCTAAGTTAAAGGAATGCTGTCAAAAACAAGCAGTGCTTTTTTCCTGTGTATTAGCACGTTCTCCTCAAGACATAATCCTACAAACATTGCTCAGCATAGTTTTGCTGAAATTAATGGAACTATTTACAACTGAAAGGACTCAAATCTGAGCTGTACTTGTCTAGAAACATCAGGCAGCAGAGAAAATTACTTTAATGGGACCATTTTGAGAATTTTCATCATTTATGATTTCTTTTTGATAATGGAGCCTTCCATGTACATTTTTTCAAACAGCAGATCCAATTTTCACTATGGGATTTATCTGTCTTATCTACTGCTCTTGTGCTTGGATGTTATATTTTCATTCTTGGAACTAGTGGGACTGCATGGGGGCTAAAGAAGAAAAGTGAAATGCTGATAGCGTTGTCACCAATTTTGTGTTGTAAGGATAGTTGCTAAGGCACTATCATGAAATGCGGAAGAACAAGGCTGGCATCTTACACAGCCTAAACAAGTTTAAACCCACATATCTCACACCATAGCAAACAGAGAGCCTATGGGCTATACGTTGGACTGCACAGAGAGTGCACTAGTCAGCCTTCTCACTGAGGCTGATACAGAAATCCTCAAGAGGAGACCCAGGGACTCAGGAACATTGTTCTGTGGGAGAAGTGGCTTAACTTACTGGTTATGTGGGATACATAGCTCACCAACCAAGGAAAGAGAAGACTCCAGAGCTCAAGCCTATTTTTCACACAATAAATTATCTAAAATGGTAGCAGGAGTCAATTTGCTGGCCTTCTAGAAGAGCATCGTATCTACAGTATAGTTCTTACACGCTCTCATTCCATGAATCTGCCCTAGCACAAAGCATGGTCTGATGTGGAGAATTTTCCAGGAATACAGAGCCATGCCTGTCCCACAGAGTCAAGGAGATAACAGAATTCAACATTTTAGACATCTGGTGAGCCTTGAGAAAGGGTGAAAGAAGGAAAACAATGAGATGTGGAGAACCGCTTTACCCTGCTTGAATTCAGACCCCTGACAAGCACCACCATACTTTCCTATCTTATCTGTGCCTTTCTACAAACGTAGTGGGTTTAGGTTGCAACAAGATCAAGGCAGTTCTGACTGTTTCTCTAAGGTAGGAATATGTCAAGTATCTCTGTCTACTGTAGTACTTCACAGAAGTATGTTCTGATTAACTTTTCATCAAGAGAATTGCTGATTCAAGCATTTTAAGACAGTTGTCTAACATGAAGTTTCTTACCTGAATTTTTGAGAGGGAAAGAAAAAAGATAAAACGCTGGAATCTGTTCTTTTACAATGGTCTCACAGCCTGTAGCTGTATGCTGGCTAGAGGGTTATACACATTATTTTATTATCTCGTGGCCATTTTAGTTCTGAGTGCTAGAATTGCTTATGGCAGAATTTCAATTGAGAGCAATAAGTTTTCATACTGAATACAATGTCTGTGTTATGTTTATTTGTTGAGAAAAAGGGGGATTCTGTAATAAGACTATTTTAAAAGAAATCCCTTGACAAGACAAGGTTTTGGTCACGCCTGATTTTTCTGGGGACAGCTCACATCAGTCACATAACTACATCTGCAAAAGTGGTTTTTGCAGTTTGAGCTCTGCCTTAATAAGTGAGGCTGGAGGACGACTTGCAAGTTGCAAGCTTTTTTCTTTTTTCCAAATGTATCATTTTGCCTAATGAAGGACATTAACTCCCTCAGTCAATGTGGCCTCCGTTGCTGTTGTAATGTTATCTGTGGATACATTATTACTGCTTCTGCTTCTGTGAATGAACAATTCCAAAGCAGGAACAGAGAATTTATTTGCTTATTACTCACCTGCTATTAAAGTGGTTCCAAATAAAGTGATATGGCAGACATGCTGGCTCTTGGAAGCTCTTTCCAACTATAAAAGGAATTCTCTGTGTTCTCTGCAGCGCTCAAGCTGCTTTACAGATTCACCATATTTAATTAGATTAGTTTTAATTAGACTGCAGATGCAAAGTTGCATCTGTGTATCACTATTAGTCTGTTTTGAGGCACTTTCAACCAATAACAAACTGCCACTTCATTTGCATTCATTTACATGTGTTAACCTTTTTCTTGCTGGAATAACCACTATGGAAGAACATCTATAACATAGAGATTAACGTGTTGTTATTGTCATGTGGGACCATATGCAGAAAGTGAAGTAGCTTAAGAGGCAATCATGCAAGGGAAGCAAAAAGGAAATTGCACTGAAGAATTAATTCACTCTTAAATAAATCTTTCTGAGAATTCCATTTATACTTATTTAAATTCATTTAGAGTACTTATTTTCCAAGACAATCTTTGCAAGCTTTGGACTTTATTGATTGCTCTTCTACACTTAATGTTTGTTTTCTTTATGATCTTTTCATTTTTATTTCTTCGTGCTTCACAGAGTCCGTTTTCTTTTGCTGCCTCCCCCTTTCTGTTCTGAGCTGAACTCAGTTCTGAGGTGATGGAGGATTAATTGTTCATTACTGGTGATGATACAGGTTTGAAAGAATTGTCGTTTAGCTATTACAAAGTCCTTATTGGGAGGGAGCACAGCTGCTTCTTTAGTTAATGGCAGAGTACTTGCAAGAGGAATTGGGAACCAGAGACAGGACCCTCGCTGGACAGAAGTCATCAGGCCTGAGGGCACTGATTTCGACAAATGAACCTTTAGCCATGTCTTTTAATTCCCAAAGTTGTATTTTTTTCCTATGTTCAGTTACAGCATTCCTTTTTAAATTTTTATTTCTCTACTCTGGCCAAACTTGGGGTTAATCACTTCAGTTTTGACTGTATATAGGGACAGAAGCAAGAACTCTGCTGTGTACTTTTAATTTTAAAATCTGATCATTGTCAGCCTTTTTGTTCGGTAGCAATGAAATTAATCCAATGAGAAGAATGGGTTTAAATTAAATTATTTTAATATAAAGTGGGATGCACTTTCAAGCAATGTGGGGATGCAGTGGCTGTTAAAATAGCATTAAGAAAATATGTCCATGTAGAGCATCTGATAAGGTTGATTGTAAATACTGGAGCCAAATTTTACTGGAGTGGAAATATGGCAGTCTCGGGAGATAAGCATACGCTGGGCATGGGATTAGAATGAACACTCTCAAGTTTCAGTGACATTCTTTGTGATCCTGAAAGCAAGTCACAGGTCATCCCCTCCTGGCTTTCCTTCTTTAAAATGAAATTAATGCTTTTCTCTAGTTATACCAATTAGCAAATTCTCATTCAGAAAACAATTCAAAGACAAGAAGCAATTAACATGGAGTGTTCAACCAGAGGACTGTAGATCCAAGTCCAGCATAGAACTTTTGAGTCAAACCCCGATGAACATTTACTACAGCAAGGTCGAACAAGAATGTCTAATAATTGATTTTCAGAGTTGGAGTAAGGTTCTGTTTCCTGTTCTCTTCCAAATGTATAGAAGAAGCTGGTGGCATTTCAGCACTGAGTTTTCAATATGCCCTTATAGGAATGCTTCACTTAGTGGAGAAAGTTGGGCCTGGACATACTTGTAGGATGAATCTGTGCTGAGCACACTCAGTAGGACACTACAGGAGAGAGAGGAAAAGGATGCTCTTTCTGTGAATTGAGGTCATACAATTAGATCCCATATGCAATGTAAGTGCCTAGAATGTGTCTGGTTTTCATGTGGGCAGTCTAAGGCAAAACTGACACCTACTGCAGATAATCAAAGATGGTACTGAGTACTGAGTACTCTGGTACTGAGCGAGGGGATTTATTTCTTTCTGTCTTACCCAGGGAAAATGAATTTGGTAAAAGCTTGCAGTCTGCATTTCGTATTGTATGGCTGGGCTTCAAACTCAGCACAGGTGGGAGTCAGTGGGTCTCAAAACGATGAAGAACCTCCCAGGCTGGCTGTCCAGCAGCAAGCCAGATGCAGGGGTTTCAAATGAAGGGTTTTCCTGTGAAACCCTTATCACACATCTCAGAGATTCACCTGTCCACATACCTCTGGGGTATGAAAATTCTTTCTCAAAGGACAGATGCCTACAGCCCTTCTTTTTGGGGAACAGGGATAGGAGTAGAACAAGGCTAAGTCTTGCAATGCTACTCACACTCATTACTTTTTATTATTATTCTGAAATTCATCTGAAAGTTAGAGTGCTCCTCCAGGAAACAGAGACATAGATTAAATTCCTTCATCAATGTAGGAGCTCTAATGTATCATAGGACTTCTAACTCATGCTGAAGTCATGGAAATATGTAGGAATTAAGTAGGAAATAATTCAAATTATAGGCCAAAGCGAGAGGGGAGAACAGATTTCTTGTTCCCATTCACAACATTGCTAAATTTTAGAATAAGCAAGAATCACCAAATAAAATACAGAAGTTAATTTAAAGAGTCTTCTTTTTCATGTTTCCTCCTCTGTCCCAAAGCTTGAAAAGTCATATTTCACCTCTACTTTATGTGAGGTTTTTAAAAAAAACAACAGGGAGATATAAAAGTACTAGATGAGATTTTTAGGGAGAGTTGCTGTCTTAAGAGACAAACTGATGATAGTATCTTTTCCTGATAGCAAATAAGATTAACGGGATGAAGAAAGCATCAGGACAGACTGCCTGTATTAATGCACACCATATGAGAACATTTTGTGCTGTCCTTCAGGATGATATGTGTGCTTATAAAACGGTACTTTCCAGTCTTCTTTCAGATCCACATCATCCCCTAAACTAAAGCTATCCATTTTGGGTTACAGCTGTAACATAGACTCTTGGCCTAGCTGAATGTAGGGCCTGACTAGAGCTTGTGTAAATTAACTTTTCAGGCTAATTAGCAGAAGACTGAAGCACAACATGAGAGAAAACATATTCCAGGCATGCTAAATTAATAACTTCTAACACTGCTAGGTAGGCAAAGCAAGAAGCACAACAACAGTGAGGAGTGTGTTATACTTGTACCTTACAGAAGGAAACAGGAAGGAAACAAGAAACAAATTGTAGGTGGTATGTCAGAATTGTGGATTAAGAGATCAAATGCAGCCTGCAGCTGTTTCATTCCACAGACCTGAAGAGCCATATCTGTACATCAACTGTATAATTTTGATGTAGATTTCAGCATACTAACGTGAAATTCCAGATGTGTTTGCAAAGCTTGTGTTCTTGGTTCCTTCAGCAAACTGGCCACTTTTCCAAGAAGCATAGTGTCGTGGTTTAACCCCAGCCAGCAGCTAAGACCACACAGCTGCTCCTGCAGTTCCCCCGTGTTCCCCGGAAGAGCAGGGAGAAGATGGAGAAAAGGAGAGGAAAGGGAAAGGAAAAAACCCCATGAGTTGAAGCAAAGGCAGTTTAATCAAAACAGTAACAGAAAAGGACAATAGCAATAATAATAATAATAACGATAACAATAATAATGACACAAGTCACTCTCACCACCAGAATTGGCACTGTCTCAAGCAGTGATCACCAGTACCCGCTCCTGGGCCACCTTCCCATTTCTATACCAAGCATGACACCTATGGTATGGAATATTCCATTGGCCATTTTATTGTCTAGGCCCCTTCTCAGGTCCTATGGGAAGCTGAAAAAAGACCTTGAAAAATATAAACATCACCTGGCAACAACTAGAACAATACAGATTACTGATGTTCTTTTCATACCATATCTGAAACACAGCAACCACTAGAAAGAAAACTAACTCTGTTCCAGCTGAATCCAGGACACGCAGCTTCCCTGGGCTTGTACAGGTAGCTTTTAATGCCTCCTAGGAGCAGTTTAATTTCTTTCAGAGTGATGGAAAACTTGAATGCCTAGCATTAGAACAAAGCATTTTGGAGAGAATTGTGACCTTACCTCAGTGGAACAAAATTTCAATTTTTCTATTTACAGAGATCAAAAAAGAACCCCAGAGATCTTGGCCTAAAAAGGATAGTCTTCCGTCTTAGGAAGCATACCTCCAGATTTGATTAGATCTATTAATGAGGTCAAATGATGCTTTTAGGCTGGTAGCTAATGTAAACCAAATCTATTTATCACTTTGGCAGTGGTTCCTGCAACAAAGTTAATGACCATTACAGTGTTTCTAGTTAGCCGATCAGGAATGGTGCTTTTTGTGCAAAAAGGCAGAAGTTAGTAATCAATCATCATCATCCTCATCATAATAGTGCTGCTAAATGAGCTTCTGAAAAAGAAGAGCAATATGGCTATTAACCTTAACCGTACCTTGAAAACAGATTTATTCCTACGAAGGCTACTACTGATGTGTGGGTTGCAGCCTTGATAGCTTCTTGCAGAATAAAGGGAGGGCAAAATGCTAGGCAAGGGCACAACCCATATTTAGATTCTTTGCTTCAGTCTTTTAAAATAAAACTGAACACTTAAAAATAGAAAGGTCAAAGTCTGCTATTTTTTTGAATAGCAGGTGAAAACAAGATTTTGTCCAAGGCACTTGAGTTGCATACAGTCACTGAAAAATCAAATTAAATTTCTTTTTTTTGTATTAGTGGTGTGTCTAATAACACAAAGATTCCACAAAACTGTATGTCTATAATATCTTCTGATACACATCTTCATAGTGACAACCATGTGCTGGCAGAACAGAGCAGATTGCTGCAGAAACTGTTGTGCATATTCATACCAGTGGTGCTTTCTTGGGAAGTTTGACTTGGCAGTGAAGACACGAGGGGAGTTATCTTTTGTGGTGCTTGTTGAGGCAAAGGTGATGCATGCCATGAGAATGGGACTTTCTTTCCATCCCAGCACCAAGATGAGTCTGGGATAGCTGGGCTGTTGGTACATACTCCCACAAGATTTGCAAAGCTGGAGTAAATATCCTGATCAGCACCTCTGCTTAATAGACAGAGGTCATGAAAACGTTTTAATTTGAATGCCTGGGGCAAGCCTGGGATCATTCAGTCCTTCAGCACACACCCTGCAGGCAGTCTGGCAGAACAGCTCGCCTGTGCTGCCCTGTCCTGCCAGGTGTGCTTCATATTTACCAGTGCAGCAGAGCCCACACCATTATGCCCCCAATCCCACAAAGCAGTGTTACCCATATAGCATTCTCAAAACACCTGCAGCATTGTTGGTTTACTGTCTGCCCTTTCCTAAGCTGAGCAGAGTGTCACAGCAAGGACAGAAGTGTCCACCAGGAATGGTCTCCCGCAAACCCCTGCACAATTGAATCAATAGAAAACTTGAGGCCCCTTGGAAAAATGCATATGTATAGCCACAACCAGCCTCGCTTAGTCCCACTGAGGTGAGCAGAGTCAGACAGGGGTGGAAGAGCACAGTCTCAACACCAGCAGCCTGCCCTGGTACACTCTACCACTCACACGTGGTATACATGCCTACATATGGTGTACTTGATCAGGCATTGCTGGCCATACACCAAGACCAGGATTACCTACCAACCCTAATGTCCAGTTGCATCCATATTTGAGAGGACACTGGACCAACAAAGTGTAGCTTACTGACAATCCCCATGAACATGTACATGGCTCATGCTAGTAGTGCATGCCAACAACTGCACATAAATATAACAGGGCCATTCTTGGTGTCGCAGACCCTAGAAACAAAGGTGACAGACCATGTCTTAGATGTTTCAGTCGTGTTGACTAGGGATAGAGAATTTCATCTCATACTGAGGGTTCAGCATGAAAGCACTTGCTAAACAACTGTTTTTGCAAAGCAATAAACAAGATTGTGTGGTCTAAAGAATTACTGAAGGCAACAATTTTTTATTTGGGGCCTTCCTGTTAAAAGCTGTCACCTGGAACACCAGAGCGATCCATGGTTGACATCTGGTTTGGCTGGGGCTAACTGCTGTTGCCTCAATACTGCAAGTTAGCTCAGGCACTCTTGCTGGAGGATGCCAGCCAAAGAGCCTCTTGGTTTTCTTCATGCTTTGTTTTAAGGCCCTGTCTTGGCTATCACATTGGCCACTGGTGAGTTATGGAAGTGCCAAGCTGGCTGTCTGGGTTCCCTCCAGAAAGAGGGCATTTATGTCGTAGGTGGACATCATCCCAGGAGGATCTTGTTGAGGTGATGGAAGGGATATTTAGCAAGGGCTGTGCACAAGGAAGCACTAGGCGATGTGCCTGGACAGACTGGATCTGGTAGTGTACAAGCCTGGTGCATTCTCATGGGCTGATGGGGAAACAACAGCACAGAGCAGTCAGTTAGACCAAGATGGGCACGTCCTCACCACACAGACTTGGGACCTTAATGCTGTAAAGCCTCTCAGGCAAGACTGTCTTTTTATTTCATCTGTGTGCACTGTCTAATCTGGTGAGGCATTTCTTCTGAGTCGGTGCCTTTAGGCACTACCCACACACAAACGAGTGTCTATTAATAATGATAATATTTAATGAAAGAATCATGTTCAAAGTTTTATCTTTAAATTTAAGATAGCATATCAAGAAATGCAGATATTCAGTTGATTTCATTGGGTATATGCTATTGCCCAGCAACAGAAATATGTGTTTACAGATACATTCCTGTCACAGAAAGAAATACAGCTTCTCATATGAGCAGTTACTGTCTATGTACTGCAATTGGCCTAACATACAGTAAAACTGTTATTTTTTTAAAAAGCTTTGATACTAGCTGGAAGAAGAAGCTTCTTTTTGGTTTGCTGTTTGATTGTTTTTATAATTTATTTATCACTACTACAGCTATGCAATTATTTTTTTAAAAATCATTCTGGACACTGAACATCTGAAAAAGTTTCTGAACCTATTAGAAATTAGCCTTTCTCACTGTGTACCGTACATATGCAAATGCTTTCCTGTTGAAGCAATTAAAAAAACTGAGAAACACCAACAAAGGCTTTTGTCTGAAAGTATTAATCAGTTTTAGAAATGAGTTGTTGCCATGATTCTTAACTGCAGAACATATGTTTCTTGAATAAGTGGATGGCAGATACAATGCATATATATATATATTTAGTACATTCAATGCTGTAGGTGAGTCTTTTTAACCTGTCTTTATCTTACCTATCAGAGGGTGAAAAATAAGTTCATCCCAGGCCTTTTCAAGGGCTGGATAAATGCAGATATATGAACCTGCTTCCTATCTGTTCCAAGTCAGTAATAATATGGCTCTACAGGGCTGTGTAATGGATAGAGGCAAAAGAACAAGTCCTCGGGGAAATGGTGTCATACTTTTTACGAACAGAAGGTGTTTGGTTATTTAGAAGTTAGAAATACTTCACATTTTGACATTTGGTCTTATTTCACATGGAGACACAGTAAATTTCACTAATAATTTCACTAAAAATTTTAGTACTGTAGCAAATAAAAATCTGAAATGGCAACAAGGCTGAGGAACAGGAGGGTTGTTTGAATGGGCAAGTTCATCATTTTGGTATATCCGAGGAGTACATTCTGTTTACTCTGTGCTATCCCATCCTTCAGTGATTTGTCTCAGTGTATGTACTCTGGATATAATATTGTTGGTAGGATAATAAAATGACAGGAGTCAAGGAAAAAAAAAATCATTTTTAAAGCTTTAAATAAGAAGTGAAAAATTATTATCAAAGTAGCACATCATGACAAATGAAACTTAAGTCTCTCAGTTTATGCTACAGCTCTGTGGGGATAAACAAAATTAAGTTTTAAGGTCCCAAACACTCTTCAAGCCTGGAACATTTCCAGAGCACAGCATGTCATTACGCTCTCCGTGGGACAGTAATTACCCTGCTCACAGTAACTGTTCCACACCATGGTAGGAAGTGCAGTGTTTCAGTCCTTTCAGCAGCATCTCTGTTTTGCATGAGATGGCCATGGAGAAAATCTGGAAGCTGTCCTCTTGACTTGCTGCTTGGGAAGAAGCAGAGTGAAGGAGCTGCCCTACAGGCTGAGTGAAGCTCCTGGTGCTACAGTAGCTGAGGTTCCAGTGAAATGTGCCAGAAAGATTACAGCCTTGTGAGGCCTGGCACTGCGACCCGGGACATCTCTAATATATGCTTGGCTCTGGTGTCACACAGGGTGCTCAACACTAGTGATTTAATGTGCTGGAGGGCTTTCTTCTGGATGCGAGTGTGTGTTGCCTCTATACTACCAGGAGCCACACAGTGTGTACACACACCAAGATGGCACTTGGGGTGCTCCCTCTGGTGGGATCTGAAGTTGACACTGCACCCCAGGTTGCTATCTGGTGCACTTGGTTGCAATATGCATATGGCATCCTCCAGCACTTAGTTCTCTACACTTGAGGGGTGTGTGCCTAGGACCTGCAGCTCACATGAACCTCGCTGCTGACAAAGACATAGCAGGGACTTGTGGTCCTGGAAACATGCTCATAGCAAATGAAGCCTCTGTAGTTTCCTGTGCACCACAGTAGTCAGTAATGTAGGCCAATTCTTCCACAGTGTCTTCTATATGATGCTAACCAAAGTAATTTTATTCTATATGGATTAGTGTCTGCATCTCAGCAGTTCGGCTATTATTGCTACCTCTTAAGACAGTTTGTGGTGTACTGATGAAAAGTGCTATATACGAGCCATTTTTATTTGAAACCTTCTAAATGAGTATTAAATCCCAGCAAGGAATAAAACTGGATGTTACTTTTAGTGGTAATTTAGTGTATTACTCCAATAGTTGCTAATTCTTTTAGTAGTAGCTGTTCTTCTTTAAACCCTAAGCCATCGTGTAATAGCATCCTGTGTTAAGTCTATATATATTAACAGGCTATTGGCTTACAGACAGATATAGTTTCCCTAAGATCATCTTGTCAGAAATCAAAACTCAGTTCCTTTTTTTAAAAGGCTTTATGCCCAAATCATATTTTTTTAAAAAAAATGTGCCAAATTAGTATTTCATTCCTTGGCAATGCAGTTTTTACCTCGTTTTGGAACCTATAACATTCAGCATGTACTATGCATGACTAATTCTGGTATCCAAGAAATGCGATTCCTGTTTTGAAAATTGAAGTACAACCCCGTTCCTCATATTTGCTGAGCAAACCTTGAAAATGTGAGACAAATACAATCCCAATTGTTCAAAAACTGAGAAGGAAGAAAACCAGTGCTCATTGCATACAGGGAATGAAATCCGCTAAGAAAATCAAATATACATAGGCATAATTGATCTTTTCCATCAATGTTGAGTCTTATTATCTTAATTTCTGAGTCCTGGGATTGATATGACTGTCCCTCTTTCCAGTTTCCAGTCAGAGGACAACTTTTTTTTTCATTTGTTTTTGTTTCCTTCAGACTATCAATTGAAGTTTGGAGTGCAACATATTGTGTATGTCACAGGAAAAGTGAAATGTAGTTTAACCACTAAATACAATTGTCCACATGATGGAAAGCAGTCATCTCAAACTTCTACAGATTTGTTCATCAGAGTTGAATATTAGCCCCTTGGGTTGTTTTGTCCCTTCTCAGGAACGTATATGGCCTCAGCTGGTGTTGGTACATAGTGTTTTTGGAAAGCCTTCAGCAAACCTGTCTGGCTTCCAGGTCTGCTTAGAGGCTCCAGCTTTCTTCATCTTCCCCAGCTGCTCAGTGTGCCCAGTGCTCTCTCTGGCAATTATCTAGAGCCTGAATTCATTTATTTTATTTTAAAAGCTTTATGGCAGCAGATATATGAACTGATAGGAAGCATCTGTCTAAAAATATTATCTACTTGATTAGAAAGCATCTTCCACTAAAGTCTTTCCTTTTCCTACTCTCTTTTCTGTAGTAAGTGACCAAGAGGTTTTGCCAGAAAAGGGAACCTGTTTTATTTGTCACCCTGGCTGGTTTTGTAGCCCTTCACAGGGGGTACACTGTGCAACAGGGAGCTGGGCTGTTGGTTCTTTCTCTGGGCCATTGCATGTCAAGTGAGGAAATATCATCCCTTCATGGAGGGCAATGAAACAACTATATTTGATGGAGGAAGGGGGAAGCAGGAACAGGCAGGAGGGCTGGGAGCTGTGAGAGGGGGACAGGAGAGCGGGCCGGCCTCCACAGAAGCACGGCACTGCTGGGTAGAGCAGTCATACACCAGAGACCACAGGAGGGCCCATCCTAAGGAACCATGTGGCCACCAAGGAGGCTGTGCAGTGGTGGCTGAGCTGAAAATGAGCCCAAGAGAATAGCCCTAACCAGCAGTGATATGACCAGCAGAGGGGAGATCTGTGTTGACTCTCTTTGGTTCATATTCTGGTTCAATTTGATGGGGGGGCGGGGGCGGGAAATGGGCAGGTTAACAGAGGAGCTATTTTCATTTTAATATTCATACAGATGAAACCTGACATTCGAGCTTGAAGGCCTTTGCAACCTCTCTGAGGTACTTCCTTCAAGAAGGAGGCATCTCAGCAGCTTTGCTTCCTTGCTCCGGTTGCCTCACCATCCTGTTTCACCTGGAAATTCCCCTGCCTTGCTTTCTCCCCCTTGTGTTCCAATTGATGAGGGGCGAAATGGGTGATGAGACAGAGCAGCAAGGAGCTGTGAGAGAGAGGGAGCAAGACACTTTAGAAAGGAGAGAAAGAGAGCAACAGAGACAGAAATAGTTCTGCTCTGGAGAAAGAAGATATGTTGTTGGGCAGATAATGTTTTACCATGACAGAGAACCTATCACATGCCCTAAAAGGTCAATTAATACCAGCAATACTAAGCATAAATGACCTGCAAATTCTAACAGTAGGTGTGGGTTCACCTTCAGGTAAATATTTTAGCCATTTTGTGCATTGTGACTTTCATCTTTGGGGGCATACTGTAGGCACATCAGGTTCTTAAGCAGCCTGAGTACCTTGGTTAAATTTGTAGCCATATCTTGCATTACTGCTAAATTCAGTGACAGTTTATTTGCAAAGACTGTAATATTCAGTCATACAAAGTTTGCATAATTTTGCATGAAAATGTCTAACAAAGAAGCTACAGGCAGAAGGATATTCAATGAGTGAAGCCAATCTGATCAGTGCACTTTCACAGACTGTTTTGCATGTGGGGAACTTTCACTGTCAAAACACACATCTCTAAGCTCATTTAAAGCTTCAATAACTTCCATAAACAATTCATGGAGATAGTCTTAAGCAACTGCACGTGCTCAAATAATAGAGGAGGGCCAAGGGGTGATGTCAGCTACGTAGATGGATAGTAGTAGTGGTTCCTTCTAGGGATAGGACATAGGTGATGGGTTAAAGGTAAAGTTATTAACTTGAGTCACATAAAAAATCTGCAATAGATGTAAGAAACTGAAAATAATGCTTTGCAAACATGCTGTTAAATCAAGACGTCATACATACGAGTGCTTAGGGTAGAAATGTAGCTGTATAAGGCTTAAGGCTAGTATTTAAATCATCAGTATTTGTATATATTTGCAGTTTTTCTCTTCCTCTTTTACAGATCATTTTACCTTATATCAGCATTTCCTTTTCTTTGTATTGATCACCTTTGTATTACTTCTGCTGTGAATAGTGGTATCTATTATCTGAGTCCTTGCTGTCAGTACATTCTCTTTTTCTTTAAGTAACTTCTAATGAAAGTCAAATTGATTCCCAGAATGTGGCCCCTGTGGAGTTTCTATACAGAAAGTCTGAATATGGCTACATATGGGGTTTGCTTTCTGATTAGACACTGAGTGGAGAAAGCTAAGATAAAACAATGGTTTAGTAACTGAAAATTGCCAGCGCACCCAAGTTCAGGCTACCAGAGTTTTATATTCATGCAGCGTGCTTCACATCTTCACATACAACTATTTGGCAGTTGCAGCTTCCTGTTAAGTATCGTGCTCCCTGTGAAACATAGATTATTAATATTTATTTATCAATTCCGACATGCCATGGGCCTCCTTTGCAGAATAATATGGAAGCTGCCATCATCTGACAGTCTTTTGCTGTCACAGTTTAAACGGGGCTGCCTAATTGCTTAATTGGGCATTGTCAATGGACAGCATTTTTGGTATGGAAGTCTTCACTTTTTAATTCACCTCCTCTCTTCAGTTCTTCCTTGTCCTTCCCTCTCTTTGGGTTCTAAGTTAATAAAGTTTCCTCTGACATTGCATACAGAAAGGGAAGAAAATTATTAGGATGAATTCTGTTTTATTCTGTTTTACAGACTGTAGCACTTTGATGCTGTTACACATTTTGCGACTTCTCTCTTACTGTCTTGCCTCTGGAGTCCAATGTCCTTCTAGGCATTTGATAATTTTAGACCATCTTACTGGAATGTCAGTTTTAGACCCAAGGCCTGTACCTCTCCAAGCATTTTGCATAAGGCCAAGTAAGGATATCTTTGTATAAAGGACATAATTTGTAGCTTATCCTTTCCTTTGAATCTAGCATATTCAGTGGAACAAGGTTTAATGACAGGTTGGGACACAAGCTGTATTTTGTACAGTGCAGTAGAAGTGGATCAGTGGAGTGAAGCAGTCAGTCCTGAGAACCCAGACCCACACTGCAAACGTGAGGGGAATGCTTCGATTTAGGTTTGCTCCTGTGGGCCAAGTGCCGTTTGCAATTGGACCACGATTAGGTGAGCTTTTGGAGCGTATGCTCTCATTCGGTCTGTTACGACCTCCCAGATCACTGCCTAACGTGAGTCTGAGCATAGTGTATGGGTATGGTCTGGAGATCTGCTTCATAAATGCCCAAACTAAAATGATAATGTAAGTGCACCACAGCTGCTCCATTTGTGAAATGCTACAAATACACCAAATGACTCAGAGTATGTACACAAACTTGGCTGGCATTAGTGGTAGGAAGCAACAGAGAGGGATGAGAGAGCTCACAACTCCTTTAGCTACATCCATGTCAGACTGATGTTCAGTATGAGTGAATGATGCAAAATCGGTACCTAAAATGCCTCCGTTAGCTACACAATCCTAGAGTTTACTCTTTTCAGTGCCGTGCTATTACTCAGGAGTAAGCCACGGATTTCAGTTTCTCTACACCCTCCATTTACAGATAAGCTTCATTCCTGCATTTCTGAGTAAAATCCTGGAGCGTGCCAGCTCTTTGGATTGGATCAATAAGACTAATTCAAGACCTTATTTACTAACTATGCTACTCGGCAGATCCCATCGTATAGATTGTCTTTCAGAGCCTTGTAGAATCACTGAATCATGTAGTGATTCATGAGAGCTTCTTCAAAATAAGTATTCTGTATTTGCCCACAGGAGCAGAACAAAGAAAATAGCATTGAAATACCGGAAAGTTTACACACATATTACTTATCCTTAAACCAATAGCTTTTCCTTCATCACATAGGTTAAGTATTGCTTGTTTCAAAGCACCCCCTTGTGCAGGCTCTGGGTAAGACAGGTTGTACGAGAGGCTTCTGGCTCACTAACACCTCTATCACTTGGTCGGGATTTGCATTTTTCATGTCATCCACCCTCCTTCATCTGCCACAAAGGTCTTTTGTTCAATGGATCATGTCTGAAGACCTCCTGGTATTTCAAACTCCCCTTGTAGGAGAGTAGCTGATAAAACTGATTTAATATAGATGGAGGTAGTCTTTGACCTGCTGTCCATTTAAACACTAGAAAAATTAAATTATTTGAAAATCCTGCATATGTGTGCGAAACTCCAACTGGAATTAGCCAATATGAATCTCCAAAGTGAGCCACTGTGCAAAACCAAGAACAGTCATATACTGTCAATAAGGTTTTTGTAGATATTTTTCACAGTTGGTAAAAAGGCTGAAAAATTAAAGGTTGTAGACTTCAGTCTTCCAAAGTGATTAGTGACTTCAGTTATATCATTCTGTCCTGTCCACCTGAGACAACTTTATAGAAAACTAATTTTTAGAAATTTATCTTTTTCTGGAATTCAGGCTCCTCTGGCAGTGTTATGACTTGGGGAGCACCTTCAAAGTCTTTAGTAATTTTGGAAAATCTTCTCTATTGTGTAAAATTATTAACATTTGAAATTATATAAATGCTTTTGAAAGGAAGCAAAAGCTTTAAAGCCAGAGATTATGTTACACTTGTCTTCTATCTAACATGCACATCCACTGCTGTCAATGTTTGATTGGGCAATCTCTGTCAATGGCAATGTTCAGGTGAACTGTCTCCTTGACAGAGATAGTACACTTTTATTGAGCAAAAAATCCATTCCTATTTTCTTTTTCAGTCTTGAATGTTGAGATTGTTTTGTAAATGTCCAGATTTTGAGTTACCCCCTTTTTTTCTCTTTATTGCTTATGCTTTCTTTAATTAAAAAAAGAAGTGTGTTTTCTTTGAAGAGATAAATATGGAATTCTGCATAATTCTTGATGTCTTAGATATTAATTTGATGAACATTTAAATGTATCACAAGAGCTATTGGGTGAAATTAAATTACAAACAGATGAGCGCAGACAATGCAATATATTTAAAAAAAAAAAAAAGCTGAGGTATCTGCAAGTGCTCTCCAAGGCATCCTACCATGTTCATGCTCCAGAGAACCGAGGCAGCAGCGCCACAATACCACTTTACACAACAGTTGCAGCACAAAGGCACCTGCCTTCTACTACCTACACAAGCTTTTTCATCTGTAGGATGCATATGCATATATCTTATTAACGCCCACATTCCCTGTCTTCTCAATTCCTTGGTTCTCCCAGCTTATCCACATTTGATGTGTTCCTCCTCTCTTTCCTCCCACAGTGCCATCCTGCTGGCAGAACCCTATCCCATATTCTTGCTGTTCCCCATATTTGCTGCAAAAAATAACTGATAAATTTGGGCACAGGATTCATTTCATATGGACATAACTTCTGCAGATCAGCTCAGATATAAAGTGTAATGTTATGAAAATACCGTTTCAGATGCTGTCTAGCAGATCAAGTACACATGTGAAGTTTAGCATTTGAACAAACACATTGCCTGTGAAAGGTGATGGTTTTACATTGGTGAATGCTGAATGAAAAAGAATTAAAGATTTGTAAGAGAGTCAGTTGTGCTACAAAGTGTTAACCACACCAGATTTGAAGACAAAATGGAATCATTAATGCATGAAATACAGATTTTAAGTTGTGATAGGTGCAGATCTAATGCAACTTTAACTGCAGAATTGCTGCTGCTGACTCCATAAAATACATGCCATAAACAGCTGTTAATCTGTTCACTGTTTATCTGTTAACATTCATTTGTTTAGTAATCAGTTCTCATTTGTTCTACATATGGTACAGCTTCCCTTTTATAGCAGCTGCATTTAATGAACATTTGGAGTCACAAAAGTATTACAGAAATTATTGTTTGACAATTTTCCTGCGTTATATTTGTATCTGTCACCAAGGGCATTTGAATAAAAGTTAGAAATATGGTCATTAAATTTAAAGTAAGGAATGTGTAGGTGCTTTGTCCTCTTCCTGCATGGTAATTTGTAGTGGAAGTTCCTGTGACCATACTTCACACTCTGCTTAACAACTTTAAGCAATTAATTTTCTCTATTTATACTGCCCATTCCCTTCTGTGAGTCACTGACGTCAACATGTCAAATTTGATTCACTCTTCAGTTTTGCTCTGTATCATATTAGAGACCTTTAGGTAATGCACTGAGAGAGTATCTTGCAGACATGATAGGCTGAGTGCATGTCAAGACTTTTAGAAAAGGACAGTTTACAAGATTTAAAGTTTCGTTAGTTGCTCTGGTTAAATGTGGGGAGCGGTGGTCATTAAAGCTGATTTGTACGAAGATAGTTCCCTTTTGGATTACTTGTGTTTAAGTGGTGTCTTAATTCCTTTTTTCCCCAAATTCTGATCTTTAACAAGAACATTCTATCACAGTAAGTGTTCTCTGTTATTTATTCATGCTTCAGCCACGTCCGGTCTCCTGGACTGAATGAATAAGCAGAACATACTTTTCTTTATAGGAAAGTGTAGGTGAGAATATAGCTATGTACTGAAACTTCACTAGGCGTTAATGCACAATGACAAACAGGACAAACATCCTTGTATTGGACAGTCCTTTGTCCTTGGTCAGCCTTTACTGGTGACCTTGACCTGCATCTCTTCCGGGGAGTCTGCGAGCCTGTCAAGTGCAGCAGTGGGCAGAGGAGAAGGGCTGTTCATTAGAGCTGACTGCTTGCATCGAATGCCATTCCGGAAAAGCGAAATTCCCAGTCAGTTCTACCCAATTCAGCCACAATGCCAGGTGGGTTGAAGAAATGATTAAAGAGAAAAGCAAGTAATTGCCTAAATGTGCTGAGAATTTTACAGATTTATGCAATGTAAATATTTTGGACATACTGTTTTCGGATGGTTGATTAACCAAAATAGCTGCAAGTGAGTTTGATATGTGTTACCAGGCATGTAAATAGATAGATGTGTTAAATTGGCATTGTGTATGCTCAGTTGGGAGAAATATGCAAATGATGACAAGATATTTTAGAAAGGATTTCAGGTATTTCTGCAAAACATTTTTGTTGAAAGGGCTTAGCTGCGAGATAAACGTGCTTGTTTCTAAATTTAACCCTACTAACAATTTACCACCTTATCTGTGTGTGTGTTTCTTTTTCTCTTTCAGTGCCACCTTGGGCCTTAATAGCCATAGCCATAGTTGCAGTCCTATTAATCCTTACCTGCTGCTTTTGTCTCTGTAAGAAATGCTTGTTCAAAAAGAAGAACAAGAAGAAGGGAAAGGAGAAGGGAGGGAAGAATGCTATTAACATGAAAGATGTTAAAGATTTAGGGAAAACCATGAAAGACCAGGTAAAGTATCTCTCATTTTCTTGAACTCTTGAGTTGCATTTGAAGGTTTCTGTATGAGGTTTCTACAAAAAGTTCTGCTTGTTGCCTCAGTAGTGGGTCTGTGAAGAGTGGTCTGCAGCTTCTTCTCAGTGGTATCACAAAAGATGAACCTGGGTGTGGCATCACTGTATCAAGCAGTCAGCCAATTTCCCCACTCCCCCCCAAAAAAATAGAAGAGATGGCATATATTGACTCATTGGGAAGGGGCAAATTCATTGAGAGCATCTTGGTCATCCCAAAAATGAAGCCATTTTCACTCGCTTTTTTCAAAACTTTGACCAGGACTTATATATATATCTTTCTAGCAGTATTTCTCAGCTTACGTGATAAACAAAAGTAGCTCTGAACTCTAAATCCCTTTTTACACAAAAGCAAAATTTCAGCACAGAAAGAAACAACAGTATAAAAATAAAAACAAGAAGCATACAAGCAATGGAAAACAACCGAAAAAGAAGAGAATAGAGGCATTCAGCACAATGTCAGGAGAATTCATTTTGTAGTAGAGAGGAGGAGGTTAAAGATAACAGGCCATACTTGCAACTGTAAGTCAACAGAATAACTTGGAGGAAATTAGCATAATGCCCTTTGAGCAGAATCATTTTCATAAGGGCAGAAAAACATGTCCTTCAGATCTGCTTCATGCAAGAGAAGCAGAAGGACCTAATGCTTAGGGCCACGGATTTGATTAATTTGTTCCTAAAAAATACAGGGTTTGTATATTGCCCTTCCTGAAGCAAACTGTTGAGAGTAAGCAGAAGAATGAGGACATAACGTGAAGTATCTGTGTGTCCTCACTGCATTCCCAGATTTCTTAATTTAAGAAAAAAAGGGCAGTATTTTTCAAACATAAATTACTGAAGAGATTTAGAGAACTGCTTTACAGAACCTCTTCAGTAGGAACCAGTAACTGTAAAGATATTGTATAGTCAAGTCTGTGCTTCCAAGATTCCTGGTAAGGTTAAGCTAGAGCAGTCCAAGAATGCTTATCTAGCCAAAGAGAGAGGATAAAACCATGGTCAGGAATGAGCAGTTCCTTCCACAAGTTGGAATCTAGTGTACAAAGAAATCTGGCCTGAAGGCAAGTTGATTAGAAGTACAAGCCAAAGCGGGGAACTCAAGGACTATGGCCAACTGATCAGGAACAAGATCCAAGAAGAGAAGCCTAGAGAACAGTAGCTAAGAAGCCCATGGTCAATTAAGAGTAAGTGGTGAGATGCCACTGTAGAGTGATGGAGCAGCCACCAGTGTGGCTCATGAGCCAGTCTTAAGTGTCCTCAAACAAGTTAGCATGCTTCTTCAGGCATGTAAGACATGATGAAAGAAGAGCAAAATCAGGAGAGGGATGAGGAAGCCTGAGAGGAGCTCAGATAAAGAGAGGAAAATGATGGATATGCTTCAAAGGTACAGAGCTGTTCCCAGTTTCTGTTATCAATTACTCAATACAGTTGCCACTACCAAAATCTTAATTCATTGGACAGTAGTTAACTGTTTACACAATATAACACAATCTCTTTTGATTCTCAGACCATAAGTATACATCGCATGTTTACAGCTAATGAAGTTCATACCACGTGGCCATTCTAGGTTTACTCGCATGTCTACATGCTAGTAGGCAATACAAAATGGATTTCTCTACAGCCATCCCAGATTGCCTTACCACAACTAATAGAGTCCTGCTTAGGCACAAAGTGTGAAGGACTGCAGACCCCTGCATCCACACTGCAAGTGGAGCACTTTAGTTAGTGCTCTGGTGCACAGCTTTCAGCCTTGGTTCCACTTGGAGAGAAGGTGCTTCATGTGCCACACTGGTGTATTGGAGGGCATTACACCAACACAAGACAAATTCACACCTGAAAACAACTTCATAAGTACACAAAATCACTAATGTAGATACACTTATTCCAAGGTTAGGCAGGTTAGTGAGGCCGAGCTCAAAAAACAACACTGCAGAAATTATGAGTTCTCCCTTGAAAAAGAATTTATGCTGATTCTGTTTTCTCCCTATGATGAATGTGAAACAAACTCCTCTTCTTTAAGCACTTTGATTTAGCATGTATTTCATTTATAGACTTTGTTCTTGGTTATTAATACTAAGTAATTGTGAGATATTTCCCCCTCAGCAACGCATGGAAAATCAGATCATCAGTTGTTGGGTTACCTTGGGCTACTGGTAGTGAACTTCCTCCCATTGAACCAAGAGTCATTTGGAAGAATTGTTTGATGATGCTTGCAGAAAAATTCCTTGAGGTGTTCTTTGTGTTCTACAAAGGATATCAAACATAATATATTGTTGAAGGACAAATAATGTGATAGATACTTATGTGGAATTTGTTCCATATCGTGTAAGGCCATTGTTGTATTTACAATATATTATTAAGTGTTTTTTAATTATATTCATTAGGACCTGGATAAATGACCATGGATTCTTGGAAAATAAATATTTTAAAGGCAAAATTACATTATGTAATTAATACTGAGTTTCATTTCTATCTTTTGCATGGGAAAATTTGATAAAAACTGAATCTTGCATATCTTGTCTACAAAGAGAGCTCAAACACTGAAATGTTGTACAGATAGGTATTTTAAGACAATTCCATTCAAAATCTTCTCTGTAGTTATTTAAATATACTTTTGCCCAAATATGTTGGGATTTAGCCAATATGTTTTCTTTTTGCACAGTTAAACCTAAAGAGGGTAGTCTCAGATGAGGAATGTAAATAAACCTTTAATAAGTAGATGGCCAAGTTTCCTTTTCACAGTCTGGGATTTCAAAAACAAGCTACTTAAATTAGGCCCTTAAATTCATACTTAGCAGTCTAATAATGTGCAGATTTTAAGTCCTTGGCATTTGGTAGCTTTTTTCCAACTTACTTCCTAATATGCAAAATCTTAGCTGACTTTTCCTTTTTCTTCTTTTTTTTTTTCCCCAGTATGACTTATTGTTTATCCTGATAGTTTATTCTCGACTTATCACTGCAAGTTTTAATATACCTAGCTGAATTCAATGCAATGCTAACTGTAGAATACTTCAGTTAAGAAAGTTGAACCACTTTAGGGCCTCTGGCATAAAACAGAAAAGGGAAAAACAAAAATGCCTTTTAGCTCTTCAAAGGAAGCAAATTTTAATGTTAAAAACAAAGTAATTGAAGATCAAGATGGAAATCTAATGCCATTATAAAGGGCAACATACAATACCGAAGATCTGAAATGTTGTCAGAAAAACCAAAAAGCTTAGTTCAGTTATTGTTAGGCGTGAACCTGCAAGTGCTAATTATCTGCTGCCTTCAGCTGACAGTACATAATAGCAGTTGATGGGCACTTGGCATCTTGTAAGATCTAGTTCCCAGGGTACACAAAACTTGAAAGGGAGTTGCATTTGGTAAATTGAAAGTATCAGCCTATGAAATTATAATTTCCATCTTGGTCTGGTTTTGTTTGTCAAAGAGAACTTCTGACCTACATGCTGACCTACACATCCGTGCCAAATCATTATAGAGCCATATAGGTTGACATAGTTTAAGATCCTTTTGACACGGAGGCTCTGTCAGATCAATATTCATACACGATAGCTAGATATTACAAAAAGTAGAATAAAATTTTGGTCTCTGTTAGAAGATTTGTGCTTCAAAATGCCCACTTCCCTGAACACAACTTCTTGGATGGTATTTCAAATGAGAAACTGTTTATGAAATGATAGCAATTATGAGCAAATTTAGTTGAGGTAAGGTGGGAGAAGAGCTGAAAATAAGCTTAGGTTTTCAGTCTTGAAACACGTTTCCATTGCAGACAATGTTTACTTTTTGAAGTAGAGTATACAACTCCACCAAGGGCCACTGGGAGGATTAGATTCCTTCTAGGGGAGGCAAAGCATTAATGAATGTACTGCTGTAAAAAGGTCATTTCTCCATGGTTTTTACTAATTTTTGTGTGTGGATGTTTTAATTTTTATTTCTTCCTTCTATGTCCTCCTTGTCTATGTTGTGTCTCATGACTGTTCTGGATTGTCACTTGCGGTAGGTTTATTTTGCTATTTGGACACACCTAGTCTAAAGCTCTGGTACATATAGTCCTCTGACAGCTCTGGCTCCTCAGCTGAGATTTATATATAATAGCTTTGATACACACATCAAGAGGCTGAACTAAATTGATTGTGTATTTTTTTTTATTTGGGTATATATTGGAGGGGAGAGCGCTAGAAGAGGGCAAAAGAAAAAAGAGGTTGTCATTCTTTCTGTAGTTAAAATATTAAGTCAAACTGTACTAGAAAGCTCAAGTTTAAAATTGATAGGCACGTAAAAATAACTTGCTAATTTTACTTCCTTTTTTTATAAATGTCAGCACATCAAAACCATGCAAAAGCAGTATGTATTTTTGATTTCTTAGTTTCTAAGTGTTGCTAAAATGATTGGTACCTCATGAAACTTCCTGTAGGCTCTTGCATCATCTCAATGCAGTGCCCACACTTTAAGTTCTTAATGTTCCATACCGAACTTGTTTAAGTGCTCTTACTGTGGATTTCTGTTGGTGCACCTGAATGATAGCTAGCAACAGTGTTTTATGAGGTCTTCCCATCACGGTTTTCATCTTTATAACTTTCCAGACTCTGCCATGTCCCTGATTGCCCCTACTACTTTTTTCTTTAGGGAAAAAAAGACACCCCTCAAACCTCCAAGTCCAGAGACAATATAATAGATGCTGATTTATTCGGACTGAATTTAATGCATTTGTACAAAAAAAACCTTGCTTAAGCTCAGCCTGTGGGCTGAGGAAAGGAATAGATGTAATCATTCCAGTCATGAACAGCAGCACTGAAAAATTACTAAAATTTAGCCCTATTGCTTGGAGAATAATTGTTACAGTGGTCTGAACATTTTATTAGGTCACATAGCATTTTTGGAGAAGGAGATTTAATAGCTCCGTCCTTTCTCATTGCATCAGGCTGAAACACTGTCGCTAGTGAAAGATTTTTGGCTTAAAGTGAATGTGTCTGTTAGGTGAAATAGGAGATTGGGGATGAGGTATTTGTACTACACCGTGGAGTATGAGTAGTATATTCTTGGCTCTGCTACTGACTTACTCTGGCCTCCAGTCAGCTCCTTGATTTCTCTGTATTCTTGTTTTTCCTTTACATAGCCCTTTCTTTTAGATTGGGGTTGTGGACTAACTTAATCAGAATATTCTGATTAATGTACATTTATTACTAGAAGTGAAGTATCAGGCCATTATACAGTAATATATATTGAGAGTTGCAATTACACCTAACCAAAGTTCAACATATAATGGTTTTCTTAGACTATTTCACTTATCTTTTTAGCTGCTGAATGGTGTGGAGACAAAACACTGAAAGAACAAGCTTTTTAGTGTTAAGTGCCCCTAAATATTTCAAAGTAGCTTGTGCTGACCTGGTAGCATGAAGGCCATAGCCAAAACAAAGTCAACAAAATCCACACTGGCATCCAGAGAGGGTGGCTTTCACTGGAAGGAACCCAAGCCTTTATTGCCAGAAATAGTCCAAGAGCATCTTTTTGAGGGACAGGACTTCAGAAGACCTGGTAGTGGTCTTTTCTTTTGCAATATTTGATCATGTGATTTCCTTCCCAGTTGAAGGTCTAGAGAATAGTGAATGTGTTTATTCCATGATGCCACTTTTCTTGATCTCAGGATGCCATTTCCCATTTGTTGTCATCTTTGGGCATGGTGGCAGTAATGCTCACCATGGCTTATTCAAAATGCCATGAGACATCGTATTTCACATCCAGAAAGACAGTATGTGCTGCAGGGCCATTACAGTGCAGAAAATCAGTCAGAAACAATGTGAAAAGTCTTTCTTAGACAACAAGCTCTATAACTATACTGTGGCAGCCAAAATGGATTGTCTGAGTCCCATTTGTACATTAATTCATCCTCTGGCTTCACCAATCATCCTGCTTTTTTACCTGCCTCAGCAACATGCAGGGTGCATAAAACTTCTTGAAAAATGTGAAAATCACATGTTTGTGAAGATACAGTGTTACAGACGAGTGTTTGTGTTCTGCAGGGCTTTCTGCAAAACTCTTTTGTAACTTAGGTTTATACTAGACTTCAGAACCCTGAAAATATGGGAAGCAACAGCTGTGAGCCACAGGGATGGGCTTATTTCCATTCTGTCTCTTCCTTTCAGTCACTCCCAAGAAGACATAGGATCTTGCTTTGCATGCTTTCTGGATTTCCTTTACCTCCTCCTTTAAAAATATTTTTCCTGTAAAATAATTAATTTACTTTTTTGTAACCTATTTTACTGTTGGCATGATATGACGATATAGATCCCACTCATTTTACTACCTGACTCATTTTCTATACTGAGGGTGTTGACACTGGAAGCTTCCATTATCAAGGACGTTTCTTTCTTGCATTCTCTTGATTAACAGACCAGATTTTGAATTCTTTATTCAAGACCTGAGTCTGCAGGTTCCTAATGAGTGGTGTCTAGGAAGTATGCAATTATTCCCTAAATTAAGTGATCTGAATCACACTCTTGAGACATTTACCTGTATCCACTGATTATATGGAGAACCATACTCTTATAGTAAGTGCCAGAAGTTAGTGGGTTTGAATAACGTGTGACAGGAACAGCAGTTCATATCAATGAGGTATACATTTCAAATCCTATTGGGACTATTAAATAGTTTCCTTTTTAAAGGAAATGCATTTATTCTTTACAAAATGATGAATGATAAATATGAATAGCAAAATAACCTTCAAGCGTGAGAATATCAGATACTTGATAAAGCCCTATGTAGAGGATGGTCAGATGTTGATCTTACCTCTTTTTGAGCACCTGAGCCAAAAGAACAGTTCTTTACCAACTTTTTCTCCATACATCAAAGTGGCACCCAATAAATCATGTCTGCCTCTAATATAAGTTAATTTTCACTGTTAAATAGGTGTAGTCCTAATTATATAATATGACAAATTTTTCAAACAGAAATTAAATGTAGTGCTTGGAGTGGTCCTCCCATGTTGAGGAGCCAGCTCTGTCCCAAAGCACACTTCCATCTGGCCCGCTGCCATTCACTTGGGGAGGCTGAAGAACAATTGATTGAGCAGCACGCACTGGCCAAGCAGCCTGGAACTGCCTCCTACTCACAGCCTGCTGCTTTGTGCGACCAAGCCCCGCCAGATGGGAAGTGGGGGCAGAGCACGCTAGCGATCTTGCAAGAGCGCTTGCTTCTTTTTGCTCTTCGGCATGGGCCCTGTGTTCTAAGCAGGGCCCTGACCCACGGGGTGAAGTTCCAAAATGGGCCCCCAGGCTGAGATTGGCTGCATCTTTTTTCGGCAGATAAACACTGGGTACAAGAAAAACGGGTTGATCTGGGGGCTTAACCACTCCAGCTTGAATGCGTGTATTGATATTTTTCATTGAGCACCTCCAGCATTTGCCATATTCTTCTGTTGCACTGGGAAAAGTTGGTATTTTAGTACCCAAACAACTCAGCGAGCTCTGGAGTTGAACACAATGACCTCATGTCATAGACCTCCTAAAGAAAGCAAGCCTTTTGAATAATCCAACAGACCATTTAAAACCTGGATAACAAGCGAGGAGGTAATGTCAAGGCATTGCACGCTGGACACAGCAGGGTCTTGCTCATTCTGTGCATCAGCGTGGCCCACTGCTGGTGTATGAGGCCAATACTCTTAGAGCAGTAATGGCAAAGTAGATTTCACAATGACCAAAGCCTGGCTCAGCTACTGGAAACCCACGCGCAACATGTTCTTTAAATTAATTCATGGAGAGAAAGCAGATGCTGAAAGAATGAAATGTTGCCTTCCCTTCTGAGAGACTCTGATAGAGAATGTGCTACTATTGCAGGCTTTTCTGCTTTGTGATAGGGAATCAGCCAGGAATTTTTAAAAGCTTTTCTTTTCCCTTGGGATAAAAATTGGCCAGGTGAGAATTATGGTGTTTGTGAATGTGAAGGAAATTGATAAGAGATGCACCACCATTAGTGGAAATGCAGCCATTCCAAGGTGTGGAGGAAAAATTACCTTTCTGATAAATTCATTGTTGGACATGGCACAGAACATTCTCGCTACAAAACAATATTGTTTTCTTCCATTCAGCTCAGCAGGCATTGCAGAAGCCTGAGGACTGGGCATCATTCACACGTTAAAAAAATATCCCCTTCACCATGTGAACAAAAGGAATGATTGATGGGGCAGGCGGAGGTGGAACTCGGGATGGCTGCACGTACTGTGTAGCAAATAAACTTACAGGCTGCAGTCAGCGTCAGGTTCTCCTTCCTAATGTCTCTAAAAACTGATAATGAAAGTGTTTCTTTACATGTGACAGTGAAAGACACTTTGCTTGCAGTCCTAAATAGCTTGTGTCATGAAGGAGCCATTAACAATGCGACATGAAGATAAATGAGGCCAGAATCAATGATCAAAACACACCTTCATGGGTCTTTGTGTCCTCCTGGTGGCTCAGACCTGATTGTGGTCTCTGCCTCGCTGTGCAGGAGGCAAGAAAGCACACTCACTCCTGCAGCAGCTTTGTTACCCAAGTCCTGTATCAGTTTGCTTTCCTGGAGCTTCTTCTGCACACGTGGAGCCTGGAGGCAACCAGCAGACCAGCTGTGAGAAATCCCCTACAGGCCCTCTCAATTTCTACACAGTTTTGGAAGGGATTAAATGGAAGTGTGCATAAAGCTGATTTAATCTCTCTTGTGGTTTGTGGTGGATAGTAGTGGGGTAAACCCAGCGACAGGGTGAAGGGCTTTTGGTAGAACAGAGCTGGAAGGAAGAGATGTTCGCAGTATCAGGAGCACTAGTCACTGGAAAGAGAGGTTTTTGTTGGCTGGAGATGTGAGAGAGGGAGGCAGTCCAGGAAGAGGAGACTTTAAAACCACCCGTAAATGTATTTCTGAAGTGAAAAAACAACCAGCAGAAGCAGATTGAACTGGGGATCCCAGATTGCTGAATTCAGCCTTGTTTGTTGTAGGAACCACTACAGAGTAGATGGGCTTTAAAACTATTAACTGAATATGGTACAGAAAAAAAATCCTAATGCCATATGTAGATTAATGTCTGCACTCATGGTTAGAACTAGTTACAGAGGTCACTCAAATGTGGATTAAATAGAGGTTGTTCAAAAATTCATTTTGTCTTCCAAGTCTATGAAAACATATATTATATGGCTTGGTTAAGGTCCCTGGCACAACATAACTTTTCTGACTTGCTGATTTCAGTAGATGTGGATGTACATCTCGCAAGGGTTGTATTTGATTAACACTTTTTTGCACACCTGCTTACGTATAAGCCTACGTTTTTCAAATACACACATGTAAGAGGATATGGAGGTTTCACTGTTGTGTATATGTTACACAGAAATGAGGAAATCACTTGAGTGAACTTCACAGTCATCCCAAGTTAGAAAAAATAAATCTGGTCTCCAGCACAATGTAATAATGTGTTTCTGTGCTGCGTATTTCACAGAAAAGACTTTTAAAATGTCATGGAATTAAAAGAAATATTAAGAAAGGAAAGGCTTATATTCTCCTGCATCTAAATCCAGGCTTTCTGATCACAGTTGTGTCAGCTGAAGAGACTGGAGGAAAAAGCTAGCTTATAATTAAAAATATTTTATTGTGTCTAAAACTAATGAAACATAGCTGCTTATTTTAATTGATTGTAGCAATATAACAGTAAGATCCAATATAGTGTGCCATAAATTGAGGGTTGCAGTACTATTCCATTAAATATTGATCTTTCAGAGAATCTCAATACAAAATGAAAATCCCTGCGGGGTGTTTCAAGTACTTTGAAGCAATCCAATTCTTCTTCCTCTTTGGAACTCAGCGGCTGCATCAAACATGAGAAACTTCTGTGCTTCCTCTGACTCAGCTTCTTGAAGCATTGTCCTCTAGTTTGAAAGCAAATAAATACCTCTTTTGAGGGTAAAAACTGTTACGTACAGACTGCTGTAGGGAAAATACTGTGTCATTTCTTCCCTCCCGCCATGCCACAACCTTGGCCGAATCTGATTCTCTTAGCACTTCATTGTTTCTGACTCAAGGTCAAGAAGAATCATATAGGACTTCAGCTGATGTGAGAAACGTGCAATGTTTTCCATTGCTCCTGGCCAATAGATTTGACCCTTCCAATGGGTCTCTCATTGCTCCTGGCCAATAGATTTGACCCTTCCAATGGGTCTCTCGTAACCTGCAGAGAAGAGTTTCTCAACCATGCAATTTTTTCTGCCTGCACTTCAAAACTCCCTTGCAAGAGGGACATGAACTTCTCATTATATTTTCCATATTCATAGTAAGAACTTTTTCATAATGAGTTCCTCCCCAGCTCTGGCATATCCCAGATTGATCAGGTATGCAGAAGAGTATTATTTTTTTTTCTAGAGAGTATGGATCCATAACTATTGCCTTGGTGCAATAGTTACAAATTCCTCATACCTGGAAATGAGCATATAAGGGTTTTTTTTGCATTCCCTTTTATTCCTGAGGAACAGCTGTAAGATAGTTCGTCTCAAACAAAATCCAGGTCAGAAGTATGTGGTACAGCAGAAAGTCCAGTACTTCGTGCAGAACTGGTTATATACCAGAGCTGTTTATCACTCTTCTGTCATGGAGTCCTCTGCTAGGGCACTACTGAGATGATTCAGAGCAGTGGATCTTGGAGTTAACATCCCACTGAGTTATTGCTGCCTGTTGTCTCCAGGCTCAGACAAATGTCATTGCTTTGGTTGGACTGAGTCACATCTTTTTTTCTTTTTTTTCTCTTGATCACAAAACCTCAGGCTTATTTTTATTACCAATGAAAGCAAGGTGTTTGGAATAGCCACATCACCCCATATCCTGAAAGTCCTGTGTATGATACTGCAGGGGCTGTGTCTCAGGCTGGCTTTGTTCCAGCACTATCCTCTTGCCATTTAACCTGTCTCTATTGAAGTGTCACACTTGTTGTTGTACTAACAAAAATGTTTTGCTACAGACAGGGAACTCACTAGCAGCTCGGTGGTTAAGAAGTCTCAAAATAATTTTCATTTTGGGTAATTCCAAATAGAAATGGTTTAGTTCAAAAAGTATTACTTCTCCAGTATCACAGGTGATTCTCATCCACTGTCAACCTTTCCCACTGATCTCATCCAGTTACACTGTAATTTGTGTTCCCAGTAAAGAGTCCATCATTCACTAACATCCAGATATTTAACTCTAACCCGGCTCCTCAGCTTGTATAAATCAATGTTGTTGCATTGATTTCAGTTCAGCTATGCCAGCTGAATTTCTAGCTTATTTCAAGAAGTAGAGAAATAATTGCTTAATACAGTACAGCTTTGAGTCTGACCTTTTGAATTTAGATCTGGCTTCTGAAAAATAACATTTTCAATCCCAGAGATCAATCTTCACTCTTACCACACCCATCCAGCTGTTGCGTGGCCCCCGTTGCCTTCATGGCTGAGTGAGAATGTTAATGCTTTCACACTCTCAACTTTATTTTACAGTTTCCACTGTTTTTCACTGTTTTTCTCATCACTTTTGCCCATTTTTCTGTTCTCAGGTAAGAATCTGCTGTAATAAGGTCTACATAGTTAGTTATGGTCCATATGGTTTAATAATTATATGAATTAACCTTTGCATAGTGCAACTGCTTCTGCTTTCTGGTACAGAAAAAAAAATACATCTTTTAGTATTTTAATTATGTACAAAATCTAAGGTAACTGCTGTGTCCTTTAAAAAAAGCAGGTTTTATGCAATAGACAAAGCTGTAAGCAGTTCTGTATTTCTTTATTTTTGTATTTCTTTCTAAGCGAACTAAAATCAACTTTCAATCAATTTGGTTCAGCCAAGCTTTATAGCAAGAATGAATAAAAAGGAAATTGGTCTTGGGAGGGAGGGAAAAGGAGAAACATGCATTTGCTAATGGCATGGTGAAAACTTTGCTTCCATATTCATTCTGAATAAACATGAAAAATGTTTGGCATATGATTGTAGGAAGAACTCATCCACAGCACACGCTCTTTATCATAGCAATCCTACAGAAATGTGATGCCAATTGCAAACAATTCACAGCATGCACAACCAGGTTTGACGTTGCCAAGATATTCTTAAGATGAATGAATGTGTGACTTTGCTTATTTAATAGCATGTTTGCCTCCTTGTGCCTCTTTAAGAGCCAGTGTGAGCCCAGAAGAACTTTTGAAATCAAGTTGATATTTTGCTTCTACTTTCAGGTTTTTTAACAATCGTTGCTTGTAATAGTCCAAGAAGCTTTCTTCCTACTTCCATTGCTTGCTTGCTGATTTATAACATCTTCTTGAGCAACCTGAATAGTATAAATTGATATGTAAACTGCATATTTGGATTTCTGCTGTCATGCTTGCTTTTATTGGCTTTAAAATAGGTTTGAGGACAGTGGCTATTTTAAACTGGTACTTAAAAGTTTGCCTTAATTATGAATTTTACATTCCTTTGTTCTAGGCTCTTAAGGATGATGATGCTGAGACTGGGCTGACTGATGGGGAAGAAAAAGAAGAACCCAAAGAAGTGGAGAAACTAGGCAAAATCCAATATTCTTTGGATTATGACTTCCAGAACAACCAGGTTTGAAACAAGCAACCTGTAACTTTTCATCTCTATGTGTGCAAGGGGAAAATGAAGTAATGCATTTAGTTACAGTAGATATTTCTGAAATCCTTTCTGTTTATACAGGGTAAAGGGAGAAAGCAAGACTCAAGTGTTCATAATAGAGGTACTACTAAATTGACATTCAATGTACTCAGAGTTTATATTGCACCTTTAATCAAAACTGAATACACTTTTATCTGATGGTTATTAATAACATATTAAGGTGTCAGCAATCAAAGTCAACCCACATTATATTATGGAGCCTGCCTGCAGATGGTAAAAGATAGCTTCAGCCTTCAGTTACTTAAAACATAAGCAAACAAAAGATGCAAGGAAAAGAGAGGCACATAACAGTAAGTTGCTTCATTGTGGGTCTTTTAGCAAGTCAGTAAGATTGCCAGGAATAGCTTTCTCTCACTTCATCAAATGTGCAATTTGCCTTATTAACCAGCTGCATCAGGTTCTGTTGCTCTCCATTAAAGTAGAGCACCACCTGCTAGCCAAGAAAATTTTAGTTTGGAAGAAAGGTCCAAATAAAAAAGGTCTGTCCCCCAAAAAAACAGGAAACTGGTACAAGAAAAATCTGTCTAGTCAAGGACTGATACTCCTTCAGTACCCTACTCTGAAGCTGTTAAGACCAAATTATGGTATACTTACCCAGGTTTTCAGTGAAAATAGACACCGTAATGTGATGTAGACTTAGAAGGGGCCTACTTAACATGTCTGGCTATATCCTGAACCTTCCTGGCCTCTTGCTGGTATCACTTCTGTCAGTTACACCAATTCACAGCCTCACATTAAAACTCACTGTGCTTAACTTTGGACTGAAGCATACTAACACATCTGACTTTTTCACTTCTACTGCATGGCTTTCAGTGAACTTGAGAATACATATCCTGCATTTGCTTTTGACAACTTCAGTCAAAACCACATCATTCTTCTCTATTTAGTGAAAGAAAGGATTACTGAACTTAATCCCTGTTAATTCCCGTTCTTAATCTGAACAGACTTCCATATGCATTTGTGATTTATTTCCACATTCATATTCTTTGTTTGATGCTGTTCACAGAATGCAGTACACTTACTCTTTTGCAAGACAAAGAAAATGAGAGAAATTAAGAGAAATTTCTGTGTCAGCAGCAGAGTATTTACAGACAGCTGTGACCTGGCATATTGCTTAGTATTTCCCTGTCTTTTCAACTATCTTCTGACTATCAGTGCTTGTTTTTCAATGCAAGAGCCAAAAAGAATTTTGAAGACTTTCAAGAACCTGTGGTTAAAGGAGCTTTTCCTCAACTCCCAGAGCAAATTCCTTGGCCATGCGATGAGTCACACTGATCCCCCTTGAAATCGGTATGAAATCAGTATGAAGCATTAGACCCTTCAGAAGATCTAAAGAAGGGAAAAGGAAAACCTCCAAATATGTTCTGACAAATGGATTCCAGTTTCCTTAGAATATGAAAACAAACTTTCTGTGTGAATTCTAGTAAAGAAAATGTTGATTTTGTGAACCTCATTTTACAAAGGGAAATAGGACAGGAGAGCAACAGATTTGTAGAATTGTGTAGTATTTAATTAAGGTAATAAAGTATTTGAGTTATGGTTTACTAATTCATTTTGCTGCTCTAAACGGTGTTGCAGCTTGGAATTTGTCAGAAGACAGATTATATAAAAGAGTAGAAAACAGTATTCAGTTAAGTTAGTATAACACAGTAGCATGAAACCACAAACCAAAAATCTGGTGAAAATATTGCACGGGGATAAGAGTGGAGACTAGATAGCCAAAGTACTCTCCAGAGCATGATGCCTCTCCTTTAGCAAAAGAAATTTTAAAAGGGAATTGAATTGCCTTTCCACTCTGTTAACTAAAAGTCATAGATTTGTTTTTCACTCGTTGATGTGAAACACTTGATGTAGATTCTGAGCCTATCCATGTATTTGTAAACTGTTATGCATCTAGCATAAGAATGAGACAAAAAAGAAGTGCTTCTTACAGCCAAATGGAAATGTTGCATGGAGCTTAAGAGTCCTATAGGTGGGAAAGTATGCAGGCTATACTGTGAATTTAAAGCAGGTATAAATGCAAATTTGAGGAATCTCTCAGAAGCCAGAAGCTTCTTTCCTAGATTGACTGTATTGTTCTGTATTTCAGTTATAAGAGCTTCTGTTTCCAATTTAAACAGTTCATCCACGAGAGAAGCAAATATATTGTGACTGAAGCACTGGTTTAGAAGAAAATATTCTCAGATTTCATTCCCAGTTCTTAATATCTTGTCTCCAGATTGACCTTGAAGAGTCACTTGAATTATTTCCTTAGTTCTGTGTCTATGAAACAAGATTAAAAGTAATTTATTTCTCTCAGTGTCATTATGGTGATGAGGCCTAATACAGGCTAAGATGTCTAGATAACATAACATAACGTAACGTAATGTAACGTAACATAACATAATGTAACATAACGTAACACAACGATTAAAAAGTGGCCAAGGCATTTACAAGTTTCAAATGTGCTTTAGTCTTATTTTTAAAAGCATATAAGAGATTTAAGAAACTAATTTTTCAGTTTTGCAATAAAATTACAAATTTTTATTAGGATGTAGTTACCAAAGGTTAGTTTTCATGGGGTATTTTTTTAAAATTCTGTCTTTAGCTTACTACCTAAACCCTTTGGTATACATAGAAAGAGAAGTGAAGTATAAAGAAGACTGCAAGATCCATTTGTTTTCAATAAAGCTCTGCCTGAGGATTTGCATTTGATATATCACCTTTTTGTGTTTAGTCAAAGGGAAGGTTACATGTTGGGGAGTAAGAATATAAATTTTGTAGTCAAAATTAGACATTCTTGATTGTTTAATAATGTGATTTCTATTCATGGTGCCCAGCATAGGAAAATTGTGCACAAGAGGAGATAGCAATTGAAAGTTATTTGATTGCAGTCTTTAAAAAGATGAAGTCTGTATTTAGCTGTAATCAGCTGCCCTTTGAAAACCTCTTTTCTGCTTAAAAACAGCCTTTGTACAGTCTGCATCTGCCATAATTGGTTTTCTAAAGTCTATAGAGTTGCTTCATTTGCTTTCCTTTAAATGGGGGGGGGGCATGATAGTTTTTCATAGAGCAGAAATAGAGTCTGCATGTGTATTTCTCTGTTACAATTTTTTTATAAATATCTATTTGAAATTTCATTCTGCTGTTTTTCTCTCTTTTCAGCTTCTGGTTGGGATTATTCAAGCAGCTGAGCTGCCTGCATTAGATATGGGTGGTACATCTGATCCCTATGTGAAAGTTTTCCTGCTGCCTGATAAGAAGAAGAAATATGAGACAAAAGTCCACAGAAAGACCCTTAACCCTGTTTTCAATGAGCAATTTACATTCAAGGTATTTTTTTTGATAATTATTTAAATTTTTTTATTTAAGCACTATGTATGTCATGCTTGGCTACAGTCAGATGTCTTAGTTAATTGTAACTGCAATGCAGCAATTTTTCTGTTCATGACGTTTCATGGATATCACCTCTGATATTCAATCTTATGATGAAAATGGTATAACATAAGGTCAGACCTCAGTAGGTGCAAAAGGCACCTTTTGATTTCAGGCACTTCAGTTATCCTGATATATGAAAACATGATCCATATTTTATGGCTGGATAAAACAGAAGAATTTGAGAAAACAGTGACACTTTGACAAATGTCAGGTAAATTTCACTAGACCAGAGTTTTCTTTAAATACCTTTGTAGTCTGATTTATGAGTATCAGTATACCATTTCTTTTCCCCTTAAAAATAAATTAAAACTCAGGGAAAGTAAATGCATGAAAAGGTAGATTAATCTTGCTAGACTTTGTCATAGCAATTCTTTGCCATGCTACTTTACATATGAAAAGAAATCATGTCTCAGGTTTAATAACATATGAATTAAATAAATGTAGCTAACACTGCAATATTTAAGTTGTTCCAATAGTATCTATCAGTAGTGGTTTTCTAAGATTGTAGCTGTACTTAAACCCCAGTTAAATACAGGAAAGGAATACCATACAGCATGCTTCATATGTTTTTTCCTAATACATTCCTCTGCTGTTACTTTAGGCCTTTCTCTCTATGCCCAGTCTTATGATGACAGTTGCAGATTGAAAACAGGAACAGTGAAAGACTCAGACTATGTAATCATTCAACAAGAAAGATATCCCTGGAGGCCAGAACTGCTACTGCATATATAAGCTTACTTTTTTTCCCTGGAAGATCAAATAATCAAAATAATCTTTTATGGGGAGTTATCTTCTTCTCTAGCTTTCCTAAGACAGTATTTAAAAGAAAACAGTGTAATAAATTACAGATTCCCATGCAGCAAAAAAAAAGGAAAAGGAAAAACCAGTAACACTGTCATCTGAAATAAAGGCACAAATTGTTAATCAGATCATCCACTCCTGGGCTATAATGTCCACTTGTTTTAAGTTTCATCTTTAATATGCAAATTTTATACTCCAGAAGAAAGTTTGCTTTCCCCACAAGACCTGACAGAGTGTTTAGGTGCACTCATATGGCACTCATCATCCCCTGGATATTGTGGTCTGTACTCAAGAGAAAACTGTTGGATCATGCCGTTGTTCTGGGGACTACAGTGAAAATGTCAATCGACCATCTAACTAGTGCTGCAACTGTAATAAATAACTTCTGTGGGAACTACTGACAATATCTCGTTTACTTGGGGAGAGCCTTACTCCTGTGACCACTTCAGGTGGTGCATAGCTTCTCTTAGCATCCTTCCCATCTTTATCTTTTGCAGAGCTGCCCACCAGGCAGCCCAGGCCCATTTTGGTACCTGTGAGCTGCCTGTCTTCTTTCCAAAGAAGGGCTAGTGGGGATGAAATGGGTTATGTTTGTGCTGTATGGCATCTTGAGCCCTGGACCTCATTCATTCTCTTCTTTGGGTTGTTCTCTATGTTAGTCCCCTTTTCAGTTCTGTTTCCCAGACACCCATGGTGCCGTTCCCAGGTGCAGGAACTCCATCAGGCTCCAGCTGGCTGAATTGTATACCTGCACTGTGCTGCCAAAAGGGAACTGAGAAATCCCAGCTGGACTACACCAGTCTGGCAGAGGGAGGTGTTCCTCCTCAGACCCAAAGTGAGAAGAGGGTTCATGTCTGGAGAAGTGACATGTCCGTGTCAGAAAAACACCCCTATATGTGTCCTTCTGCCAAGGACATCTGCAGTAAGTCAAGAGGCTGAGGATCTCTGAGCAGAGCAGAAGGCAGGGAGAGGGAGCAGTCTTTCACCAGAGCTGAGGACATCCTTAGTTGTCTTGAACAAAGCTGTATGCTGAAGCTGTTTTAGAGGTAATGAATGGAAGAAGTGCTGCCACTTCTTTAAAAAGAAAAGTAGCTAAAATAAGCTTTACTGAAGTCAAGTTAATGATAGAAAAAGTAAATAATGGTAATTTTCATCCATTCCAAATGACCAGGATCCATTAAGTGGTACTGTAAACTGACGAAGAAAGAAACTTTACAACATTGCTCTTTTCCTGTTTTTGAGGCTGCATGAAAATAGAAGTGGAATTACTTAGCATTTTGCTTTCAACATACATGTGCCTTCTGTATCTTTTTAGAAGCTACAAAAAATTCACAGAATCAAAATAGATTTTGCTGTAGTATTTGTTACAATACCCAACCCTGTACCTACTGAAACTATTGTACTCAGGAATGGAAGCTGGAGCTTCTTTTAAACATTATATAACATGTTATGAAAAACTACTCATGTTATTAGTAAGTATATTAAAAAGCAAGTGGAAACCAAACAGTAACAAAAGACAACAGTCCTAGGGTTTAAACAGACCGGAACATACAGCGGCTAACAGGGCCAATGGTAATGTCACGGTTTCATTTCTCTTTTTATATAGACAATTAATAGAGAAATGTTTACTGAATCCCATGGAAACCATTTATACTTTCAGAATATCTTCAAATTGACCAAGTGTTTAGTGTAAATCCAAACAATTCCTAAATCAGACCTCTCCAGATAGCCACTCAAGTGTAGCTTACCTGAACCACACATCTTCATCTGAATATTAAAAATGTGACTCATCAGCATCCTAACGTACAGCATCTGTCCAAAACACATCAGAACAGCTGGAGGATTAGTCAGAATTTGGCCTTCTGCCACCACTGTTTCTTGCTGTGCACTGTGACTTAGAAAGCACCTTAGTGTCTACAGTGTGAAAAGTATAATGATGAAAAATATGCTTTGGTAAGTAATAGGTAGTGGTACTGTAAGAGAGCTACTTAGTGTCTAATTACTTTGTGTCAGATACAGTAAGCCAGTTCTGTTTTTTTCATCAGTCTGGGAGCTACCCATTTCTGAGTGATGACAGTAGATTTATTGAGGAAAAGACACCATTGTGTGAAAAGTTCATGTGTCTTCAGTGCAAATAATTGGGCTTCCTGCTTCAGTTTCATCACCCACAAAATGATTTCAAGTAGAATGAGAAAATCCCAGGGAGTGATGAGTGAGCTGCCACATTGTTCTATTGAGTGCCAGAGCCAGGTCTCAAAAAATACTGCATCTGGTGACTCTGAAACAAATACACCTCATAATTTTCTCTGCAGTTCAATTTACCTGAGATGACAGCTGATAAACCAAAGAAATAGATTTGCATTGTAGTGGACTGATCTTTATTGTCTCAGATATGGAGTTCGTCATTTTCTCTTCTTTTGCAGGTGCCATACTCCGAGCTGGGTGGAAAAACTCTAGTGATGGCAGTTTATGACTTTGATCGTTTCTCCAAACATGATATCATTGGGGAATATAAGGTTGCGATGAACACAGTGGACTTTGGTCACGTCACTGAGGAGTGGAGGGACTTGCAAAGTGCAGAGAAGGAAGAGGTAAGAAAAATCAGCCTTTTTCTTTTTTCCCCCAGGACACTTTTCTCCTTAGCTAGAGAAACAGTCAAACTAACAACATGTTTTTTTTGTCGAGACAGCTCCCATATGTTATCAGCATTTCTCAGACTTACTTCGCCTGATAAATTTCTGATAAGCATCTTTTCCAATACTCATTGAATGGTACATTTTCCTTTGCTAATCCTATTTTCAATCTTTTTGATACTTTATGCAACATATTATGAAAGTTTTCATGAGTTTGACTTTTTCTTGAATTGAGGCAGTTTGGGTACATAGAATTTGCATTTGAATTATAAGAGCAGCGTACATTTAGGTTTCTTTGTGGCCGTAATCATTTTCTACGTTTTTATCTCAAGGCATCTTATTGTGCATGACGATAATGGTAGGTTTTGATTGAAATACCTCACAGTTTTACTGAGCTGCTATGCAATAATATCCATTGATTAGTTACATATTTGACAAAGACCTTGGAACAGCGTCTCACTCAAATATTAATCATCTTTTTTATTTTCCTCTCTGTGCCAACTTCCTATGTGTTCATTATTTAGTAGGTATAGTGCTACATGTACACAAGACACTTTCTGGAAACATTTCATCACAAAATTGGGCATCCTGTGAGGTTATTCATACTGGCACATCCACCTTTTTGCTTATTATAAGACCATTTTGTACTCAGTTTTACATTATTTTTCCTTTTGATTGCTAGATAATATCTGCCCACTCATAATAGTCAGAGTGCACAGCGTGCTTCAATTCTCTGGTGGGAGAAGAAGGAATCTGAGCCCGAGTTCCTCATTGTCTAATTTAGCTAATAAGCTGCTTTGGATTCAAACCTTAGTTTCTGTAATTAAAAGAGAATCTCTGAACGAAATCTTTCATTAATGCAAGTGATGAAAACCTGAATATTGGATTTAGACTACAAGTTGTGAAAAATTCAGTAGATGCTGAGCCATGCAACTTTCTCAGATTTTAAAAAATTATAGCTTTGAGTCTTCCCTGCTTTTAAAGACTGTCTTTTCAGATGTCTTTCTTCTACTGTTTATTTATTTGAAAGCCACTGCTGCATTGAGACTATTCTGCATGGCCCAGCGTTTGCAGGGCTCTCTTACTGCATGTGACGTTGGAATCCATGCTATATGAGGCATTTTTCCTTTAAAGCCTCAGCATACCAAAAAGCTAGAAATGTGAAATCAGAGTGTATTGATCCTTCCAAACTTTATTAAGAATCAAACCAGACTTTTATTGCACTATTGTGTGTGATATCAAAGTGTTTCATGTTTGTGCCACACACGTAAAAGAAGCCAAATACTACACAAAGTGCAATTGAACCTTCACCTTTTTAATATAATTTCAAGCTTTTAGAACACAAACAATGATATCCCCACATGCAGGTGGCAGATAACATGGCATAGATTAGTGTGGGGTTTCATCTGTCTTGTGGCATAGAACCACTTGGGTTTTCCAGCCCATGTCTGCAGTGAGACCTGACTCAGTCCCTTTGTTGCTTCACAAAGTTCATAACCTGCTAATGCAAAGCAGTGTTAAAGTTGCTTGAAATATAGTGTGAGCTACTTCCGAAAATGCATTCTGACTTGGAAAGAACTCTTTGCTAAAATCAAAGCAAGTATTTAAAAGAAACAATTCTTAAAGTATCTAGATATTAGAAGAGTCTAACAAGAACTTTGAATAGCTTGCATTAGGGATGAAACCTAGGTTGTACCTTGTTTGTGCTTTCAGAGCCCAAGTAAACTGACAGATATGTATTTTCCCGTGTGCCTGTCATTTGTCGGTGCAAATATATTTGCATAAGAGTCATGTTAACTAGAAGAAAATAGCTCTCCTTAGTTCCTGCTTGAGCCTCTGCCCTCACCTTTCTTCAAACGTCAGGTACTATAAGCACAGACAAAACATTGTCATTTTTGTAAAGTTTTTTGGTAGGGTCTTTTTGAAGTTGCTACTGATGCGTGGCTTTTTTGATGATAAGAAGCTAGGCAATATCATCCTATGAAAACATCCTGAACAAATGTGCTTGCACCAACTCCCTAAATGTACCAAGCATAAAAATCTTATTTTTATTTCACTTTGCTTTGAATTCAGTTTATGCATATCACAGAATATACAATTTAATTAACACTGCAATCACAGAGGGCAAAATCATTTTATGAGCAGTTACTCTTCTTTTTGCTCATAAACCTCCACTGTACTTTCCATCCTTTTTTTCTAAATGGGCTTGAAGGTGGGCAGAGGATGAAGGTTTAATGAAATATTTGAAGCTCTACCTCTCACAGCCCAGCTATTTGAATGGCATCACTCTGACATTGCGTACTCTTCTGGAAAGGCTCTTATTAATATATGTATGTTGGTGAAGCATTTCAAAGGTACAAGGCTTTATGTAAGCATTTGTTCTGACTGTGAGAGGGCTTTGGGAACGTACAAGTCTGTACAATGACTGCTAAATATTGGGGAGGCCACTACTAATGAGCCGCATACCTTGAATCTTTTTTTCCTGGCTGCTTTTAGCTCTGCTGTCCTTGTGAATATATGGAGGTGATTTATCCAGTAGTCCTTCAGTCTCATATGACTGAGAGCATGGGAGGGAAGAGTGGTAGATACTGAAAGATTATTCACTTTTACCAAGACTGACATATAATGGTTTGGGCACAGAGATGACAGGAGTTTGCCTCTCTGTGTCATCTACCAGATGTCACTGCCATTAACTTTATCTGAGTACACACTGCATTCAATATCTGTTATCACTCCAGTACAGAAGGCCAGACAGACCTCTTCTTTGCTCACAGCAGTGTGAATCATACTGAAAGTCATCCTCTGAATACTTCAACTCATTTCCCTCCAGACATTGTGTTATATTGGCACTTAAATTGAAAAACTTGTTGTAGCAAACATTCCAAGAAATTTTAGGGAATATATGGAAGAGCAGAAACAATTCTTTCCCTTGAAAGCAGTGGAGAAGCAGAGTCTTATTCCATGAGGAGAAGGATCTTTGACCTGCCAGTATCCACCACTAATTGTTCTGCAGACCTCTTACAACTACCATCACGTAACACTATACATTATGTGATCAAGCATCCACCATGGACAGGTTACATGCTGGATCTATGCTCATATCAGAGTGGGTTGTGATGAGTATATTTTGTACATGGCTTCTGAATGGTAAGTCTGCTGGAAAACGCCAGCAAGATGCACAACAGCTTCTCTCCTACATGATGCACAATCCCAAGCCAGAGAGATGCTGCAGCACTCCCTTGCCATGCAAAGGGATGAGATGCAAGCAGTCTGCAGTTGCGGGGTGGAAGACCAATTCTGTGAAGTTGTCATGCACTATTCATGAGGATTGTTCTTCCTTTTCAAAAAATAAAAGTTGAAGGAAGGAGATAGAAAAGTGGTTACATTTAATACCTTGGTACACTTCATGGAAGTTGGAGACTGACAAAGTTAGTAAGCTGTCCAACTTATTGAATCCTCAACACTGAAACTTGCAGAGACTTAAGAAGAAAATACATTTTTACAAATGTCACTGTCAAATCACAGCAGCAAATCACTGTCATTTTCTGTTACATCAGAGATTGACATATGATCTAATAGGCCTTTCCCACCTCTAATAACACTTAGTTCTTATACAGCTTTGCAGATATTATTATCCCTATGGAGATTTTGTCAGTGTCAGGCAAATTTTAAAATATGAGGTCTCCTTTATTTAGCTGCATATTAAATTGGATCACTGTTTCCTGCATGGCGTTCAAGTTTTCTCAAGTTCACTTCCTCTTACACCCAATTAAAACTTCAAAATGTTCGATCTAAGGGGGTTTTAATTTTCAGGGTTTGTGGCAGAGTTACATACAGTAAATGCACAATGTTAAACACATGTTCAACATTGTAAGTGCAGCATTCGTCCTGCAAAGGAACTGAATTTGATCGTGAAAGTGGGAACAATACACAGGACCTTACATTTGAGAATAAGCAAGCCTGATCTGAAATTCTTCAGCAGTTAATTAGTTCTTTTTCATCTTGAAATGGCATATGTTGAGATTCTGTGGTTGTAAAGGTAAAGCCATATGACTCAAGCCATTACGGTACTGTTTCGGGCTATTAGAATTATGTGTTTCTTTTCTCGCCTTTCATACTCAAACTGCTGACAATCCCACTATGTACCTTTGTTGAGTATTCTCTTTCTTAACTCCCTCTCTGGAAGAGATACCTACCTTAGGAGGTCAGAGGCATTCTTGTGTTATAACAAAAAGAATGTAATTGGCTTACTTGAAATCAAAAGGGAACTTGTCTTGATTCATCTCAGACTGTCTGGCTTTACAGATATTAAATTCAAATACAGAGGACAGTAGACAAGAAGGAGAAGTTCAGTGACAGTGTTAATTTCAGGCTCTGCTGGGGCCCTTCTGTTTCTAGACAGTATTCATTCTAAGATCAAAAAAACGTTTATTGCTTATTTGTCAAAAACATACTTATTGCCATTTGACTTTCAAGTATGGAAGGGCATCTTGAGATTAAACTGTGCTGAGAAAGAAGATCCTACACTTTGTGCTAAGCATCCAATGATCCATACACAAAATAATAGTATTTACATTAATGTTGATTCTAGACAAGGTGTCCTTAAATATCTTGTAGAAGTTGAAGGAAGGAACCATGGCCTCTTATTATTATTGTGTGGGAGTTTATTGCTCACGTGTAGGATATTTTAAAATGCTTACTAGAGAAGAGAAGCCAGACCAGCCCAAGGAGTTCAAAAGCACTGGACTTGGATGTTAAACATACAATGGCATTTGGAAAGCAAGGTTATGAATGGTGTTGTTACAGGCTTTTGAAAAAGATGCTGAGAGGGATCCAAATCATCTTAAGAGTTCTTCTTAAAATGGCTTAAGTAGATTTTATATCACTTAGGTGCTACAAGTATTCTCCATGTACCTGCAAGTGATTTATTCAGATGACTGATCTATGGGTGGAAGCGTATTCCAAGTGGAAGGTGCTAATTCTACACTATGAAGAGATGTTTTGGATGGAAGCTGCAGAAGGAATTCCAGGGAATTCATCCATAATTATGGAGTACTCCCAGTTATAAAGCTCTGTAAACTGGGAGGGATTGCAAATGCATCTGCAGGATCAGCTGATTGGCGTGAAAGGCCCATAGAGGATGCTATATATGAAATTTTTCTGCACTGTTCTCCACCCAGACTTCTATGTACTTACTTTTCTGACTTCCAGCATCAGTGAGTGAATTATCCAGAGGCAGAAATTCCATTTCTCACTGGGATTCTAGGCAGAAGGTTTGAGGTAGTGCAGGGTAATATCTTATTTTCCTTTCTGCCCTCCCTTTGTAAGCCAACAGTGACAAAAATCAATGTCTGGTTGCTGTTACAAACCAGGATCAGGAGCTAAGGGAAGCTGTAAGATGGCTGTAGCAAAATACTCCATCATAAGTGTCATTAGAAGGACTTTCAGAACAGAGACCAGCATTTTAACAGCCACAAGGAAAGAGCAGCTCTCACAAATAAGATGACAGCTTTTCCACTAAGAGGTTGAGGCATAGTACGCCACTCTGGACTTCCTCGCTTTGTTGTGCCTGCTCCACATATAGAACTAAACAATCTTGGTTTCCAGAACATCAGAGAAGGATGTATTTTTGAAAAGGTTAAAGACAAAGATTTAGGAATAGTGGTCAAAGAAAAAAGGGATTAGCCATTTTCTTCATTTTTTTTTCCTCTGTCAGCTCTTAAACACCAATTTAGACCATGTCAGGGATTACCATAGTAACCATTTAACCTCTTTTCAGAGCCTGTTGTGTTTCAGTTTAGTTCAACAACGAGCTTAACTGGCATTTGAAGCACTTTGCATTACACCTGTGACAGGAATTAGCACCAAATGCCCTTATTTTAGAGAAATCACAGTTAGAATCTAGAACATAATACTGTTTTTTCAGTTCAGTTGCATTAGTCTTTTGTTGGGTTTATGCTAATATTTTAAGAGGGAGAGTACATTATTTTAGGATGTATTACCAGGTCTTATTTCTAGGCTAAGTAGATGACAGACTGGGCTAACGCATTCCTACAGTTACCTGTCCGATTTTATCGTGAAACTCAGCCTTTCACCAAAGACCAAAGAGATTCCTCACACCGCCTGATGGACTCTTGGACTATTACAGGTGATGCAGCTGGGTGGTTTCAGTAAAATCAACCCTGTACTTCCTTCTTCTTTCTTTTCCATGGCCTTCTGCAGCTTACTGTGTGATTGTTAACATCATAACTAGTGGAATGCTTGAGACATGATGATTTAAATTGGATTCTAAAAAACATTGGAATAGCAGACCCTTTTTCTCATGTTCACGTCTAATTCAGTCTGGGCAGGATGCTGTTGTACAAAATAATAACTTGCAGAAAAGAAACATTTTCAAAGAATATCTCTGTTTCTGCATTTGATGCATTCTTCCCTTGTAGGTTAATGGAGAACTGACATTTCCAGTTTTTATGATCTTGCAGTCTATGACATATACAGTCCTTTTTGAAGGACTGACTATGGCTAGTCTTTCACTTTCAATCACGCAGATCAAAGCAAATGTTATTATTCTTAGATGTTCATAGGTAATTCTACATCATACATAAGATTTAAGAAGATAGATGTAAATGCTTCTCTGTACCTTATCTGATTATCAACACTTATAATGTTGGTGCTATACAATACAATTTTTTTCAACCTCTCTGTCATCTGGAATTCTGTAGTGCGGATTTATATGCCAAGAATGATGCCACTGTCTGACGATCAAAACATTTCTCTCTCTCTCTGTGTGTGTGTCTCCCCAGAATTTCATAGCACTGGCCACACAAAGGAGACAATAAAAAAAATGTTGGCTGGTCTCTCAATTTCTTATTCCTTTAGTTTGTTTTTAACTTCTACAGTCATTCTATACACCTGAGTGAGTCAGTTAATAATTAAGCTGCACTTTTTAGACTCCACAGTCTGAAGTTGCTGTTGTTTTTTAGTATCTGTGATGTGCCTGTGTGTCTGTATAAGATGTAGACCTGAGTAAGGAACAGAAATACATCTTTTGTTTATAATTTATCTTCTGTGATGAAACCTTTTGCACAGGGTTTAGTAGTTTCGTGAGCAGCCTTTAATTGCATTGACTGGGATTTTTTGTTTCAGAGAGCTGCCTGGCTGGCTCACTAGATGGATGGAGCAGTACTGTAATTGTTTGGTCCTTTTCACTGGCAGAGTTTCCAGAGTAGGACTTTTTTTCTGTGGAGGGCTTGAGTATAGTCACTGCCACAGAATTACTGCTTCTGCTGTGTCCTTTGAACAGAATACAACTCACTTTGCAATACAATCATTGGTGCGCAGATTAAATTAATTCATTATCTCCTATTTAAACCCAGATATTGTCTACGTGAGCTTCTTGCTGGCCAAGCACCAGATGACAAGAAATGACGGAAACAGAATCTAGTGACATGGAGGCCAAGAAATTTTCCTTCAGCATTATGTCTGCAATTACGATTATAGAAATAGTGCCAAAGGCAGGAGTTTCCAAACTAACAGCAAGAAAGAGAGTTCAAAGTGGTATGTTATTGCCGCTTGATCGGCTGGATGTATTCACCTACAACAGAACAGAATTAGGAGTTATTGCTACTTCCACTGTCACTGGTAATGGCAGCTAAATTTGGGAACCCTTCTCTAGTGCCTTTTGCCACTTGTGGCTGACCTTGAGTTCCACTCTCTTCTTCTTAGATAGAGACTTCGCTGTAAAATTCTAACCTAAGTCATTCCCTAGACAATTGCCATTTTGGGGGGTTTATAACTTGCTTTTGATGCCACTGGCATAGAACATGGCACTGCAGCTTCTCAGTGGTATGGATGTCTGAGGGTAGGCAGCACCTGAGCTTCCCATTAGATCCTTAATCAATTTTAGGTGCTACTTAAACTGCTGCTGGTAATCTACAGAGCTACTGGCTTGTCTGGAATCTAATTATTTTATCTTTGTTTTTCTGTATCTTCTTCAGTAACCGTGAAAATTAACAGGAGGATCCCTGTTGATGAGTGGAGCTCAGACTTCAAAACAGGCAGCAGGTTATTTTCATGTGAGTGCCTTGAGGTCTGCAGCTGACATGCCCTGTCTGTTAATGCCCAGCACAGAATTAGATAGCAGCAGATTATGCTGAAAGTGTTTTTATTCATTCTGACTTTCACATTAATCAGGCCAAATGTTAGATTTCTGTGATGTTTTAGAGCAGGCAAGTTTTCCAGAAAGATTGGGTCATTTGAATGAAATTTTTTGCTTGAACTTATTCCACAGAAAATAGGTGCAACTATTACAATTCTGTAAAACAGTGTAAGAGCTTCAGTTCTTCCACAGCACATCACAGTTACCCATGATTTCTTTCTTGTCATAGTAGGTTTTTCATCCCTATCACTCTTAAATATACATCAAAGCCCTCAAAAAAAGCCCCACCTGCAGCTTGGTGTGCCATCCAAATATGCACATGCTTCCCCATCCTCATTTTTTTACAATGAGGACCAATTTTTCTCATTGCAATTTGATATAGCAAATGATGTTTCTCTTGATGTAGAATCATACTTTTCTACTTACCACTTAAAATACTAAATCATTTAAAAACCCTTAAAAATCTGATTCTTTCTTCAGCATCTCTGTCTGTGATACTAAACTATTAGTTGATTTGTTAATGGAGAACTGTATGCTTTCAGTTTTATCCATCAGGTTAAATGAAAATTGTGCATATTTAGTGTACTAAAGGTTGTAAGTTTTATTATTAAAAGTATAAAATCCAAAAAGTAATATTTTCTGATACATGATAATTGTTAGTGAGAACAGATTTTAATTATGCTCTACTGCCTTTGCTGCAGCAATCCTATGTTCCAGAATGACTTGAGAATATTGGCTTCCTGCTTGGATTTCAGCCATAGAGTTCTAGAGTTGGCATAAGTTCCTGCAATCACAAACACTGGTCACATTATGCAAGAATTTAAGGCTCTGAAACTTCCCTTTTTATGTACTCCATGTAATGAAAACTAGCTGTTAATCAACTTCAAGCACAATCACTACATACAAAGCTGTGAATATCTTGTGTGTAAACACTGGGACGTGCTCCTTAAACGTTTTAGCCCACCTGTTTATGGATTCCTTAGGTTTATTGCCAGAAGGCACCACAATACGGGCTCTTACAAATCACTGAGGCTGACAGGTCTTTAAATCTGATCTGGTTTATTTGCACTGAGCCTAGACTAGTTAACATTCTTATTCTTTTTTTTTTTTTCCTGCAGAAAATGCTCCCATTTCAAAAACCTTTGTTTTGCTTAAAAATACTACTAATTCCTATTGAACTGGGTATTTTTCTAAATGAGGTGAGGTTGTGTGCCCTAAATCTGGAGGACTCCTAGATCTTCAAGGGACTATTTAAGGAAACTCATATAGTCAAACTCAACCTAGGAAAGGGGCAGTACCCAGGAGATAGTGGTGTTCCCTCTGTGCCAAGCTGGGAAGAAGGTGGCACAAGGAAACCCCCTTACAAGCTTGAAAGTTAGACCTTGCTTGGTTTTGGAGCCCATGTCATTTTGTCCTGGCTCCATGGCCGTAGACTGCAAACTCCAAAAGCTCAGATTTCCTCATGATATCCTGACTTTCAACTTTATCGTGCATGTTTTTAGTGGAAGTTCACCGAAACCATGTCTCCCGTGACACATTTTAATATCATCTAATCAGAATTTTGTGCAAATTCCACTGAAAAATTCTGCATTGGATCTTGCTAACAAAGGTTACAAAGAGAAGGCTGCTGATAGCAGGACAGTGTCCATTATAGGCAACCTCACAGCTCTGCTGGAAAATTCTTAACGGGTCTTCAAATCCAAAGATTTTGCAAGTTACTGATTTTAAGACATCAGTAGATGGAGAAAATAACACATTCCTCACAGCTGCAGCAGTTACTCTACCTCTCTGTTAAAATGTGAACTTTATTTGTTATTTGGATGTTGCTGAATTCTACTCCAAGTCATTGATTGTTGTTATGCCCTTCTTCAGTAGATTCAAGCCATTTAATACATGATGCTTTCTCTTCTCTACAGTACTTATGCACTGTAATCAAGACACTTCCAATCCTCTTCTCAGAAAGCTGCAAAAATTCATCTTTTATGTTTTTCACGATCAGGCTTTTTCCAATAAGAGTTATGACTTTTTACCTTTTTTGTAGTTTTCAGCCTCCTAAAAAATAAATACTCAAGAACTGCAGGCAGTATACTTTATACCCTTGTTGGACAGGCAAAGCCACCAGCTGCTTCTGCTCATTTCTAGTACTGAGTGTTTTGCACACAATTACACTAGCAGATCGTGGTCTGTAGCTTGTAAGTCCTAAGTCCTCAGCAGGAGGCACTACCTTGTAAGATGCATTTCCCAATTCAGTAGATACTTAGAAATAGTTTTGGGTTCTTTGTTTTAGGATGTAGTATTTTTGCTTTTGGCTGCGTGAAAGTGTACTCTGTGTGACTTGTTACACCTAAGTGATATAGCACTTTCTCTGTGGCCAACATGTTGCATTAGTATTTACCATTACATTAATTATTGTATCACCTGCTTACTTTATCAGCAGCAATGTCTTCCACATCTGCAAAAACAGAAGTAGACCTTGAAAATAAGAAAAAAAAATTTTGCATATTTCCTTCATCAACCAAATTTACAGTCTTATCGAAGAATGAGTCTGTGTTTAGGTGAAAGGACCTATTTTACGTAAAACCATGTGACTTCACATTCATTATATTCCATATCCTTTAAACCATCGTTAATGCAAACTCTTATGAGTTCTTCCTTTGTTTCATCTGGATTTGATAAAAGACAAATGGCTGGTAGATACCACTTTCATCCCATTTAGCATTTTTTGAGTAAGGTGGGCATAACATTAGCACTGTTCCAGTCTCCTGGAATTTCCCTTGTGATCTAAGATTTATTAAAAATGAACACCATTGAGCCAGAGATCTCATGATAAGTACAGTCTTCTTTCCTAGATTTTTATAGATGACTGCAGTGACCTCTTTCTTTTTACTGAAGAGATTAATGAAATTCAGTGTGTGGTGCTGATTGCTATGATGATCTTTGACAAGCTGTCTTGTCTTCCTAAAGAATGTGTTAAAGAGAGTTTTTCAAAGTGAAATAGTCAGGGGAAGTGGAGTAATAAACACGGGTTTTGCCTGTATGTATTTATCCAAAAACTTGAATCTATTTCAGTAGTTCCATCAAAATATATATTTTTAATGCATAGTTTAAGATGTGGATATGAGCCTAGTAAGGGAAAGCCAATAGATTCAAATACATAGCACTAGTTAGAGAGAACTCATTCTTGAGCCAATCACAGATTTTCAACAAGCTGAACTTAAAATTTATAATGTGAGGGTTGTAGAAGGAGTCATACACTAGTTTCTTCATTTCAACCAGAACCAAAGACAAAAATATTGAAATTACCTGAGAGAGCTCCCCTGCAACTAGGAAGTACTAGAACAGGAGTGGCTCTGAGCTTTTTATGAGGGTTTTCAGCTTGCCTCTTTTCCAGCTGCATATACTTTACCTCATCTCATATTTATAGGCAGTTTGTATGCTTGGGAAAAATCTCCAGTACAAAAAAAAACAGTAAGAGAAGACATTGGAAGAAAACTCTCCAAATGAAGAGCAACGGTACAGAAAGGGATTTCAAATCCTGCCTATGCTTCTAGCACAGAAGCAGTGAAAGATGATACTGACTTGGGTGAAATTACACATGAAGAAAAGTCTTCTTCATCTTGATAAATTACAGCTGGAGAACCATCTGGTGGTAAGACTTTACTTATCAGCTGTTAACTTACATCAGCTGCCTGTGGTTTCCCCACTACCAATCTTGGCTTTTTTCAGCTTGGTATGTAGTCTTGGCTGTGGTCACAGTGAGGATTCTGACTTGCCTGTATGTCTGAGTTTCCTTTTTCTGAAAATAAAGGTCCAAGCTTGTTTTGGTACAGAACTGTGTTCTGTGCTGCCCTGGAAGCTGGGGGCCACAGTAAGAAGGCTGCTATAAATTCAGTTATCAATCCTTATCTTTCCTTAAAGAGGATTCTCAGGATACTCAGATTCTTGTCCTGTTCAGGGAAACTGTTGAGCATGTGCCAGGTCCTTGCGTGTTCTGTTTGGTCTTCTGCTAGCTAACCAGCAAGTTTCTAGTTTTAAAACAATGGTATTGTGTACTGCATCACACCTAATTGCCAATTTAGGAGATTTTGGAGGAGGCTGCTGTATTGTATGGGGCTTGTGACTGAGATCACGGAAGGGAGCTGGTGGTAGTGCTGGGGGATTTTATGAGGGAACAAGAAAGTTCTGGTGTTACAGCAAGCAAGAGATGAGAGAAAAGAGGACGTATATCTGCAGGAGTCGAGTGAAATAGGCTATCTTAGTGTCACTGCGAAAGGAACTATTTATTTATAATGTAACTGGGACTGGTGCAAGGTCATTTTGTCGTGGTAGTTTGTTACACAGGAAAGGGAAGAAGATACTGGCTATGAAAGTAATCCACAAATTCCATTGAGTTTGTCTTTGTAGTTCTTGCAGATCAAACAGAAATATACTGTGTAGCTTTAGTAGTGGAGGCACTGACTTCACCTGATAGTCTTTCCCTGGGGCTGTTGAATTTCAGCAGAACATGCAGCACCCATAGAGGATTACTCATTCCATCATGCTAGTCATTCCCATCTACTGGTTTGTTTAATCTGTTTCTTGTCTTTCATTAATCGATAATGTATGATCATTATTGCAAGGACTCGCTTCATGCCAGGTTTTTAATACACTACCACATCCAGTGGCACACCTTACAACTAAGAAATTCGTAATTTATTTGATTCTTAATTTACAGTTCTCTACTGTCTACCAATCCTGTATATTTTTGGATGTATGCTGTAATTTCAATCAATAATCTAAAGTTTTGGAGTCGGTTGCTTTCGAAAACTAAGATGCTCCTGGTAGTAGAAACTACATTAACTAAGCATTAAGGTGCCCATAATTACTACAAGAGATGTTCTCAAATCAAGCAAGGGTACCATACTGTGGTTTCCAGTACCCTATCTCAGGAGGACAAGGATGTTCTGTAAGAGACTGTAATGCACGTATTCTAATAATTATAGAAAAGCTCTGTGATTTGACATCTCACAGTGTCTGATAACCCCCCCCCCAAAAAAAAAACCCTTTCAAATGCATTACATTTCCTTTCAATGTTGTACTTTGACTACTCACTAGAAGACTAGCCTTGTGACATGCTATAGTTAATAAGTTTTCCATGCTGTCAAAAGTAATAATATTAATGTGCCATTCAGTTAAATTAATTTTGTTTTGTGCACTGGCCTGCATAAATGTGAGTGACATTTAGAAATATGATCAGGCAGGAGCTGAGGATACGTTAAGTGGCAAAATAGAATGAGATTCAATCATTAAAGTAGAGCAGCCAGCTGCAAGCATTGGTGGGTAGGTAAAGAGTTACAGAAAACCAGACTATGGTGTTCAGGCATATATATATAATATATGGGTTTTTTAATTCATTCCTCCCTTTCTCATTTACTTAAGAAATTCAGTTTCTTCTTGTTTAATTAAGAACTCGGTATGTTTGGCCGTATGGTCTCTTGTTTGGAAATAAAAGAGTGTGTTTCTGCTTATCTTTGATGTCAAGTGCCTTCAGCGGCAGCATTTCTTATTTTGCAAGAGGCAGCTGATTGTAATGCTTTTAAACAGATGACCGTGAAGTGTCGTTTTCTACTAATAATAACAGTGCTTTCTTTTTCCATTTCCTCTGCTTTTCAGAAAGTAGTAATAGAAGTGCTTTCTTTAAACAGTTAAAAATGTAATGAAGATGACTAAAAGGAGGAAGCTGACAAATCTTGTTAATTTTCTAGTAACATTGGCTGGTTCAAACTATTGCCCAACTTGCTTTCTAGTCAGATTTACTATTGCATTGGAGAATATTACATAATTAGGGCAGTTAAAAAAAAAAAAAAAAGGGGGGTCTACTACCTTTCTACATGTATTTTACAATAAAAAGACAGGGATTTGTGAAGAATTTCAATGTTGAATAGTGCTGTTCAGATCGGGGAGAGGGGGGGG